>OY755189.1:5362620-5962620 GCA_963576735.1 Bedellia somnulentella
AGTAAAACTAAGGCATATGGGTTTCCTCACGATGTCTACTCTCACCGCCAACAACCTTAATAAATTAATGACACATACATACATATTTACTCACGGCTATAATTCCCTAAACGGGGATAGTCAGAGCTTTGAAATGAGAAATTCCTCAGCCACTTTTGGAAGTTGAGTGGGGAAAAGATGGTAATAATAAATGTTTTTGGTGACGGTTCTCGAACCACATCGCACAAAAATCACTTGAAAAGTCCCTATACCCTTAGTCGCCTCTTACGATCACCCAAGGGTAGAAATGGGGTAGTGTTATTCTAAGCCGACACTACACAGCTAAATCAATGACACGTACAATTTAAGACACATTGGTGTAGGCCTGTCGCAGGATTTGAACTCACGTCTCCTACATGAGAAGCGGGTAGTGTTCCCACTGCGCTATTAAGGTTTTTAATATATCCTACTATCTTGTTCTCCAGAAAATTGCCAAGGGCCACACGCGGTACTCCAATGGGCATGATGCTAGACTTGAAAATGAAGCAGTTCAAAGGCGTAGTGCCTCTCATGGTGTCTCTCAGAAATGAAGCTATGCGAATGCGCCATTGGAAAGAGTTGCAGGAGAAAACTGGTATTTAACAAATAATTCTACCAAAAAAGTCGTCTTAAAGCAGTTTTGTTACATGAAGGAGATGGATAAAAAAAGTCGAACGAAATGTATAAAGGCAATGTAGATGATTCTTGTAGTAAAGAGTTTGTAGTAAAAGGTTAGTAAAGAAGCATTGATGAGAAGATTGATGAATGTGATGGCACCGATAAGGGTTTAAAGTGGATGTTTACTGACTACACCGAAAATTAATGGCGTAAGCAAATCTAAAAGATTAAGTCTTGGTATTATACTGAGTTTATCGAGTTGTTTTGCTCAATTCCAGGTAAGGAGTTTGATATGTCTCCGGAGCGTTTCACTCTGGACAACATGTTTAAAATGGAGCTGCACAAATATCAAGCGGTTGCTGAGGAAATAGTTAACCATGCTATTAAGGTAAGTGATGGATATAAATGAGATTAATGCTGCGTAAAATTAGATGAGCAACAATGATAATCGATTTGAAACCATAAAAATCAACTGGAAAATAGTATTTTAGGTTCAATGTGTCGCAGGCAAGTTGCGTGGGTCAGTTAGTCTATACATCTACGAGGAGAGTTCAATATTTTTGTGGTATGACTATGGTCATAGTCATAAAAGAAAGAGCAAAATATTTTAAATAACAAATGTTTTCCAATGTAGTCCCCTAGGACCAGAACACACTTATATTTCCTAAAAAATACTTTTTCTATTACCTCCAAAACCATTTTTCTTTCTGGTCTGAAGAAATATCGTTAAATGCTGCGTTTAGCTCTTCATCTTTGGCAAAATGATTGCCCCAAATTTCTTTTATGAGATTTGGGAACAGAAAAAAATCACTAGAAGCTAGGTTACTGTAAATGTAATCACATGTAGGATCGATGATTGATTCGTTCCAATCCGCAAACCCGCATACCAGAATGGTAATGCGCGCCTTGTAAACGAGTGCCTTGTCGTGCAGAAGACACCTGCGGTCAACTTTCCACGCCTTTTACTTTTATTTCCTCCTTTAAATTGCGCTTGTAGGTAATACTCTCACCTTTTTTGTCTACTCATTCAATAAAATTCCCTTGAACTTTAAACTTCACTTCGGGGGGCTGTTCCTTTTTTATGCCACTGCATAAAGTCCTGCTTACTCTCAGGTTCATAGTAATAAACTCACGTTTTATCACCAGTAACAATCTGACCATATTTTTTTTGGGGATTTTACCACAGAGCTACAGAAAGTCCTTGCAACAAGCAACTAGTATTTGTTTCTGAAGCGCTGTGAGCATTTGCGGCCCCCATATTGTACAGACGTTTGACAAATTTAGATGGTCATCAAGGACCATTGTGAATGGTACCCCCAGATAGTTTTGTTCTTTCTGCTAATATTTTAATTCTCACGCAAGCTTCTTCGTCTACTAGTTTCCGAACAATTTCTCGTTTACTTCAGTGGCGAGTCGTCTTCAATACTCTCCCTACCTCGTTTGCATTCACTCGACCACTTCTAAACTCAGTTATTGACTCTTTCCTTGTTTTGTGAGGAGTTTTGTCACAGTGCGATGCTTGATTTTTGTCAAAGTTGTCGTTTTAGTTATCGTAATATTAATAAATCATTCTGAATTTCTTCCTATGGGACAACATAATTTTTCTCTTCTCTAAGTTAAAATATAGTCCTATAGGATAAATTGTTCAAAGTGATCTCCCTAACAACTCTCTTTTGTCTTTTTACCCCCTTTTATTACATCCTGTATACATATAAATTTAATGACTATACAGGATTTAGCCATAAAACGCGGCGTCAAAGAAATCCAGGACCCCTAGGTGGGCATTGCATTCATGGTGGCGCGTCACTTCAACTGCGGCGAGGACCATACTCACTATGAAAATCTTTTATTAGGGACCAACTTGTTTGAAGCATATTTGTTTTTCTCTTCTCTACCATCCATCTGACCATCTCGGTCAAATAGAAATAGTTGTTCAGATTTACCTTCCTAATAACCCACTTTTGGCTTGTTAAACCTATTCTACCTTTGCAGGAATTAGCCATTGAGCGCGGCGTCAAAGAAATCCAAGACACCTGGGCAGGCATAGCGTTCACGGTAGCGCGCCACTTCAACCGCGGCGAGGATCGCGGCTACACGCTCAACCCGTGCGACGACGTGCAGGTTAAAGTGGATGATGACTCCATGAACCTGCAGAGCATGGCGGCCTCTCAGTGAGTGTAGTCTGTTTGCTTATATAGTATCGCTCTTTTAACGATCAGAACATCACAGGATGCCGCCAATTGAACAAAGGGTTCGGTACCGGTAGTAATGATTCCGGAACTGAGTGCTGGAGAATATTAATTGTCTATTCTTAGTGGTAGCAATAGAGCGGTGTAATGCATGCCGGCGTCGCAGTGAGTAGTGCGTTATCAATAGAGCAATGTAAAGGAGATCCAAGACACTTAGGCAGTTTTAACGTTCACGGTGGCGCGCCACTTCAACCGCGGCGAGGACCGCGGCTACACGCTCAACCCGTGCGACTACGCGCAGGTTAAAGTAGATGATGAGTATAGAGCGTTGCCTTAGATAGATTCGCTCTTTTAGCGCGACGATTTACAGGATTCCGCCTCATAATCGAAGGATTTGGTACCGGTGCTCTTGATTCCGTAACTGTGAGCGCTGGAGAATATTAATTGGATAATCTTACTGGTAACTATAAAGCGGCGAAAATAGCGACACGCTCAACCCGTGCGACAACATGCAGGTCAAGGTGGACGATGACTCCATGAACTTGCAGAGCATGGCGGCGTCGCAGTGAGTGCGTAGGTTTAGTGGGAATAGTGATCCCAAGCGTTGACCGTTGCAAAACGGTTAAATAATATATGAGAATAATAAATAAAAGTCTCTTATCAACCCACCCATATCCCCCCAAACGGGGATACTCTAAACACCAGGTGACAATAATGTCACGTGTATTCGGAAGTATTAGTTCCTCTCCCCTTCGAGGGTATATGCGACGTGGACGTTTAAGTTTTGAGAAATAATGCAGTTAACACAAAATGAGACGTTGAATTTTTCAATGCTTACAAAAATTCTGCCTTTTAAATATTAGGGCAGATACTGAGCGTAGGTAATATATGATATAAACCATATTCATTCTCATTGTTTATTTATTTAAATTTTTTGGCAAAAATATTTGCCTAATTTACGATATATTTTCGCAGTTTATACTTTTTCTTTCATACCAATACGAGAATTATTGTTATCTGAGTTGCTGTAGTGTGAAATCAAGTATCTACAATTGCTGCTTTCCGTCTGGCAATTATTTCTTGTACTTTAAACATACTCACTCTGCAGAAAATCCCCTCTGCAATTCGGTATGCAAAGTTTTACAAAAGTGGTGCTGATTGCGAAACCATTTCGAGATATTATGTTTTTAAACAATATTTTCTTGAAATTAAATCAAATAAAGCTAAGATGACCGTTCTTTTGTCAAAAAACTGCAACAATATTTGACCTTCAGTGTTATTTCAAAGACATTTGTTTTTGCAGTTCATTAACAAAATATCGAAAATCATTGGTTTTTTAGTATATTATCGTAATAATTTCATTTGAGATCGCAAAGTCGTCAAATGTAATGCAATTAGCAACATTTTTTTAAAACATTTCGCTTTATTTGCATGTCGCTACGTGATATTTTCGATCGATGACGTCATTAAGTACAAAAGTTGAACAATCTTTAAAAAATCATAACTTTACAATTACTCATTTTAAATGAAAAATATTCAAATTAGTCTTTTATTTTCGTGTTTACTATCGAATAAAAATATTAATTAAATACCAAAAAAAAACTTTGCATACCGAATTATTAAAAAACTCAATTTCGCAACAAGTACAAAAATTCATTTAATTTTTTCCTTGAAATTCGCATTTAACTTGTTTACATATATAATTTCACAGATTCATAGGTCCATTCCTCGCGGTGGTTAACAAATGGGAGCACATACTATCTACTATATCAGAGGTGATAGAGGAATGGATGGCGACACAAAGGAAGTGGTTGTATCTTGAGGGAATCTTCGTGGGCGGCGATATTCGACAGCAACTACCGCAGGAGGCGAAGAAGTTTGATGATATTGATCGGTCATTCAGGAAGGTAAGACGTTTTGTGCTGATTTATTCCTTTGCCTGCTTTTGAATGGTTTAGACTAAAAAAGAGTCTAGTCACTGGCCTAGTACAGATACATTTTAGCACATTTTCTACTACTACTTTTTCGGCTACTCAATAATTTATTGAATGACGAAATATGTTCTTTAAATATGTGTTGTTTTATATTGTATTTATTTAAACACTTTGTTGCATACAAACAAGTATTTTACATCATTACATTTAACAATCTATGTACACAAAGGCGGACTTATCGCCCGTTTGTATATGTTGGAGTCGAAATGTGGTCAATTGTGTACATAAACCACCAGCCGCGTCTATCAACTCCATAGATATGCCTGCATTTACCATAACAGCTCACCATTTATACTTATATTCTTTCAGATAATGTTAGACACAGCCAAGCGGCTGAATGTAGTCGATTGCTGTACTATACCTGGACGATTGGAAGAGTTCATCAATCTTGGAATTGGATTGCAGAAGTAAGGATCATTTTTTTACGATACCTTTTACCCTTTAATAGCTTTATTAATAAATTATATCTTCCGCAAGGATTGTTCAACAATAAAAGTACAATAATTCTTAATTAACAACAAAATTAAGTAGAATCCCCACACAAACTTTTTATTGCCATCTCTTCCCACATTTAAATATTATTTATCTGTATGGAATTTAATAAACCTATAGTTGTACATCTTAAAATTTGTAACTTAAAATTGTATTACCAATCATAACTTTTTTGTTTAGATGTCAAAAGTCATTAAACGACTACTTGGATTCAAAACGTCGTATCTTCCCCCGCTTCTTCTTTATATCTACGGATGAACTGCTTTCGATCCTCGGGAGCAGTGAATGTACCTGCGTGCAAGAGCATATGATTAAGGTATGTAGTTTCACACTTATCTTACTTACGAAATGGATTCGCGACTGGTGACTGTTAAATCACAAATAAATATGAAATACAAGCGTTATAATAAATTTCTGGATGTCACATGATGTAATATCACCTCAACCACTGACAAAAACAACCGACAACACCTGAGTGCTTAATATTTGCCTCACTTTTAAATACTCTCATAAAGTCAACGCTCTCTACATAGGCGCCCTATCTATGCTAAACATGACCATTGAATTATTTGATTACAAACTTCTGAAGAAATATTAGTAGTTTCGTCCACACTTTAAGTCTTGACAATTAAAGTTGAAACGATGTTATTTTAAGGCACTCAGGGTGACAGTTAAAGTTGAAACTATATTATTATATTACCGCAATTCTAATTGCTTACATTAAACTTCCAATAAAAAATAAAATATTAATTTCAGATGTTTGATAATATCCGCTCGCTAGAAATGTACGTGGACCACGCCAACCGCCCGGTCGCCTCCAAAATGATTTCTGCGGAAGGAGAGGTTTGTTAACGTTATATATTATTTTATGTATATACCTTATGTATTATTTTATAAATAAGTAAACTGACAAAAATTATGTGCGCTGATTAGGTCAATAGTTATAGAAAAAATTAATCCTCTATTTTCAAAGATATTTTGTTGCAAGAAAATGGTACGTGAACCATTGCCAATTAGGTTTCTAATATGATGTCGCTATTAAGAATCAACACTTTATCAGCCACTTTTAAGAATCGATAGAGGAATAAAGGTGGATTGATTAATTTACGACCTACGAGATAAGATGGATTAGTTTTTACTATCTTCTCACCAAATACTTCTAAAAGTTACTCAGAAATGACTTATTCTGACGCTCTGGTTGGCTACCCGTTTGTTGAGATGATGAGAAGAGATGAAGAAAGGCTATTCTAAGCCGATACTACACGACCAAATTATTATTTCCATTTCAGATAATGGACTTCCGCCATGTAGTGTACACTGAAGGTCGAGTTGAAGACTGGATGAATCTGGTTTTGAACGAGATGCGGGCTTCCAATAAATTTATTACGAAGAAAGCTATTTTCTACTACGGTAGGAATTGGAGAGTGCCGAGGTAAATATTTTGTGGTCGATAGTGTATTTTGTAATACCACAAAACAATTATAAATGCTGAAATTATTAAGTGGTTCGGAAAAATCCATCACCAATGCTTCTTCAATTTACAATTGATATTCTCGCAAATTTCAAGAGGCTGAGGATTCCATGTTTCCTATATTCTCGCTACATCTCTGAGATTATATGCGTGAGAACTGAAAGGAAGGAAGGGTAATTTCGTATCATTCAGTATTAAGTAAAGATATAGTCAGAGCTAGGCAAAAAAATATTACGAAATAAAGGAGCATTTGGTAAAATATATGTATATGCGTAAATCAGATAGGTTAATAATTAAGGTTATCACATGTAACTTGTACTCACAGCTAATAATATTAGAATGTTTTTAAAAAAGATGGTTGTTGGTCGGTCTCCAACCATACTCCCATCACCAATACTTAAAAAACACCAAAACCCACACTGCACAGCTATTTGCCTCCTAGTTGTGAGTCGGGAATGGTGTTGCAAAATTTCCAGAAAAGACGGTATTGTTAGTTATATAAATCAATAGTAATTACAATCTGCATGACTTACTACTATTTATTACGAACAAATTGTGTAAGGCCACATATCTGACAAATATGCAGTTGTATTATTAGTGCTATGAACGTTTCTGATAGCGGTTCGCCCTCATCCCACTATCTTTGCTAACTTGAATATACTGTTGTTGTATATGCATTTGAACAATGAGTGAGTCAGACTATCAACTGTATTTAATACAATGCTATCGCCAACGTCCATACTACGTTAAATACACCGGTTCTCGTCCGATCACCGAAGTAAAGCAACGTCGGGCGTGGTCAGTACTTAGATGGGTGACCGCTTGGGAACACCACGTGATGCTGGCTTTTTGGTTCTTCTATACATTTTTGTGTAAATGTTAAATAGACCCAAATTATTAAAATACACGCAAAAATGGTTAAACGACGAGTATTTCTATGTTTACACGGTGCGTTGTTTTGATCCAAACGAAATATATATAATCGTCATCCATATCGAAAATAAATACATTTTAAAAAAAATGCCACGCGGATCGCAATGAGCTCATCAATCGAGTAGTAAATGTCAGTGGCATTATCAGTTACAGTCATGACCACTTCAGAAATAATTTAAAAAATCGGATGTGCGGTTTCGTAGCGTAATCATTACACACAAAAAAACTCACACATAAAAATATTTTTCTGTCCATGCACTTTATCCCTAAGGCAATAAACGAGCAATTTCTATCTCTGCATAGGACCGACTGGATCATGGAGTACCAAGGCATGATCTGCCTCGCGTCCAACGGCGTGTGGTGGACCGCCGAGACCGAGGAGACGTTCATCCGCATCAGACGAGGCAACAAACGCGCCATGAAGGAACATTTGACGCAGCAGAACGAACAGTTGGACGCTCTCGTTGTCAAAGTCAGACAAGGTTAACTTTTCTTATTAATCTTTGGTTAATTTGACATTTTTAAACTTGGACGTTTACCTGCATCAGACGAGGAAAAAATCGCACGAAAAGTCAGAGAGGGATAGCTGTTCCGCGGAACATTTCACACTTTCAAATTCAGACTTAGATGTTTATCCGCATCAGACGAGGATACAAACGCGCCATGAAGGAACATTTGACGCAGCAGAATGAGCAGTTGGACGCCCTCGTTGTCAAAGTCAGACAAGGTTAGCTGTTTTTTGGTAAATTTTACACTTTCAAGCTCATCAGTCGAGGAAACAAAACGCGCCATGAATTTACCCTTTCATACATAGACTTTCAAGAGAATCAGGTGAGGAAACAAACGCTTCATGGAGGAGCACTTAACGCAACAGAACGAGTAATTGGACGCTCTGGTTGTTAAAGTCAGACAAGGTTAGCTGGTCTTTAATAACTACTTGTCGGTATTTGCTTTCGAACTTAGGCCTTCATCATCAGACCAGGAAACAAACGCGCCATGAAGGAGCATTTGACGCAACTGAATGAGCATTTGGACGCTCTCGTTGTCAAAGTCAGACAAGGTTAGGTATTTGTTGACATATTTTATACTTTCAAACTGGGACGTTCATCCGCATCAGATAAGAAAACAAACTCGCGATGAAGAAGCATTTCACACATCTTCTAAACTAAGCCGTTCAACACAACGACGTGAGTATGTATTTGTGTGTTATATGTACGTTAACCATGAGTTAAAAATAAAGGCGACAGTATTTTAAGTCAATGATTTACGATTTTACTTGGCCATCGCCATTGGATTGACTAGATTTTATTTTTAAATTTTGGTGTTGTCGGCTAAAACCCAGCGTGTCTCGGAACGGTATGTGACCCGTCCCAGGCACACATACTGAGACGACACCCTTATGGCAATATGCTACTTTAATAAAAAAAAATATCATTTGTTTTGTTGTGTTAATTGGCAAAAAAAATCTACTTACTAATTTTTCACATATCTTGATTTATTAAATTTCATGTTTTGGAAATTCATATATAGTTTACTAAACTAAACCTTCAAACGAAGACGATCGCATTAAGCGTTAAGAAATGTATGAAAATATATTTTAAGTTGCAGGGACTGGCGTAAAGCGGCGTATTATGCGGGAAATCGTATTAAGCGTGATCGTATTAAACGGGTTCTACTGTACTTAATATCATAACAGGCGATCTGGTCAATCCTTTTCGGAGGAGTTTGGCTACAATGTTTTGCATGATATTGTAGCCAAAAACATAAGATTGAAAGATTGAAAATCTCATTTTGTAGTTTCGCTTATTGTATTAGACATATTTAAAAAAAGGTTTTTCGACGGTGTGATGTGAAGTTTTGTATTACATTCTTTTTTTATTCTTAATGAAAGTGGGATGTTTTTACTACTATGAAAAAGTGTCATCTACTTTTGTAAAAGTATGTTCGTGATATTTTCGTTTAAAAACAAAAAGCCAATATCACGTGGTGTTCCCAAGCGGTCACCCATCTAAGTACTGACCACGCCCGATGTTGCTTAACTTCGGTGATCAGACGAGAACCGGTGACGACGGAAGACGTTGACGATGTTAACAGTCATAAATTAAAATATATCAATCTACGAAAATAAAAAAAAAACAAGATAAGTTAATTCGCTAATCGTTTTAACTGTTATTACATATCTAAAAGAAACTCTAACTAAAGCGTACTACATGACGACAGGTGACCCTGTCACCTGGTGTTCAGAATACCCACGTGTTGCTTGGACAGTGTACTCACGTAATCGGGGGCAGGCCTATCGCCGTTTTGTTCGAATATACTGTCACATTACCAAGTATAACTTAGCCATAAGAGTTATCATCACGATGTTTTACCTCACTGTTAACAACCATATTAAATTAACCACACATATGACTTAAGTTAAGACAAATTGGTGAAGACCCGAACCAGGATTTGAACCCTCATCGTCTGCATGATAAGCGGTGTTGCGTGGTCATTACATAGATGAGGGACCGCTTGGGAATACCACGTGATGTTGGTGTTTTCCATTCGAGACCATCACTTTTTAACTGTTACTGTATTAGGAACTACAATGGCACGATAAAAGTATGATGCACCATTTGCATTGTGCGAACAGCAAAGATATACTGGCCAGTACACCCTGCTGTGTACCAACTTATAATTTGTATTTATGTTTAGTTCGATAAACACTTACATGCCGCGCTTTAGGGATTTGAGTGCGATGCTGCTTTGTGCGAGTGAGTCCGCAGTAGTGTGAGCTCCAACATGACTCCCACAGTACTCCCCTCCAAGTCGATACGACGATATCAAAGCTAGGAGGTACCTATTATCAATTACTAAATTCAGTGTGAGCAGTGAGGCCGGTGATTGCATGCCTGTAGATGCTCTGCTGAATGAATGGTGTGGTGAGGTAAGCGAGTAGTAGAAATTGAGGGTAGATCGAGAAATGTAGTAGAAGGAAGCGTGTTCTTATCGAGGGGTCACCACTGTGGGAACAATAAAGATATACTGGCCAGTACACCCCGCTGTGTAGTGTCGGCTTAGAATAGCACTACCCCATTTCTTCCGGTGGGTGTACGTAAGGGGCGACCAACGGTATTGGGGCTTTTTAAGAGATTTTTGGGCGATGCGGTTGGAGACCCATCACCAACAACCTTTATTTTACCATCTTTTCCCCACGCAACTTCCAAAAGTGGCTGAGGATTTTTTGATTCCTTAGCTCTGGCTACCCCTTCTAGGGATCTATAGCCGTCAGTATATATGTATGTATGTATGTACACCCCGCTGGGTACCAAATTATACTTTGCATTTATGCTTTCTTTGATAAACACTTACATACCGCGATGTAGGAATATGAGTGAGACGCTGCTATGTGCGAGTGAATCCGCAACATGACTCCCACAGCATATTTTAATACATACATACACAATTGATGGCCACTTTTTACGATCCCTACAAATCTCTCTTGTTGTCTTCATTATCATCTCCAGATATCGCGCGCGACATCCAGAGAGCCAGCTAAGGTTCTATTTGCTGAAGAACGACAATCAATATTGACAATACAAAACGAAAGACTGCCAATGTTTTCAGCTAAAACATTCCATACTACGTTGAATACACTAGATCTAGTCCGATCACCGAAGTTAAGCGACGCTGGGCGTGGTCAATATTTATATGGGTGACCGCGTATATATTATTATATATATTCCTTCTCCAACTATAGCGCCGCCGCTGTATGCTAAGGAATCAAGTGTATCAACTCAGTCTCCAAATAATAACAATGTTACTACTCGGTCCAAACAAGCACGCCTAGATGAAGTAAACCGTGATAACTTTGTGACAGAGGGTAAACTCAGGGATATATTAAAGGAAGAATTTAATGGGGCTTTAAAAGATATTATTAAAACCTCCCTTTCATTGGAGTTAAAATCAATTAATGCACTTATAAGTGAATTCCGCGAGTCTATGTCTTTCTTCAATGAGCAATTCGAAGTTATGAAAACAAGCCTTTCTGAAAAAACTTCCATTATTAAGGATCTTCAAACTGATAATGATGGCCTCAAAGCTACAATCAAAGATCTCTCCGGGAGACTTCACCTAGTTGAACAGCATCTGCGGGAAAACAATATCGAGATAAACGGCATACCCGAGAATCGTTCTGAAAACTTGACCCAGACTATGGTTCAACTTTGTAAAACTATAGACCAACCGTTAACACATAATGATGTCCTGCATGTAACCAGAGTTGCTAAGATAAACAAAGAGAGTAATAGACCACGAGCTGTTATAGTTAAATTGAGGAGTTCATTCCAGCGAGACTCGGTTATTGCAGCGGTTTCCACTTTCAACAAAAAGAACCCGAAGGAAAAACTTAACTCTCACCATCTTGGCTACGGGGGGGGTAACGTTTCTCCAGTCTTTTGTCACGGAACACCTGACTCCTACTAACAAGGCCCTTCATGCATCTGCCCGAATGAAAGCAAAAGAAGCTTCATACAAATTTGTATGGGTTCGCAGTGGACGAATCTTTGTTAGAAAGGACGAACATAGCCCATCGCTTCAAATACGTAATTCCGAGTCTATACATCTTATGACATAAGTATTATTTTGCATAGTTTTTGATTCAACAATTTATGTGAAACATTATTATAAATAAATACTACAAAATTCGATATTTACTACCAAAATTTAAACGGCATAAAAACCAAGACTAATAATTTCTATCAAAATATACTTCAGACCAACTACAAAATATTAGTTTTTACAGAAACTTGGTTAAATTCAAGCATTGCAAGCAGCGAATTGTTTGACTCCAGATATACAGTCTATCGTCGTGATCGTATTTGTTCTAAGGATGGTAAATTGGATGGAGGTGGCGTCCTAATTGCCGTATCCCGAGATATTCCTTCAACTCGTATTCAAAATTGGGAAACAGAATGTGAAGATCTATGGGTATCTGTTCAGATCACCGTAAATAACGATATAAAAAAAAATATGTTGTGTGCTGTCTACCTACCTCCACCAGTGAAGCTGAAGTCTTTGGAAACATTTATGGAGGAGTCCTTAATACTAGATATATTATCTCCACAGTTAAATAACATTTTATCAGATTATCAACATGGTTTTATAAAAGGGCGCTCCGTTCAAACTAATCTTGTCAACTTTATTTCAGACATTTCTTATGAAATGGATAAAGGTATGGAGGTTGATGCCATTTATACTGACTTTTCTAGTGCTTTTGACTTGGTGAACCACACATTACTCGTAAAAAAACTTAAATCACTTGGTATAAATAACCCGCTGTTACAATGGTTCAAGTCGTATCTATCAAACAGATCTCAAATTGTTTCAGTGAATGGCTTTGACTCCAAACCCTATATCGCTAAATCAGGTGTTCCTCAAGGATCCCACTTAGGCCCACTTCTATTTCTAATATTTATTAATGATTTAACAGCCGAAATAAAACATTGCAGCTTCTCTTTTTTTGCAGATGATTTAAAAATTTACAAAACAGTTAACTCAATAATAGACGTAAATCTTATTCAGGATGATCTTAATAATATAAAAAAATGGTGTGACCGTAACAATATGTTAATTAACGCAAATAAATGTTATTATATTAAATATACAAAAAAGAAATTACCGTTTCCATCTTCTTACACCGTAGGAAATACAAAATTAGAACAAACAAATGAAATCAGAGATTTGGGTGTTATAGTTGACAGTAAACTCAATTTCATTTCTCATTACGATCATATTGTCCAAAAATCTGCTCAAATGTTAGGGTTCTTAAAGAGAAATTCTAAAGATTTTCGTAATGCAGGCACAAAATTAATGCTATATAATGCGCTGGTCCGCAGCCAATTAGAATTCGCCAGTACCGCATGGAGCCCTCACTACTCTGTACACTCTCAGCGGCTTGAAAGTATCCAAAGAGCATTTACCAGATACTTGGCCTATACTTCCATAGGAATATCGCATAGAAACCCCTATGACAATAGACTTAATTTTTTTAAAATGAATACATTACGTGACCGTCGCATTTTACAAGATTTATCATTTCTCCATAAAATTTTCTCAAATAAAATAAAATGCAATCATCTTACCGAGAAAATTAAACTATCAGTCCCGTTTAATCACCCCAGAAAACATATACAAAACTTTTTCCAAACCACTTTTTCTAGAACTAATACTGGCTTGTACGCACCTCTTAATAGAATCTGTCAGGAATTTAATGAAATTAATAGAAAAAATCCAAATATTGATATTTTTAATGATTCTTTAAAAACATTCCAGGGAAAAATACTGGATCAATTCAAAATTTAAGTTTTCAGATATTTATAAATTTATTTTTCATTTTACATTTTAATTTAAATTACTAGGTATAAGGTTTGTTGTATTTATGATTGTGCAAGTGTTGTGTACGCCTTTAATTGGCATACAATATTAGAATAAGACTTTAGTTATATATAATCATATGATTGTGTTAATATGTATGCTGTTGGTGTTCCTTAAATAAATAAATAAATAAATGTTGGCCTTTTTGACATTTTAGTATGAGAAAGTACGGTCGCACATGATAATGATGATGCGCCATTAATACGTACTTTATTAGTGCCCAATGTGGTAGACAAAGACTATCGATCACCACTTCGTACGATCCTGCTATTTCTCTTGCTTCTCTCACATTTATGTTTCATTCTCGTTTGTGTGTGTGTGTATTTGTATGTGTGTTAATTTGCCAAATAAATTTCTTTTCCTTTTTTCTTTTACTATTCATTCTTCTCAATCTCTTTCATACGCATTTCCTCCCTTACACCTACAGACCTCTCATCCAACGACTGTCTGAAGTTCCGCACGATCGCGGCCATAGACGTGCACGCCCGCGACATCATCGAGAGCCAGCTAAGGTTCTACTGGCTAAAGAACGACAATCAATATTGACAACACTAGACAAAAGACTGCCATTTTTCAGCTAAATCTTTCCATACTACGTTGAATACACTGGATCCACGACGTGATGTTGGCTTTTTGGACACTTTAGTACGTCACCTGCTCTCTGTAAGTGTAGGAGAAAGGACGCCATTAATACGTTCTTCATTAGTTCCCAATGTGGTATGCAAAGACTATTGATCACCACTTCGTACGATCCTGCAATCTCTCTTGCTTCCCTCACATTCATTCGTCTCAATCTCTTTCATACTCATCTCCAGACCTGTCATCCAACGACCGTCTCAAGTTCCGCACGATCGCGACGATAGACGTGCACGCGCGCGACATCATCGAGAGCTTCGTGCGCGACAACGTGACGGAGGCGGCCGAGTTCGAGTGGGAGAGCCAGCTAAGGTTCTACTGGCTGAAGAAGGACGATAATCTGTGGGTTAAACAGTGTACGGGTAAGTAATCTTGTCTTGTATGTTTACAGGTTTTTTGGAAATTAATTGGTACGGTATTTGTACACGGTACACAATAGTATTTGTGATTCCCGTTTTGAACAATCCTGTCTTGGAATTATTATTTACAAAAGTGTTGCTCTCTTATACAAAAATTGGTTTCTGGCTCAGCAGGTGATCGCGACACAAACATGTTGAGCCAAAATCCAAATATTGCCCAATTCATTCAACTTCTTTAGCTGCATATAAAAAAAAAGATGAAAATTTTAAACAAATTGTGATTTTCTGCAGGTGTATTCGAATACGGCTACGAGTACATGGGTCTGAACGGGCGGCTGGTGATCACTCCGTTGACCGACCGCATCTACCTCACCATCACGCAGGCGCTCACCATGCAGCTGGGAGGGGCGCCTGCTGGTATACTTAATAATTTACTGATACACATAAACCATTTTATTTTGCTTAGCTATATTATTTCTAAGCTAGTTTTCATAAGTAGGTGGGGAAAGACAGTAAAGTTAGAGATAATTGTATACGGGTCCCCAGCTTCATCAATCAACAATCATTTAAAAATCCTCAATACTCTTAGTCGCCTCGTATGACCTCCGTGATCATTGGCCATGGGCAGCCGAGATCTCGGGGTGGGGCAACGTTTATATAATTATTATGTGTAATTTCCCATAGATAGGTTTTTTGGATTGTTAAGGTACCTTAACAGGTCAGAGCCGTGGCTACAAACATGCCCATGGAAACATGTGGGTTAGTAACCCACAATGCCACAATGTGTGATATATGTTAAATATTTTTGTAATCGAATCGACACCCTTCATCTCAAATTACTATAAAACCTCCCCAACTCACTACAAATTTCAATTACCCACCAGGCCCAGCAGGCACCGGGAAAACTGAAACGACGAAAGACTTGGCAAAAGCCCTGGGTCTTCTCTGCGTAGTGACCAACTGCGGTGAAGGCATGGACTTCCGAGCAGTCGGTCAAATATTAGCAGGACTGTGTCAGTGCGGCGCCTGGGGGTGCTTCGACGAGTTCAACAGGATCGATATTTCTGTGCTGTCTGTTATATCGTCGCAGTTGCAATGTATCAGGAGCGCTTTGCTGATGAAGTTGAAGAGGTTTACGGTTAGATTATTTTGATTAAAATTTGAACGTCATTAGTTCCTATTGGGGTAGGCAGAGATAGAGCGTCGCAATTGAAGAGTATCAGGAGCGCTTTGCTGATAAAGTTGAAGAGGTTTACGGTGAGACTTATTTGATACATTGTCACGGGGTAGGTAGACATAGAGCGTCGCAATTGAAGAGTATCAGGAGCGCTTTGCTGATAAAGTTGAAGAGGTTTACGGTGAGACTTATTTGATACATTGTCACGGGGTAGGTAGACATAGAGCGTCGCAATTGCAGTGTATCAGGAGCGCTTTGCTGATAAAGTTGAAGAGGTTTACGGTGAGAATACTTTGGTATATATTTATGTTATCACGTCACTAGGTTCCATTAAGGTACTAGAGAAAGAGTTGATAAAGAAAAATAGTGTGGGTACCAACTGCGCTGTAGGACAGATATTAGCAGGAATGTGCCAGTGTGGCGCCTGGGGGTATTTCGACGAGTTCAACAGGATCGATATTTCCGTGCTGTCTGTTATATCGTCGCAGTTGCAGTGTATCAGGAGTGCGCTGCTGATGAAGTTGAATAGGTTTACGTTACGGTGAGATTTCTTTGGAATATATTGGTATCGTCATGCCATTAGTTTCCATTAGGGTTGTCACATTGTTACTTCCCTAATGAAATCAATATAATTTAGTTAGTAAATAGCTAAATATGGAACTAGTGCTTTAATATTATGACGGACTGGAATTATGTTCTTCTAGTAGAATATCTACGAAAACACTTAATCAAGTGATAATCACTTTCCAAATAGACATCCATAAAAATGCGTTATAAGGATCCATCACCATACAATAAACAAGTAAGATTGTGAATTATGCTGAATGGATGTTACTGCCATCACATCGCCAACGTCCATACTACGTTGAACACACCGGTTCTCGTCCGATCACCGAAGTTAAGCAGCATCGGACGTGGTCAGTACTTGGATGGGTGACCGCTTGGGAACACTACGTTATGTTGGCTTTTGGCTACTACCTCTATTTTTTGTTATTAGTACTTGTACATATTTGTTGTATCCGTCTTTTTTAGCACGGATATTCAATCCCGTCAAGCTATATTATCCTTTACGATAAAATTAAAGTCGATCTCAAGTGTTGTAGTAAAATATTTTTACTTATCATTTCAGTTCGAGGGCCAAGAGATAGCAATGGACAGCAAAGTGGGTATCTTCATAACGATGAACCCCGGATACGCTGGTCGCACGGAGCTGCCGGAGTCGGTGAAGGCTCTGTTTAGACCGGTCGTCTGTATATTGCCTGACTTGGAGATGATCTGCATGATCTCTCTGTTCTCTGATGGGTTTCTTACTGCTAAGGTATGTTAGTGAGAAGAAAAGTTTCAGACTTAGATTAGAATTATATATTTTTTAACAAATACACAATAACATTATTAAAGAAAGATAAACTTAAAAACTTAACAGATCTAGCTTGAATATCGTTAAAAAATAGGCAAATTAATATCTAAGCTTGACGTTTTCATGTCGTTCCTTATTATCTTCTGCCGAGCCAAAATATTATTTAATTAAAATCAGATCACGAAGCAAGTTTGTTTTTATTTCAAACTCGAAATATGAAATATGACTAAAACTATAATAATAATATTGTCCACCCAGGTGCTAGCCAAGAAGATGACGGTCCTATACAAGGTGGCCCGCGAGCAGCTATCAAAGCAGTCTCACTACGACTGGGGACTGCGCGCGCTGACCGCCGTTCTACGAATGGCAGGAAAACTGCGCCGGGAGTCCAGCGACGTCAGCGAGATCATGGTCATGATGCGAGCACTACGGTGAGAGAGCGAGACGAACACAGAGAGAGAGATAGACATCACACGTATCTATATGCAAGAGATTATGGTCATGATGCGCGCGCTACGGTGAGAGAGTGAGACGATATGAGTGTGACACGAGCAGAGAATTAGACATCATATGTATTAATATATAGATCATGGTCATGATTCGCGTGCTACGGTGAGAGAGCGAGACGAGATAAGTGTGCGACGAGCAGACAGAGAGAGAGAGATAGACGTCACACGTATCTATATGCAAGAGATTATGGTCATGATGCGCGCGCTACGGTGGGCAGCGTGCTAGAGCAAGATGAGTGTGGGACGAGCAGAGATAGAGAGAGACATCTCACGTATCTATATGCATGAGATCATGGTCATGATGCGCGCGCTACGGTGAGAGAGCGCAACGAGATAAGTGTGGGACGAGCAGAGATAGAGAGAGACATCATACGTATCTAAATGATGAGATCATGGTCATGATGCGCGTGCTACGATGGGCAGCGTGCTAGAGCGATGAGTGTGACACGAGCAGAGAGAGATACGTCAGCGAGATGTTAAAGTGACCAGAGATGAATGGAATGGAAAACGACTAAGATCTTAGAATGTGGTTTTTACCCGTGTTTCATCTTTGGGTAGAAATTGTTTCCTGAGATAATATTCTGGATATTGAAAGGACCGTTGATTCTTAAAGGGTCATCGATTATTCACTTGTTTGTTAGCAATTTCTTATCCCTCACTGCCCGATTAATCACTTCATTTTAAGCATTTTTTTATCTTTACCTTCCCTAAAGATTTCACGACTTTTCTAAGGCGGTGAAAAGCCGTTTCTCACCTAAAACTTCTAACCCTGCAGAGACATGAACTACCCAAAATTCGTATTCGAAGACGTCCCGCTGTTCCTGGGGCTGATCAAAGACTTGTTCCCGGGATTGGACTGTCCTCGTGTCGTGTATCCCGACTTTAACAGCGCTGTCATCGAGGTGTTGTCAAGAGAACGGTACATTGTGTTGGATCATCAGGTATGCAGTCTGTTATTGCTATAATTATACACATGTAGTAAGGAAAACGCCCGCTGTTCCTGAGTCTGATCAAAGACCTGTTCATCAAGTATGTTGTGGTTTTGTTATAATTCTATATGTAGTATTGAAGACTTGCCACTATACCTGGCGCTGATCAAGGACTATTCCCGGGACTGGACTGCTGTATTTTAGTGGTATAATTCTATACATGTATGTAAAAGTTCCGTTTTCATGGGCCCTTCAACTCGCGGTCATCGAGATTTATAATGTTGGATCATCAGGTGGGCAGAAGATTTTATATAATTATATACATCTAGTATAACGTCCTGGGGCTAATCAAGGACAAGTCAGTCTAGCCAAAGGTGTTTTCTGGCGCATCGCGTATCCGGGCTTCAACACCGCTGTCACTGAGGTGTAGAAAATAAGTGTACTAAAGTTTCTGTAGGTTTTTGCATACAAACATATACTCAAGGCTATAAATTCCTAAGAGCGGTAGCCAGAGCTTCAGAATCAGTTTTTTTTTCAGCTACTATCACTGTCAAATAAAAAAAAACTAGTGTCTTAATAAGTCATGAATATGCCAAACCCTGTTCCATCGTCACTGATTTGTGTGACTTCGGTTTGTTTAATGAATTAATCTGTATAAACATAAACATTAAACGTATGATGATTCTACTTGAAGAAAACTCTCGATAAAAATGATATACAGAGCGCTCTTTTTATACTATGACTTCTAAATTAATTCAAGAATTTATTTAACAGTTGTGTGTAAAATTATCTTATAAGGAACTGAATAAAACGAATGCATTTAATATTGTCTTCACTGCCATCGCCAACGGTTCTCGTCCGATCACCGAAGTTAAGCAACGTCGGGCGTGGTCAGTACTTAGATGGGTGACCGCTTGGGAACACCACGTGATGTTGGCTTTTTGCATATGTTCAATATATTTTTAATTCTTTTCAATAGGTGGACAAAGTTATTCAGTTGTACGAGACAATGATGACTCGTCATAGCACGATGCTGGTTGGGCCGACCGGAGGAGGGAAAACTCTTATATTGTCGACACTTTGTAAAGCACAAACAGATCTGGGATTGCCTACCAAGCTCACTGTTGTCAATCCAAAGGTTAGTTTGAAATATTGGAATTTTATCAGAAAATATTAGAAGAATTTGAATGAACGAAAGAACTTATAACAGCTAAATCCAACCCCACCGAGGGGCTTGAGCCTACCTTGAATATGAGATTGTAGAGGCAGGAACAAAGAGGCTAGCTCATGCGTGTTTTGCAGATTAACGACTTTTACCCTTATAGTAGCTGGGACCGACGAGACGGTTTAGTCAACCTCTCCTAGTCTGACCTCCATTATACTATATAAGTACGCTGGACTAATGATACGTATTAAAATGACAGCTATTTATTGTGCCGATTTGAAGCGCCCCCAATGAGGGGGAAAAGAACTAAATCTGACTGATGACTGCAAATTGGCCAGTGCTTTTTTTACCATAAAGCGTAATATATCTATGGTTTTTATAATAAAAAAAAAACATTCAATATTGCTGCGACCATGCTGTGAAATTCAGTTTCGATAAAACTTACCTATGCAGACCGTGTAGTGCCTATAGACAGGTTGTTAAACATAGATAATCTTGTAATTTACAGGTTTCTAACTTTGGAATAATGGCTGAAAAGTAATAATAAGTCTAGTTTACGTCCAAAAGAATATGATTACATATGCTCAAAACACTTGACTGACGTCTGTTTTAATAAGCACTAGCTGACCCGACAGACTTCGTACTGTAAATTTGCTTTCTTATACCTAAGTACCTTCTTATTTATTTTAACCGAAACTTAACTACCTATTTTTTACCTATTCAAGGTTTCTTTGTACAAAACTATTATTTAAAATGAATCACATAAATAAAATTTTAAAAATCAATTGTAAACCTGAAACGAAGCGCCGCGCCGCGCCGCACTGAAAATTTTATAATTCGACACAACCATCACCGCGCACCTCAACATGAGCCCACCCCCACCACCGCCGTCGCCGCCGCGCGCCGCCACTCGCCGCCACTGTCGTGCTATGCGGACCGACCGACTGACACAACGACGTAACGCAGCCGCCGCCGCCGCCATCTCTGCCCTCGGCATTGTAAATGCATCTTGTGTATTAATATTATCATAAAAGTGTTATGATATGTGTATATTCGGAATCCTCATTTAATCAGCTTTAATTTGATATGCATTTTGTTTTATGTTTATTGGTCTATGTCGGTAGGAACATCGAGTAATAGAAAAATAAGATATTTCGTAAATTAAACTTGAACACCACTAAAATCGTTATTGTGGCTAAACCTTAAAGGATAGACAAATTTTTTCCCAGACTTTTTTATAGAACTTTTTGAGAAGAACAATTCCCCGATACATTGTTATTCTGTATTTTGAGTTATTTCAGCAGCGCACGCAATGCAAACCTCCAAAAAGTTCGTTTTTCTTCCGTCCGTCTGATAACTGTTACGATTACTCTAATAATTTCTTAAGTAGGTACACCTAATGAATCCCTGGAATGTCTTCTTTCCATTATTGAAAACCGCATAGCTATTGATAATGTAGTTTTTGAGATCCTAGGTAACAAACACCTTTTGGGCGCCCTTTGCAACTTCACTTTATACTATGTATAGAAGATAAGCATGCTCTTTGAGAAAGTGAAAAACTTTATTTTATTTGTACTTAATATAATAAATAATAAAATTATGTTTATTTTCTATAAATACCTCACCTAACATATAATTTGTATTGTCACAGGCAAGTGAAACGGATAGCAGCTCATTACGTACTGAAGTTGAAGTTTCATATTTATTAAAAAACTGTCTTTATTTATTTTTCGATCTAGCTAGCTATACATAAACTACCCACATTTCCCAGCTTCGGCTTATCCTACGATTACTCAATCCTTGCTTAGTCATAGTATTAGCGATCAATTGAATTAGTTTGGATATTAGCCATGATTTATGTATTGAGAATTAAGAGTAATATGATCCATTCCTTTATGTAAAAGCTTTTATCGATATATTCTATCTTACTGTCTTATCCTTTCATTATTTCCTTTCCCTCCCACTGCTGCCGTAAGCGCCAAAATGGCGAAAATCTAATTGCCTCAATATATAATACTCAATATGTCACGGCCTATAATTTGTCCAGCGTACTTACATAGTATAATGGAGGTCAGTGGTCTACCCTTTGAAGCATGGAATTATCATTCATTGTTCTATTGGCTTTGTTTCTGAGGTAGCAAAATGATCAGTTTAAATATATTGATATAGTTTGGTTCATACGCATATATACTCATATCTATAAATCCTTAGAAGGGTAGCCAGAGCTAGGGAATTAGAAATTCCTCAGCCACTTTTGGAAGTTGTGTAGGGAAAAGATGGTGAAATAAAGGTTGTAGGTGATGGGTCTCAAACCGCATCGCCCATAAATCCCTTACAAGCCCCAATACCGTTAGTTGCCTCTTACGTACACCCACTGAAATAGATGTGGTAGTGCTGCTAAGCCGACACTACACAGTTACTACTACTACTACCTGTTTGGTGTATATCTAATAAAGCAGTGTTACTGAAATTCAGGCTTGTCCGGTGGTTGAACTGTACGGCGTATTAGACCCGGTCACTAGAGATTGGACTGATGGACTCTATTCTAAAATATTCAGAGAAATGAACAGGTTTTTACTATTTATAGTTATTATGGCACTGTAGTTTGATCAGTTTTGTGTTTGATTTGTTCAAAATAAATATCTACTATCTACACATACCATTACGTAGTACTTTTATGTTTTAAAATGTAGTGTAAATAATGTTTTTTATTAAAAGAGACCTTATTAGGTAATACTTAATCGCTAGTTCTTCACTTTCACTTGGTGTGTCTAGATAAACGACTTCGTACGTAGATGATGGTTGCAGGTGAACGTATAGTGTGATGAGCAAACTGAAAATAATTAGGTAGCTAGTTTTTTCCACACTACAGGCTCACTTGCTACCGTTCGTTTTCTGTTATACCCATTTATAAGATGTAATAATAGAAATTGGTTGAAGAACCTCGCCCAATATTCTAAATTTCTAAACCTAACATAACTTCCTATGACACAAACCTTTCCCATTCAGACCAGCCGACCCAAACGAACGTCGCTACTCTCTCTTCGACGGCGACGTGGACGCATTGTGGATCGAAAACATGAACTCAGTCATGGACGATAACAAACTATTGACGTTGGCCAACGGAGAGAGGATCCGATTGGCTCCATACTGCGCTCTGCTGTTTGAAGTCGGCGATCTGAACTACGCGTCGCCTGCCACCGTGTCTAGGGCGGGCATGGTGTATGTGGACCCCAAGTATTTGGGATACCAACCTTATTGGGATAGGTAAGTACACCATCATACATATGCTCGTGGCATTATTAGTAATTGGGGTAGGTAGATACTGCTCATCGTCTATTAGTTATATACGACTTGTTATTACTGGCCCTGGTATTTTTGAGATCCATTTATTGGATTAGCTACCATTAGGGTAGGTAAAGAATAATCTTATGTATCTGCTGAAAAAAAGCATAGACGTTGGCCAACAATTATTATATGTCTTGCATAAATATTGTAGCAAAAATAGAGAAAAAAATATATACATTGCTGATCGCATCGCTAAATGGCCATTTAATAAGCCTTGTACTTTACCCTTAATGAGAACTACGCGATAAAGATTGAAGAAGCTTCATTGAAAAACAGTTCGTTATCGCTTTATTTTCCCTATTTACGGAGCATAAAATTAATTTTCGAAGGTAAAATTTTCGTACAAATAAAATGCCAACATCACGGTGTTCCCAAGCGGTCACCCATCTAAGAACTGACCACGCCCGACGTTGCTTAATTTCGGTGATCGGACGAGAACCGGTGTGTTCAACGTATTATATGTATCACGTGCAACGTTTGGCGATGAAAACGGTAAACAGCAAATTATTTTATCTTATTCTTATGTTAACCCAAAAGATAAGATTCTACTGAATACTAAACGAAAGATGATTTTATTTAAAATATTTTTGCGCCTGTTTAGCCTTAGGCTAATATTATGCTTATATCTATTCGTGATAGTGTTATACTAAAAACGAGTAAAACGTCAAATTCCGTTCCGTTCCGTTGTGACGGCAGTACAGTCGGCAGATCCTTTGTCTTTTAGGATACATTCGTAGCATTTTCTGATGCTAAACTCATCACCACCGATATTTTATCCATCTTGCTACTATCAAACTATTTTTTATATCATTCACACTAACCCCTAATCCTCTTACCTCCTCGGTAACCGGCAAGACGCAAGCTTATAAGCAAAAGTGACAATTTATTCACACAAAAATATTTGTCATGCCAGAGACAATATATAGCGTTTTTTTAAAAAAAAAAACCATAGTGTACTATTTAATGTTGTGGTCACTCAGTGAGCAGAAAAAAAAATCAACCGCTACAATGGTTCTTTTAACAGTCTTCTTCGCGGTCCCAAAGTAGGTACTAATGGGTACCGCAAACACCTTATATGGGGTTGCGTATACATAAATTAATATTTCATGAGTGCTAGAGTTTGTTAAACTGTATACGATGGACCCCAATGGATCCATGAATTGAGAGCTAGGGTCCAAAAGAAGCCAGTAAATGCGTATTGTAAAAATTTACGCCTTGCTCACTATGAAGGCAGTCTAAGCCAAAATTGCTATCTTCATCAAAACGAGAAGGATTAAATATGAAAAAAGACTAGAAATGGTTTGTAAGTTTTTTGTTTGGTATGGTTCTGTGGTATCGTTATCTAATGAATTTCAAAACCTACATTAATTCGCAAATGAGATAAAAATTAAAGGATAAACTGTGTATCATCAGCTTAGAAAATACTACTACCCCATACCTGACGGGGTCTTTGACGTTATATACTTTTTTGGGACTTTCATGAATTTGCTAATTCCGAATCTCTAGCTACTTTTACCATTTTAGATTATAGCTGGAAAGGAAATACACCCAACATTTTTTACCAAAAACTTAACCAAGTAGTTAAGGATCTCATGGTCCAACCTCCTATCTAGATAGGTGGCCGGCCGCTCTAACGAGGAAGAGCGCGACCAGCTCAAGGAGTTGTTTGAGCACTACGTCTCAGGCGTCGTCAACTACATCGTGTTCGGCATGTTTGGGTTGCAGCAGCAGACGTTATATATATTTAGCAATAAGAGACCCTCTACATTTTACCCAGTAATCAGAAGTCTCATGGTTCAACCTCCTATATAGATGGGTAATTTTTTCCAGGATAAAAAGTATCTATGCTATAATTTGGGTTATTATCTAGCTTTCTCCCAAATTTCATTCATATACATTATGTACTTGAGGAGCCTTTTTTCCTCAAACACACCAACATCTAAACATCTAAACTTTCACATTTATAATATTAATAGGATTAGCAATAAGAGAAAGAAACCTAATGTTCCAACCTCTTGAATAGATGGGTGGCCGGGCGCTCCAACGAGGAAGAGCGCGATCAGCTCAAGGAGTTGTTCGAGCACTATGTACCAGGCGCCGTCAACTACATCGTGTTTGGCATGTTTGGCTTGCAGCAGCAGACGCCGCTAAGGACTATTGTGCCGCAGACGCCACTAAATTTGGTAAGTATATCTATTTTGTTTAATTTGTGTAGTTCAACAAGGTAAATCCTAAAAAAGGATATCCAGAGCTTCCTAGTTGAAAATTCTTCAACTACTTTCGGAAGTAAAATAAAGGATGATAGGTATATGGGAACAGCAAATATACACTAGAAAGTACACCCTCCTTCTTCACCCTCTTGTAAAAATATGGCAAAAATAAGTGATAGTTTTGTTGCCAAATCATATAGCTACCCGTATCGGTCTAGTGACAACGAAATAAGCCAGCTGGATGCGAATGTCACGGGATCGATTCTCACTTAGGGCACATATACAAAATATCATATAATGTAAACATATACAAAATATATAACATATACAGAATCGAATACCAAAAATCGAAATTGGTAAAAGGGATCTATAGAGCTAGTGTGGATGGTAATGTTAGTAGAGGACGACCACGGAGAACACACTAGGACCAAATTGAGGTGTCCCTCAAGCCATAATCCTCAATAAACTTTAGCTATAACTTTTTAACCATAATAGCACTATTTATCTGGTCTATGGCACTATTTAGCACTATTTATGCACTATTTTTTAGCATTGATCAAAATCTATTTCATGAAGTTTTAAAATTTGAGGATTATGGCTTGAGGGACACAAATTGAGAGTGTGCTCAAAAAGGCTGGCGTCCAAAGTATGAAGAATAAAAGAGCATGTATGGAAAGATTAATGGATGTAAACGAAGCTAGAGAGGTTTGTCAGGATCGTATGAAGTGGCGATCGATAGTCTCTGCCTACCCCAATGGGAACTAATAGCGTGAGTATGTGTATGTATGTATGTAATCGAATACCATGCCAATAATTGACTAACGATATATTTGCTATGTTCATTATCATCGTTTCAACTGAATGTTGAAATTGACTTGGGCATAGGCGATCCCAAAAGAATATCTTCCACAACGACAGGTGCGTGGCATCTACCTAAGGCCCTCTTTTCTTGCGATATTCGCCAAGTCGTCGCGTCGGTCTATCTTGTATCAACTCCACTATACGTCATATTGCTTAACCTCCAATTTATTCTGTTTCCACCAGGTGGTACAACTGTGCTACATGATAACTGGACTGATGCCGGACAGAGAGTGGGCTGAAGAAGAAGAGTGTGATAAGAGTTTGGTCGAGTGTGTCTTCATGGTGGTAAGTATCGCAACAGCTACTATTTAACTAGGTTCAGCTACAAAAAATATTATGATTTTTTCCGCGACAAATAGTCACCCATGTTACTTTTAAATACTATGTTGCACAGATCGATATTTCTGCCAAAAAACGTTATATCTATACATAAAAAGTTGAAATTCGAATACTGATTGATATGATTTAATATTTTTATAAGGTTAAAAGTGTGATCGAGCTTTTGGTGCTTAAAAAACATATTGACGGTTTATTTTTGCAAATCTCAGTCTCTAGCAAAAGTCTGCTATATAGGTATACTAGGTATTCACCAAAATCATAATATAACTTAGAGAGAGTGCATGTCGATGAGCTAACGGGTTCTTCTCACACAATACACCAGGGGAATCCGAAGAAGAATTAGTTTTAAACTCGTACGCTAGTTATTGGTGACATTTTAATATACTCACGGCTATTATTCCCTAAAACGGGTTCTCCAGAGCTTTGGAATAAGGAATTCCCTATCCACTTAAAGAAGTGGAGTTGGGAATAGATTATAGTAATAAATAATTGTTAGTGATATTTCTGTGTAATGCATTTCCCCATTGTCCCCAGTCAATGTACAACAGCCTGGGTGCGGCCATTATCGACCAGGGCCGCTTCGACTTCGACACGTACGTGAAGAAAGCGTGCCCCATGATGCTGGTCGAAGATGTGCCGGAGAAGAAAGCCACCACTAGTTAGTATACGGAATGATGTGTAGAGTACATTATTTATTTCTGCTTCTATTAATTAAAAAACGTGAGAATTTTATCGTCATATTAAAACATCTTTTAAACTCTACTTTTGATGCGCAATTGATGTGTGTGATTCATAACAGTGTGATGATTATCCACCTAAGTTACCTTGCTTAAAAAGTTAAATCACAAAATACGGTTTCAAAACAATTCATTCGGTGTTTATTTGGTGATGTAAATTATATATTACAACAAATAAAATGCCCTTTTTGTGCACAATTCGGGCGCCTGCCTTTTTGTATGTTGTCTCTTTTATACTTAAGCGTGTCTTTCATTAAACTTTAAAACTTAACCAACATTTTCGGGAAACCGATTCATAATAATATTGAACGATTTCTGATGATCCAATAAATATATTTATTTCAATTACTCTATCTGTAAACAAGCAACAGAACCACATTATCCGAATTCTCCTTCCAGAGCACTTCCCCATGGGTTTCCCCACGCTGTACGACTACTGCCTGGAACTAACCACCCACACATGGGAGGCGTGGGAGTGGCTCGTACCGGAATACATCCACAATAGAGACGCCAAGTTCTCGTCCATACTGGTACCGACCGTCGACACCTTGCGGCTTACGTGGCTTATCAAGATTATGGAGTCGGTGAGAAATGTTTTATAGTAGGGATTTTGGGGTTGGATAAATTTGAGGAATATGTTATTATTTGCAGCAAAAACGAATTGTTTTCAGAGTTCAGAGTTGAGTTTCAGAGAGAATTGTTTCAAAAAAGGTTAACACCACGTTAAACATAAACTTATTAAACAAAAAAGCCAACATCACGTGGTGTTCCCAAGCGGTCACCCATCCAAGTACTGACCACGCCCGACGTTGCTTAACTTCGGTGATCAGACGAGAACCGGTGTGTTCAACGTAGTATGGTCGTTGGCGATAGCGACGATTTTTTTATTCATTCCATCGTGAAATGATTAAAATGATAAGGCTAAACAACGAGTAGTTATACCTATAGGTCGTCTGTTACTTTATTGATAAAAGCAGTCGCCGCACCTTTCCACTTTTTTCCACATACGTGATTGTGAAGAAACTTTGCAACCTCTTTGAGAATATACAGCGTAATCAATGGGTTGATCATGATTTTAACAAGTGAATTTTTAGATAGTTAGATAAATGCTTAACTTGTGTTATTACAACATTTTCCCAGACCTTGATGGTTTAGTTAGTGGAAACACTACCGCTTCTTGTGCAGGAGACTTTAGGAGAGTTCCAATCCTGAATTACGCAAACACCAATGTGTCTTTTCAGAAGTCATATTTGTGGTTTATCAAGTTTCTAAACGTTATCAGAACACATCGTGAGGGAACTCATGTAGCTCAGTGTATTCGCAACGTTTAGCCTGCTCCCTATAACTTGAGTGCACTGTCCAAGCAAAACATGGGCACTCTTAATACCAGGTGACCAAAAGTATACGTGATATTCAAAAGTATTAGTACCTCTGCCACTCGATTGGGGGATATACGGCGTGAGAGTTGAGTTGAGCATAGATGATATGAGATAATCATTATAAAGAAATATTTACTTCTCAGGTGGAAAGGCCCGTACTGCTGGTGGGAGACACGGGGACTTCTAAAACGGCCATCATCACCAACTACTTGCGAGGACTACCCGCGGAGAAATACGTAAGATAACTTCTTATATATTTATGAGCATCACTCGTTTTAGTTACTTAGTTAACAAATAATAATAAATAAAAATAAAATTTATTTTCACAAGATAACAATTTATACTTCATCGAAATCTTCCCCGGAAGTATTTAATCCCTGTAGTGTTAGATTTAGTTAGGAATTGTTGAATCTGAATAGTAACTTACAATTCGTTTAATAGGTATAACACAAGCCATTCTGTTACGTCTCTATACGTAAGGAAACCCTGTTCCGAGTTACAATTCTTAATTATATCCTAATTGGAGTTCATACTTGATTACTGGTGTTTCTCATTCGTAATTAAAGTAACTCTTTTCTAAGAAGCAATTGAAAGCCTCTTCGTCAAGTTTGTTTATTATACTACACTTTCACTTGCTACCGTACTCTTTTTACCATGTCGTGTAATAGTCAGGAGAATAGCCGCCTATCATGCAGAGGGGCTTTGGGTTTAAGTCTCGAGTCCAACCTACACATAGATAACCTACCTGGTCTGTGAATCTACCCACTGTGTCTTCACTAAAGTCACACATGTGTTTCATTTATCTAGGTTGATTAACGGTGATGGAAAACATCGTGAGAAAACCTAAATGGCAATTTTCCTAAGTTTCGGATGTGACTGTAGCGAAATGATATAAGTAAAACTATGTATGCGACGTATTGCATTAAACGTTGAAGTCAATGTTAGTTGACATTTTAATTTTAGCCAAAAGACTAGAAAATCAACACATGAAGCTAATAAATATTTAAATAGAGGCTATAGTCGGGCCCAATACATTGGAACTTTTTTATTTCATGGATCTTATATTTTATTGGTATGTTCTTTTATATGAGCAGACAATTTCACCAAGTTTCTTCACCATTTTCATTAAGAGTAGTGTATACTTTTGCAGTGTGTATTTAAAACAAACTATATATTTCTAAAAATAACTAAAGAAATATTATGTCGCATTCCAAGTTATATTTCTTAGAATAGTACTTATCCATTTTATCCCGCGGGTTTCGTGAGAGGCGATTGAAGAGATTGTTGGGAGATGCAGTTGGAGACCCACCACCAATACGATTTGTTAGGCTTTTGGCTTCGCGCTCGAATCTGAGAAGGCAGTTGAGATCATACGAGGAAAGGTGTAGGTATTTTAAACTGGATCCTTTGCTTGCTCGCAGGCAACTCCAGGATTTAGCTACTTTGCACAAGATTATTGATGGATCTATGTCATCCTCATTATTGCCCTTAATTCAGCTGAACGTTCCCCAAAGAGCACTGCGAAGTGCTCGCCCTCTGGCCGTCCCGACTGTGAGAACAAACATGGCCGCAAACAACCCTATCCACAGAGTCTGCCAACTTTACAATTCATTGTGTGCAATAGGTCATGAATGCGCGCCTGACGTCTATAATGACACACTGTTTAGTTTTAAGAAAAAATGTAGGCAATTGGTGCCAGAAATTAATTAATCAATTATTATTATTATTTCATTATTTAAATTCTTATTAAATACAAATTTTCAAATGTTTTGGTATTATCACTTTATTTTTTATATTTTTTATAATTTTATTTAATTTTATTGATTTTTTTGTTTGTAATTTATTATTAATGTTAGGAATTTTAATTGTCTATTCTAGTTTTATTTTATTATAGTTTTTAATCAAATTTTTAGTTATATCTTTAAGTTATAATATTGTCAATGCTGTGTGCACTGTTGTTGGCATTATAACTGACCAATACTTTAAAAATGAATGTTAATGCAATCTATGTTATAATGCTGTTGGTGTGCCTTGAATAAATAAATAAATAAATAACCTATTCTAAAATAGGAATTCTTCACAATCATTAGGTGAAATTTATACCACACTATCGACGACAAAGAATCGGTGCGGGTTACGGTGAAGGTTTGGTTACCGAACTTGGTAAGGAACCCTATATGACATAGTTATACATAGCCAGTGTATGACATTGTGCTTGTACAAAACTGTGGCTAGCAAGCTTTTCTATTACGTAAATAGAATACACTGTCCAGACAAAAAGTGGGTCGTCAGACTATGATCATAAATCATAATGATATATTTTCACGTCATCTTAAGGAGAATTAATACCTCTGCAACACATTCGGGATGACACGTTGAACCATTTTAACATCTTACAGACATAAACGAATTAATAAAAAAAGCCAACGTCACGTGGTGTTCCCAAGCGGTCACCCATCCAAGTACTGACCACGTCCGACGTTGCTTAACTTCGGTGATCGGACGAGACCGGTGTATTCAACGTAGTATGGACGTTGGCGATAGAAATGTTAAACATTGTAATAACTAGTTGACCCGCACTACTCCGTTTGCGTGACGTAAGAAGATTTTCAGTAGTTCAAGCGTGATTGAGTAAGAAACATATAAAAATCATATATTTTTATTATCCCATGAGAGAGTTTTGTCCTGGCCGGGTTTATATCAAGTAGTATATTATAAATGTAATAGTAATAGTATACTAGTGTATGTCTAGTAGGAGTATATACTCCTTTGTACAGTATATCCAAAACGTGACAGACGACGTGATAGCTCAGTGGGTAGAACACCGCTTAACGTGCAGATGCAGACGACTAGTTTTTTAATCCCGGGTCGGGCCTACCCAAATTTGTCTTTTCTAAAGACATATGTGTGGTTAATATATCATGGTTGTTAACGGTGAGGGAAAACATCGTGAGGAAACCCACACAGCTAAGTTGCACTTCGTCATGTGACAGTGTATTCGTACAAAACGGCGATAGGCATGCCCCCTATCACGTGAGTACACTGTCCAAGCAAAAATATTGGTACTCTGAACACCAGGTGAAAATGTCACGTGATTTTCAGATTTCACGGACTTGGATTTACGACTACAGCCGTGAAAGTAGCCGGGGCAGATGGTTTTAGGTGCGCTCCAAAACTTGAAAACTTATATCAATATCTTACCAAACTAATTGGTTTATATTTTCTAATAAATTGATTTCGAACTAATGTGAAATACGAGTGTGTATGTTTTGTTGTAACTCTTGTTTGATTGATTTTCTAATTATAACAGTCTGGCTACCCTTTTTGCGTATTTATCAGCCTAAATGTGTATGTATTTATATTTGTATAATATGTTATACAAATATAAATACATACATCATGCATCCTACCCATCCCCTTGATAAATATTTCACTTTCCGTAATGTAGCGACCATGCGTATTGTTGCGTAAGCTATCTTCGAAACTCGCTTGTATCTTATTATAGCTGGTATGACTTAATCACAATTATGTCTCCAAGAATAACTGCTCAGCGGTCGTAATCGTTTATTTCGCCGAGTATATCAACAGGGGGCGTAGCTCAGATGGTAGAGCGCTCGCTTAGCATGCGAGAGGTACCGGGATCGATACCCGGCGCCTCCAACTCCTTTTTTTTATTCTGATGTAATTTATAACAATAAAATTTCATCATTGTAGAATGTTCGAGGATTGAGAATGAAAGATATTTTCATTAAAAGCGAGTTACTTCTTTCGTTTTTAAATTTACTCATTTAAGGAGCCCCCTTTTTTATCTCCTAGGGGTACGAATAAACTTTTGTTTTCACCTAAACCCCCAAGAAAGTTATCTTAATTTACTTGGCAATAGGTTGGTATATGTTACTATTTCACCCTTTAATGAAAAAGTAACAATTCATTTGTACATCTTTAAATCCGGGATAAATGATATCCTATATGTTGGCCAGGTGTATAAAAGCTACATTCATAAAATTTGATCAAGATCCGTCTGGTAGAATTAACGTGATGACCGGACATACAGACAGACAGACAGTCATTTTTTTCAAAAAACGCAAATTTGGCTTTAGTATCAAAACTTAAACATATTCCACCGGTTTTTAATTTTTTTTCTACAATGTACAGTTTTGACCTCGGTACAGTCTTATTATAGTATAGATTTCGTCACTTCTAATTATTGCTGCTCCAGACTAATATATAATCAACAACTCCTTAATGGAAAAATAATAGTACATTAAATTTATTTAATAGAAATAACTCAGACTTCTTAGCATCACGTGACATTGTCACTTGGTATACAGAGTACCCACGTTTTGCTTGGACAGTGTTATGTTATCACGTGATAGGGGCAGGCCTACCGCCGTTTTGTACGAATACACGACTAAGTATTACTCAGCCATGTGGGTTTCCTAACGATGTTTTCCCTCACCGTTAACAACCACGGTATTAACCACGCATATCTCTTTAGAAAGGACAAATTGGTGTAGGCCCAACCTGGGATTAGATTAAACAATTTAAAAGACATCGTATGTTTGCCCTTTATTATCATTACAGTGGATACACTCAGCGGTGTATCCAGCCCTCAATAAAGGTTGTGGGCACAGGCACCCAAAAATGTCTTGGCAATAGTGTTATTTATTTATTTATTTACATAACATAACCATTACAGGCATAGCCCAATGCGATTATATTAAACTTAAACATCTATTAAATATCGACTACAAAATACCTATCACATATATTAACATTATTATAATTGAACCTAATAAGTATGAAATAGTTTGGCTAAATCTTCTCATTTCTTCTTTTACACATTGAAACATCTATTTTTTTCATAACATAAGTAATATAATGAAGATTCTGCAAAGTCAGCCAGCGAACATGAGAATAAATCTACGCGATCGGCAATCTGGTTCAAAGATCGTAACGCTCGCGTAAAAGCACTCTCAAACAAGAGATTGGTCAGTGAAGATGGAACCAGTAGACGTCCAGTGTATTACTTTACTCTATGAGACGACCCCAGCGCCGCCTTAATGTATTAGTAGGTACCATTACCCATGCCTGAGTTGTACTAAGCCATGTTACAGTGTATTGTTGCAAAATGGCGATAGGACTGCCCCCTGTCACGTGGATGTACTTGCACCGAACACAGAACACCAGGTGACAATTATGTCACGTACGATTATCAATATTATTACCACTGCCGTTACTTCGGGATACACAGGAACGTAAAACTTTTAACTGTAAAAACAGATGTATAATAACAGTAACTGAAATTACTAATCAAAAACGGAAATGATTTTTGTAGACACCAGCAGGACTCGAACCCGCGACCTCCCAATGCCCTGGTCGGTCTGTCAATTGAGCTATGGTGTCAACTTACTACTGATGCGAAATTCTTCTTTCCTTTGTTTCTTAACACCTTACCTCAAAAATTAGGGGGTCGCGGGTTCGAGTCCTGCTGGTATCGATTTCTTTCCTTAATTGATTAGTAATAATTCCTACATGAGGTTTTCATTAACAAAACATTCTAATTAAGTATCTGAACATTCCGTTTACAGATAATCCAACAAATGAACTTCTCATCGCGCACCTCCTCTTTGGACGTTCAGCGCAACTTGGAGTCAGTGGTAGAGAAGCGCACCAAGGACACCTTCGGCCCGCCCGTGGGGAAGAAGATGCTAGTCTTTATTGACGACATGAATATGCCCATTGTGAGTAGAAATAACGTATTTTGTTTGAAAGTTATAAAGTGACTAGCTGACCCGACAGACTTCGTACTGTCAAGGTGTAGACTTTCACGTCGTCAAACTGAAATATTTCACTGAACCGTGGAGGGTCTCTGTCATGCGATGAGAAAAAAAGTGTTTTTCATAGTGTCCTAATAATAATAATTTTTTCACTTTATAAATTTTAAGTTTATAAGTATAGTAGTTTTGGCTGAGCATTCATTCTGAGTCAGTCAGTCCGTTTTGTCTTGCGCTTCGTGCACGCGTGTCAATTTTGTTGCGGCGTATTTTTAAAATTGTATTATCTTCTAAGATGATAATTTAAATGAAGTTATGTCAAGGACAATTTCGTTCTCAATTAAATAATCTTAATCAAGAACACATTAATTTTGGATAAGGATTAATATCACGTTGATAAAAAAATATGGCAAATAATTGGCGATAATGCATTAATTTCGACCAAATTTGGTTACCATAAAAATGGTTATAATGAGTAAATTTTAAAAGATAAAGATATATACTGTCGTGGGCATTTTTTTAGGTCATTTAAAGAGGAATAATTCTTTCATACATGCTTTTTGGGTAACTTAAACCTTTTACGCGGCGCACACAACGGAAGCCTTAAAATATGAAAAGTTATTCTCGTTTTTGCTACATTTTTTGCTGATTCTTTGCTCCTATTGGTCACAGCGTAATGATATATAGCCTAAAGCCTTCCTCAATAAATGGACTATCCAACACAAAAATAATTTTTCAATTTGATGAGGCAGTTCCTGAGATCCTAGCGTTCAAACAAACAAACTCTTCAGCTTTATAATATTAGTATAGATTAATAAAATTTGCCATACCATGTGCGATTCACATCCTGCTTTAAATTTCGTCTCAATAGTCTCGGTAATAAATTGCTGTGACTCACGGACAGATATGATGAAACTGATAAAACCTTAAAAAAAACCAAAAAGGAGCGGTGTGAAAGATGATTTTGTAAAAATACGGAAAAGGGAATGTTGATGATGATTGAAATATGCTTTTGGACATATAGAGAGAATGGATGTCAAATAAGTCGCGCGTGATAAATAGTGCCAATATGAATGCTTAAGTAGAAGACGACGACGGAAGTCAAATTAAGATCAACTATAGAAAGTACTAAAAATGTGGGCATCCGAAGTGCGAAGAATAAAAGGGCATGAATGAATATGTATAAATGAAGCGAGGACGTTTAGTTTTGTTCAAAATAAGCAAACTTTATTTGTGTTAATCTTTGCAACCCCTGAACAATACGACACAGCAACAGTGGAAACCAGTGGTGGCCACATGATCACGATCACGTGAGGTCTTTGCGCCAACGCCTAGCAACAACTTTTAGCCAACAACTAGCAGGGCGAGTATGTAATTGAACAATGCTGTTGATGAATTGGCAAAAAGAATAGAAGTCCTCAGCGTTAGTGCAGTATCAACACCCAGAAGACCAAATTCTAACATAATTTTCAATAAGCCAACATCACGTGGTGTTCCCAAGCGGTCACCCATCTAAGTACTGACCACGCCCGACGTTGCTTAACTTCGGTGATCGGACGAGAACCGGTGTGTTCAATGTAGTATGGACGTTGGCGGGAGAATGGTTATAAACTCTAATCTATTTTTAAAACCGTTTAAAATGTTCAGTAATGTAATAAAATAAATATCTTATCTTCTTAGATAACCATAATATTATGAGACAACGATATTGATGGATTTTCGTATTAGAGTTAGAGCCCAGGTCCGTCAGATTTTACTTTTTATGTCTGCCTAACATAATGGGACCGTGCGATTAGTATTATGCTGTGTTGTGTCGGCTAAGCTATTCCTAATACCTCATTTCTTCCCATAGGTGATTGTAAGAGGTGACTAAAGGTATCGGGGCTTTTTAAGTGCTTTTTGGGCGATGCAGTTGGAGACCCATCACCAAAAACATTTATATTACAAATTTTGTCCCCACTTAAGTTTCAAACGTGGCTGAAGAATTTTCTTATTCTAAAGCTCTGGCTACCCCTTTTAGTTATTTATAGTCGTTATAGTCCTGAGTATATGTATGTTTGTATGTGGTTAGTATTATGTACGTCGATCTATGCTTCCTTTCTACGAAAACAATAATATAATTCTGTGTGATATTCGTTGAGTAAGCCATTGACAAAACGTTTTTGCCTACGAATTCGCATATAAAACCTAGAATACAGAACTCCCACTTTTTGCCCGGACAGTGGATGACTTGTGGATGAATACATGTTATCACCGGATTAGAAGGCCTTTTTTACACTCACACTTTCGCATAACATAACAAAATATTCTTCAGTTATGTGGGTTTTCTGATAACATACATATACTCGCGGCTAAAAAACCCAAAAAAGGAAAGCCAGAGCTAGAAACTCATCAGCCACATTTGGAAGTTGATAAAGGAGAACATGGTAGTAATAAAGTATCGTTGGTGATGGGTCTCCATCGCGATCGCATCGCCAACCGCATCGCCCAAAAGCCCCATACCCTAAGTCGCCTGTTACGACACCCGTGGGTAGAAAGGGGTAGTAACATTCTAAGCCGGCACTACACGGCAAAATGCTGATAATGATTCTATAATTATTTACTCTCATCTCAGCATGATAATTTTCGCCGGTTTTTATATCAGAAGTAGGTACCATATATACAGCTGTATTTGACGTAAATATGTACCGCATTGGATAGTTTCCTTCAGAATAATAAGATATCGAGTTGACATTATGACTTTTTTTAAATATGTTAACCCTTTTTATTGATATGGGCAAATGAAGTATCATTGCAATTTTCAGGTGGACACATACGGCACTCAGCAGCCGATCGCGCTACTCAAGTTACTGTTTGAAAGAAAAGGTTTCTACGACAGAGGCAAAGATTTGAACTGGAAATCTCTCAAGGATATCGGATTCTTAGCTGCGATGGGTAAAGCAGGAGGAGGAAGAAACGAAGTACGTTCCATTTAAAACATATTTTTAACTTTTTGTTATACTTATTTTTATTAATTTTAAATTCACACAGAATATTAAAGCATGAATTAAATGTACTTAGATAATTTACAAAGCAGAAAGCTCTATAACGGCATTCACATGTGACATACTCTCCTTAAAAAGTAAGGAGTTTCGTATTGCTTCTATACAAACACTTTCTGAGGCAACGGTAGTCATATTAGTTTTCAATTTCATCATCCAAACAGTTAATGTAAAGATTTAACTTTGAATAAAAATACTGAATATTATTTTGTATCAGGTGGACCCCCGTTTCATCTCGATGTTCTCGACGTACAACCTGCAGTTTCCCTCTGAAAGCACGCTGCGCCACATCTACACGTCCATCCTGTCGGGACACTTCGCCGTGTTCCCCGACGAGATACGGGAGGACGTCAGCAAACTTGTCGATATGACGCTGGATTTGTATAAGGTAGGAATGATGGAAATATTGTTTATTTTGGTTTGGAATAGCAGCCATAAAGAATAAATTCACAGACACATAAAATAAATGTCTAAGAAACAAACTATGGAAAACTGCCACATCTACACGTCCATCCTGTCGGGACACTTCGCCGTGTTCCCCCAGGAGATACGGGAGTACGTCAGCAAACTTGTTGATATGACGTTGGATTTGTATAAGGTAGGTGGATTCATGTTTGTTTGGTGTAACAGCCATGACAAATAAATTCACACATAAAAATAAATGTCTGTGGCGACCGCTAGACGGCGAACTCACTCGCACACTAGCAGCGTCATAAAAAATCGTACATCGCGGTATCGAAATGTTTCTCTAGCTAAACATAATAAATACAAATTCTAAGTTGGTACACACCAGGGTGTACTGGCCAGTATATCTTTGCTGTTCCCACATGTCCAAGAAACAAACCAAGGAAAAATGTTCCTGTGCCTTATGGGAACAAAGTAGGCCATAACTGAACGTTTAGCAAAAAATGTTTTTTAATACAATTGCTCAAAAAGTGGCGTATTACAGGGACGTATAGCGTTCGGGAAGTGGGCTATTACACACTCGTGCTTTTTCTTTACCTTTCCCGCACTAGTGCGTTTTCTTTCCCAACTGTCAAAATAATGTCTATTTTAAAGAAAAACCAACCATAAAGATTTTACTAAAAAAATCAAAGAAGTTTTTATGATTCATGTTAATACGTGGCATAGGTCGTATTAACATGAATCAACAACAACAAAATAATAGGCAAAATCGACTAATTTGTTTCGATATCTGATTTAATGATTTGATAGAATTAGTGAGGTTAGGTTTCATTACATTATAACTCATTAAATTTCATTTTCATTTCATATCAACAAAAAAATTATACATAAGACTTGGCTGTATGGGCATAGTTTCCTTTGCCTACCACAATAAGTGAAGAAAAAATGTCGCCATTTTCCAGAAATAATCTTTGGGAGTTTAGTTGTTTTGTTAAATTGCTTAATTTTTTCGCAACTGTATTAAAAATAGTCGTTCAGTACACGTACGGAACCGTCATTGCAACTCGTTCCGACTGTCAACCCTCGCCTTCGGCTCGGGTAGACATTTGTCGGAACTCTTTGCAATGACAGCCATTCCGTACTAGTAATGAAATATACTATTTTGATATTATTGTTTTTAATATATACCAGAATCTTGATATAAGCACGATTTGTGATTATTCATCAGAGTTTCAATTTATTAAAGATGAACTACAACCTTCAGGGTGTATAAGTTATCGCGATAATTGGCGTCAGCGCTATTATTAACGCCTAATGGGTCTTCCAGTTAGTAGTTGTCGAATTATTTTACCACCGATACGGATAAATATTTAAAATAAAAGAAATGTTTCAATCTTTGTAAGCCTGACAATACGTCACAGTACTCAACAACTATGCACACGAACTTGCGAGGTCTTCGCGCCTTCACGAACGATGAAGGTGTGAAAGGAAAAAGGAAGTGGCAAAAAGAATTGAAGTTCTCAGAGTTTGTGTATAGTCCGGTCAATTTATACATTCAAGGTTACATTAATTCATAAGAAGCTGAAAATTGGCACAATTGTTCAAAACATGATTATAAATGAAACCTCAAAAGTCCCCATCGTTCCGAGGTGTGCTAAAAATTTTACACGAGGTCAAAGGTCAAAAAAAAGAGTTTTTTGCGATTTTATGCAAAACGGTGAGTTTTTCGCAAAATCACCCCAGTACAAAATTGTAGATCAGAAAATTCTCTACAAAAAAGATATCAATATTTTTTTTCCTAAAAGCTACCATTTTGAAGATATAACGCGTTGAAATGTTCGATCATTGGTAATCTTCATACATTGCACACGTTTCCACGACACCTATGAGGTAGTGTACTTAGCACGTTTAATTTTAACGTGGTATCCCCTGTAGGCCAATCCACGGGTCTGCAGTGATTTTATTTGTTTTAAAACTATTGTAAAATATTATTGTACATATCGGTTGGTTAAAATAATGGCGGTGTAATTGAAAATGAAGTGATTAATATTCCTCGTCTGATTCGTAATTTTCCAGGATTATTGTTTCTTGTTCTTCGTCTTCTTCTTGTTCTTCTTCCTGTTCTTCTTCTTCTTCTTTTTCTTCTATTTCACAGATCAACTGTCCCACTAGCGATTCCTCATTGGTATCATATGAGTCTTCTAGATTAGCTGACTCAACATTAGAGCACGATCGGCCTTGGCAGTTTGTGCATGCCAGGGAACAAAACAGTCCAACTTTTCTGCATCCACATTCAGCAATTACAACCTTTTTTACAGTTGCAAAATATTGAATTGAGAAGTTTCTCAGGTGCTGGTGGAAGAAAAGTTAGAACTGTTTCTAATGTATTGTCGACCAACTTCCAACCCCAGTCTTTAGGGTCCAGCTGATTACCAAGCCACACTTGAACTTGGTAATATACCCGTAATAAATGTTGGTGAGCAGCTACTGAGGTTGGAGGTAAAGAAGCTAGTTGTACTTGCTTTTTATTACGCGTATTTTTAACAAAAGTTGCGTATCGCAACTTATCTAAGCAAGTGGTTTTTTTAGGAGCTCCGTACATAGCAAGAAGAAATTGAATTCCGCTGTTGATAACGTCTGGTTGAGTTGAGTCACTATTTTTAAAAACTTCAGCACATTGAAGTAAGTAATTTTTTTCAAACATTTTGAAAACTGTTGTTTTTTCTTTAAAAGACAGATGTTATCCCAAGGTTACACTGATGTACAAGTTTAGGAACGGGGGTTTATTATACCTGAGATTTTCATATTTCAACTTATATTGTATAGAAACAAGTTACAATCACCAATAGCAAATAAATTTAAGTTATAACACCTTATAAGTGATGTTCATACGTGGCGTACATGTGCAAAGTATGAAGATTACCAATGATCGAACTTTTCAACGCGTTATATCTTCAAAATGGTGGCTCTTAGGAAAAAAAATATTGGTATCTTTTTTGTAGAGAATTTTCTGATCTACAATTTTGTACTGGGGTGATTTTGCGAAAAACTCACCGTTTCGCATAAAATCGCAAAAAACTATTTTTTTTGACCTTTGACCTCGTGTAAAATTTTTAGCACACCTCGGAACGATGGGGACTTTTTAGGTTTCATTTATAATCATGTTTTGAACAATTGTGCCAATTTTCAGCTTCTTATGAATTTATGTAACCTTCCTCCTTATTTTAGGCCTAAATTGACCGGACTATAGTATCACACACAGCGTACCAAATTAAAACAAAAAATCAAAAAGCCAACATCACGTGGTGTTCCCAAGCGGTCACCCATCTAAGTACTGACCACGCCCGACGTTGCTTAACTTCGGTGATCAGACGAGAACCGGTGTGTTCAACGTAGTATGGACGTTGGCGAATGTAATGCAATAGAAAGGAACTCAGTGTTTTTAAAATATTCAGTGATATTGTTAAATTAATATCTTATCTGCATATGAGAGCGGAATGATAATAGTCCAGTCAAAATAGACATTCCAGTTTGCATTAATTCCCAACAAGCTGAATTTTTGTGTGGGCCTTGAATACGTCATTACAAATGATATGTCAAAAGTCCACATTGATCCCGCTTGGGCGTTGTTTTTTATTCGAGGTCAAAGGTCACAAATTTGCGTTTTTTGCGTATATCTCTGAAACAACGAGAGTTATCGAAAAATGGTTCGAACAAAGTTTGTAGATCGTAAAATTGTCTACAAAAAATATCACAACACTTTTTCTTGTACGGTGCACTGTTCTCGAATTATGGCTATTTTAAACATAGAAAACACGAATATGCACTCATACATGGCTAGTATGCATCATCGAGTTAACCATTTACACAAAACATATTAGAACATAGTTTTATTTGCCCCATGCATACAAGTACGTAAAAAATATACAATTCTGAGCGAGTCATCGTCCGTCCCTAATTCTATTGGGCGGTTGGCCTTCAGAAACATCTGCCTGCGATACTCCATTTCTCGGGTCAGAAACTTCGTGAATGGACATCAAGAAACTTCGTGAATGGTTTTCATCACATGATCCTTTTCCTGAATTGCACAAAATCATGTCCATTGAAAATGGAGTCGTCGGAGATGATAAAATCAATTGCTATAATGCTCGTGAAGTGGGTATTGCATCTATGAGTAAAATGATGGGCCAAACATTTAATAATATTAAATTGAAACGTGCTGATAAAGTACTACCTCTATTATCTATGAACAGTACCATGAAGATTCATGATGAGAAGGTCCCAATAGATCCTGTATTATTATTTCAACGCATGAGTATTACGAAGACATTTGAAGATAAGCTTGAAAAATTCTTCGAATACGAATTAGCCCCTTACCCTTTATCGCTCTTTGATGCAATTGGAATGCGTAAGACACAGAAGTCAGCCATTTATGATTGCTTTGAATGTGTGAACATTGATATCGAAAGTGCAAATGCTACCTACATCATCGATGGAGGATACCTGCTACATCGTGTTGTGTGGGATCGAGAGAACGCATTTCAGGATATTTTGTGGAGTATTCCTACTGGGGAAACCACGTTAAAAAAAAGCGCCGTTTACACTACCTCAGAGGTGGTGCGGAAATGTGTGCATATAGTTGAAAATACGATGTTTCTACAGTCTAAAATCACGATATCTCGAAAGCAATGCTTTGTAGAAAAAAAGTGTTAAGATATTTTTTGTAGACAATTGTACGATCTACAAACTTTGTTCGAACCATTTTTCGATAACTCTCGTTGTTCCAGAGATATACGCGAAAAACGCAAATTTGTGACCTTTGACCTCGAATAAAAAACAACGCACAAGCGGGATCGATGGGGACTTTTGACATTTCATTTGTAATGACATATTTAAGGCCTACACAAAAATCCAGCTTGTTGGGAATTAATGCAAACTTGGATCATAATTTAGTCTATTTTGACTGGACTATAAGTAACAAACCTATTAATGAATAATTTTGTTTGCGTGATAAAATTAATTGTATTTTTCGACATAATCTCAGTGGTGTAGCTCTGTGCAATTATTCACTCTTCGTTTGAAAGAATTGATGCCGTCCATAATATGATTTCCCTCAAGGACTGCAAAGTACTCCTCTGCGGCGGCAATTATTTGACATTTTGTAGCAAATTAAAAAAAAAATTTATATTATAAGATATTCCAAGAAGTATTCCATAAATATTGTTAATATTGAAGACAGTGACGTCTTCAAATCAGTGTTGTGAGGTATTAATTTACTCACCACGAAAATGCTAAGCCAGCCACCAAATTCGTTGCCACTACGCATACGACTAATGTCATTTTCATAGTGTGAATATTTCCAGTGTGATTTGTTGTTATATCTTGTTATTAGTATATATAATATTGTTTTCTTTGTTTCTTTTATATATTTTTTCATGCTATGTCTTTTATGTACGTGTACAGTATTAATGTAGCAACGAAAAAATAGTTTTCTTTATTTCTAAGAAGAGCATGTATAAAATATTGATGGATGCTAACGAAAATGCTTTGCCAAGATCATACAAAGTGGCGATTGATAGTCTAGTAGTAGATCGATATATAGTCAATGGGAAAATGAGAGATAATGGCGAGAATATATGTACGAGGGCTGCTATTTAAGTATCCGGAATAAAAAATCTAATATCTATAATCATATATGGTTTTATTGCTTTTCAAAATATTTGCCTAGATTCCGGAACGTACAATATGGCCCCATAACCTACTGTCTCTAAATGTGAAGCTTGTGGAAAATTTATGGATGTCCAAGACACTATGCGCTGTCACTCCTGTTCCCGTGTAAATCATCACTTATGCTTAGACGTATCAGCCGAGGTATTCTAAAATCTGCCTAAAGATCGCCGCAAAGTGGCTAAATGCGACTGTTGTAAGGAAGAACAGCGCTCGGGTACACCTCTACGTGCCGCCTACCACTGCCGTTGTCGCCGCCGCTGCTAAACTCGCGACATCTGCAGCGAAATCTCCCGCCCACAAAACACACATGATACCACTTTCTCCATTACTTCCGTCAATGACCCTCTGGCTACATATGGTAATGCTTTGAATGTCGCTTCAATGGAAACCCGACTTGAAGCCTTGATCCGGAAGAGAAATAAAGAGCTGAAGAAAGAGATAAGGAGTATTATTTAAACCGAAATTCAAAAACATGTCACTAAACTGGCTGCCCAATTTGAATCCAGGTTATCTGAAGTGGAGGCGAAAGTTGAAAAAATGTCTGAGCTCGAGAATAGCTTATTGGCCTCCGAAAGACGGGTCTCCGAACTTGAGTACCAGTTCGGTACGCACCAACAGTGGCTGCGAATGAATAATCTCGAAATATCTGGAGTCCCAGAGTTAAAGAACGAATCGCCTCGCGATATTACGATCAAGATAGCAGCGTACGCAGGTGTTGAGTTGAAGTCCGATGACATAGAGTTCGCAAACCGCGTTCAGCCGATGAAAGCAAAGCCAGGTCGCCCGAAAGTGATTATTGCGAAACTTCGTAACCGTGCTCAGAAGGAGAGTAAAATAGCCGGTTTGATAAAGCATAAAGGAATAAAGTCAACTGACATCGGAATGCAGGGAAGTGAGCATAGATTTTACGTGCACGACCATCTCACGCCTTCTAATAAAAAGATGTTCATGGATTTAAAGGAGGTCTGCAATAAATTCAATTATAATTACGTTTGGACGTAAGGCTGAGAACTGTTAAAAGAGAGAAATATTAATAGAATAAAAGAGAGAAACTGAGAAATATTATTTACAGCCAAATGTTCATGTAATATCTTATGTATGCTCGTCATAGTAATGCCTAGGGTAGCCTCCATCTCGCAGTATGTAACATGACGATCTTGCATTATAAGTTCACGCACAGCATTAATATTTTGTGGTACGAAAACCGATCTAGGTCGACCTTCTTTAAATTAGTCCTCAAGCATTGAACCTCACTGAACCAATGATGCACAGTAGTTTTAGATGGTGCTTCATCCCCAAAAGTCAAAGTGAGTTGATCGATGCACTGCTTTTGTGTTACCTCATGCCGAAAATCGTAATAAACAATGTCTTGAAAATTTTGACGAGTTAAATCCATGGTGATGATCGACACCCAAGTTTGAAAATGGCGCTAAAACGTATAAATAGAATTTATAGTTATGAAAGAAACTGTGTTCTTCAGCCAATGAGTTCCTTTTGTACATACATACATATAGTCACGGCTATAATTCCCTAAACGGGGTAGCCAGAGCTTTGGAATGAGAAATTCCTCAGCCACTTTTGGAAGTTGAGTGGGGAAAAGATGGTAATAATCAATGTTTTTGTTGACGGGTCTCCAACCACATCGCCCAAAAATCACTTGAAAAGTCCCTATACTCTTAGTCGCCTCTTACGATCACCCACGGGTAGAAATGGGGTAGTGTTATTCTAAGCCGCCACTACACAGCTAAGCTTCCTTTTTCAAACCTAATTTTAGGTAACTTAATGTATTATGGGAAATTTCTGTCTCCCCAACAAGTTTTCAGCTTGATGAACAGATGGAAGTCTGATTGTATGAACATGCAATATTCATCATCTTGCAACTCTTCAACCTTATTCTCGCATTGATCTACTCGCATTCAAAAAAACAGAAGCCGCTAAAATTAATGCATTCATGACGCCCCGGGCGGGCTCCATCTTGGGAACATGTAACAGTGGCGTTTTTTTTACCTTGACTTAAAAGAGAGCACATTCGCCCAAAACATTATTCAACTCCTCATAAATATCTGACCCTGTATCCATTTCACAATCAGAAACTTATTCATCGGTACATACATACATACATATACTCACGCCATTAATTCCCATTGGGGTAGGCAGAGACTATCGATCGCCACTTCGTACGATCCTGACAAACCTCTCTAGCTTCGTTTACATCCATCAATCTTTTCATACATGCTCTTTTATTCTTCATACTTCGGACGCCAGCCTTTTTGAGCACACTCTCAATTTGGTCCAAGTGTGTTCTCCGTGGTCGTCCTCTGCTAACATTACCATCCACACTAGCTCTATAGATCCCTTTTACCAATTTTCTATCATCCATCCTCTCTATGTGCCCAAACCATCTCAACATTCCTTTTTCTATCTTTCTTACAATATCATCTTTCACACCACACTTTTCACGAATAACGCTATTTCTCACTCGGTCACACAATCTAACATTACAAATTTTTCTGAGGGACCTCATCTCTACTGCATTCACTCTGCTCTCATGCTTCTTCTGCCACACCCAACATTCGCTTCCATACATAAGCGTAGGAACAAGAACAGCATCATGCACAGCCATTCGGGCCTTTTCAGACACCGATTGACTGATCATTAGCCTATTCATTGCTCCATTTACCGCATTACCCTTTTTAATTAACACGCTTTTATTAGGTCGACCTGTATGTATGTAACTATGTAATCAAATCTAAGAAAACTAATTTAACCATCTTCCAAAGGTCATAGCGTTATGAAAATTGGCAGTTGTATGTGGTTTCGATGACAATACAATAATATGGTACTGTCGAGCTGTTCTGATGATGGAGCCGGAAGATATGAACTGGAACTTCATGATGGATGATCGTATCATAGCCGTGTTTGGACTTGTTAAAAAGGTCTCGCAATGAACGTTGACCATGATTAGGTTTCAAGGTCTGATGATGAAGCCGGAAGATAGGCACTAGCATTCCATGATGAAATATCGTATCATAGCCGTGTTTGGACTTGTTAGAAAGGTCTTGTAATGAACCTTGACCACGATTAGGTTTCAAGGTCTGAATACAATAATATGGTACTGTCGAGCTCATCTGATGATGGAGCCGGAAGATATTAACTGGAACTTAATGATGGATGATCGTATTATAGCCGTATTTGGACTTGTTAGAAAGGTCTTGTTATGAACTTTGACCACGAAATGAACTTTGACCACGATTAGGTTTCAAAGTCTGAATACAATAATATGGTACTATCGAACTGATCTGATGATGGAGCCGGAAGATTTGAACTGGAACTTCATTATGAATATTAGCATACGATGTATCGTTACCAACCCATAACGCCCCACTGCTGGGCACGGTTCTCTTCCGTGAGGAAGGTATTAGCCATACTTCACCACGGGGGCCTGCCAAGTTGGTGGAGGTTTGTAAGGCTAGTGGTCACCTTACCGTTAGATGTTATCAAGCCGCCCGTTTGGGTCTCTGACAAAGCTTGACGACGGCTAGCTTAAGATAACAACCGGCACAAACGGCTTTACGTGCCTTGCGAAGCACGGTAGCGCCCGAGATAAATACCACTAGGCGGTGACCCATCCGTGAACGGACCGCAGCTCGCGTTGCTTAACTTGTAAATACGATCACATCAGTCCAACTGAGCTACAGGCGCTACTACGATACGATGTGTATTGACGTGTTAATGGGGTAGTAGCTTGTTAAAGATCCCACCCAAGCCAAGGTGAGAAACGTGCCGAGGGCTGAATGGCATGAGGGTGGTTAAAAATGTCATGTCGCTAGCGTCACTTCAACAGCCGGACCACATGAGACCAGCAACTCATTTATGGCGGCTTTTCACATTAGTCGAACTGAGACAAAACATGCGCCAGCGAGGATACATGAATTTCACCGACATTTTGAACGCCTTGAGGGTCGGAGAGCTGAACAGCGAGCATCTTGCAGTATTGTTGACGAAGGTCTCATCAAATGCTACCGGCGAGTTTGCGCTTGAAAAAGCACTGCGTATATTTCCAACAAACGCCCAAGTAGAGAAGCACAACAACGAAGTTCTTGAATTTTACGAAAGAAAAGGTACTCAAATGTACAATATAAAGGCTCAAGACCAACTTATCGACGCGACTCGTTACCTTGGAAATAATTCATTGGAGTCTATCGTTCCCGGCGATATAAATAAAACGGCTGGACTACCGAGTATATTAAGACTTTTCAAAGGAGCTAAAATCATGTTGCGTTCCAATATAAACGTAGAGAAGGGGCTCGTGAATGGGAGTATCGGTTTTATCACGGACATCGTCTGGCCACACTTTAGACGCGACCAAATGTATGAAACCGACATCCCGTCCATCAAAGTTAATTTTGGTAACGACGGCAAGCACCTAATTCAGCCTATAGGCATCCAATTCCCGGCCAAGTACAGCTACGGTACGGTGGAAAGGCGCATGCTCCCAGTGATTTTAAGTTGGGCATCTACCATGCACAAGATGCAAGGCTGTACGGTAGACCATGCCGTGGTGTACTTAGGGTCCCGTACTTTTGCGGATGGACAGGCATATGTGGCGCTAAGTCGAGTAAAATCACTTAGTGGTCACCAGATTGAAGAGTTAGATTGTTCTAAGCTGACAGGTAAGACACCATGCAATACAGACGCACTGGCGGAGATGGAGAGGATGCGGGCTCATTCGTCTATTTGAAATAAATGTTTAAAATATGCCATAAGCAAAGACTAAAAAGCATAAAATAAATTAATAGTTTAAAAAACACAAAAAAACACGCTTTTATAAGTGCACTTAAAAGTCAAAAATAAATTACGAGTCGTTCAAGTTGTCTCTATTTCTGGGCTGAAGTGTAAACTATGTGCTTTTAATTATAATATTTGATTGTAAAAGCGTGGGGCGCTGGAGCAGGAAAAACTTTCTTGTAAACAAATACACGAACAAGAACTCTCGTTTTGCCACTGTTGACTAGTACTTTGAACAGACTGTTTAATATAGAGCCTCCAACTAGTGGTGCTGCAACTCTAGTTAGAGTGCCGATCTCTGTAACCAGCTTCCCGAAACATCGCTTAACTTGATTTCTTAGCAAGGTAAACAAAAAATCTTTCCTTTTCCAGCGCCCCACGCTTTTACAATCAAATATTATAATTAATTCTCGCATTGATCTACTCGCATTCAAAAAAACAGAAGCCGCCAAAATTAATGCATTCATGACGCCCCGGGCGGGCTCCATCTTGGGAACATGTAACAGTGGCGTTTTTTTTACCTTGACTTAAAAGAGAGCACATTCGCCCAAAACATTATTCAACTCCTCATAAATATCTGACCCTGTATCCATTTCACAATCAGAAACTTATTCATCGGTACATACATACATACATATACTCACGCCATTAAGTCCCATTGGGGTAGGCAGAGACTATCGATCGCCACTTCGTACGATCCTGACAAACCTCTCTAGCTTCGTTTACATCCATCAATTTTTTCATACATGCTCTTTTATTCTTCATACTTCGGACGCCAGCCTTTTTGAGCACACTCTCAATTTGGTCCAAGTGTGTTCTCCGTGGTCGTCCTCTACTAACATTACCATCCACACTAGCTCTATAGATCCCTTTTACCAATTTTCTATCATCCATCCTCTCTATGTGCCCAAACCATCTCAACATTCCTTTTTCTATCTTTCTTACAATATCATCTTTCACACCACACTTTTCACGAATAACGCTATTTCTCACTCGGTCACACAATCTAACATTACAATTTTTTCTGAGGGACCTCATCTCTACTGCATTCACTCTGCTCTCATGCTTCTTCTGCCACACCCAACATTCGCTTCCATACATAAGCGTAGGAACAAGAACAGCATCATGCACAGCCATTCGGGCCTTTTCAGACACCGATTGACTGATCATTAGGCTATTCATTGCTCCATTTACCGCATTACCCTTTTTCACTCTTCTTTCAATGTCTTCATCACATTTTCCATCCCTTGTAAACAAACTTCCCAGATATACAAACTCCTTCACCTGTTCCACATCCTTACCATCAATCGCAATCACGCATTCTGTCACATCTTCCTGTCTCTCAAAAACCATCGTTTTAGTCTTATCCACATTCACCCTCATTCCCTTTCTTACAAAAGACTCACATGCAATATTCATCATCTCTTGCAACTCTTCTGCCGATGATGCAAGTAGCACTTGATCGTCAGCATACAAGAGGCATTTAATGATGAATCCACCCATCCTTAGTCCATAATAGTCTAAGAGCCCGCGACGGCCAGACCTTAGTTATAGTATAAAGTCTAAAAGTTTCTCTGTGTATGCCCACTATACAGGTAAGAACGATCCCAGGCTATGAAACTTGGGTCGCTCCGGCTTTGGCAGGTAACAGGTAGTAAAGGTGTGTAAAAATGTATCTCAAATTAGGTATAGTATAAAGCTTAGTTTTCATATATTTTATTAGTGGTGATCTTAGAAATCGCCTCGTCCACAGCCAGACACTTAGTACAGTTGCAACCCCCTGCCAGACACCCTTAAAGTAGGGTTAATTTTAATGATACTTTAGTTATAGTATAAAATCTGAATTTTATATATGTTATTTGGAGAACTATAAAATGATGTTTCCTCAGTAGCCAGACAATTTGTATGGTTCCCATATATTGCCAGACACGTTAAAGGTCTATTGTAGGTGCGAGCGCGAGGGGCATATGCGTAATCATCCTCATCACTGCTACTTCTGTCTGTCGATTGGTCGTCGTCAATATCTCCTTCTTCGTCATTTTCTGTAATAATAAAACCAAATTAATATAATTGCGAATAGTTTTAAATGTTTCTTTAATAATTTAACATCATAATTACATACCTGACAAAGTTGTTAAAGAATCACTGACATAATTTGGTAGCTGATCCCCTTCAACGTTCACTTTTACAAGGTGGTAAACTGCTAGCGTCGAAATTTCGCAATTTTTTTCGATTAAAAGATTCATTCACATCAGAGACTGCATAAGAATTTATAAAGATTTGAAGTCTAGCCGCAACAACATCAAAGATATTATGAACTGTGTATATATTACATATAAATTTTTGAATAATATTAAATACGTTTTCTTGTTCGTCTTTATTTTCAATTAATTCACTGCCACCGAACTTAATGAAAGCTTTCTGGAATTCATTAGATTTTTTCAATAGCTTGTAAGGTTTTAATTTTCTTTTCCTGAATAATGCAGGGTTATAATCGCACCCTGTTATTGCGTGAAATCCAGGTAAGCTTTGACAAACAGATTCTCCTAATTCTGCATGTATCGTTGTTAGGTCCACGTACCTTAAGTTGTTTCCAGTTCCCGTCAGCATCCAAACAAACGAATCATTTTTTAGGTGGTGCATATGAGCAAGCATTATAGCAATAATGTCTGTATCAACACTTCGGATTACTATATTCGCTGGATAGTCGATATTATTATATTATATTAACTTGGCATTATTTGTCAATTTTAGTACTATCAATATTTTCCATCGTTTCAATTACACTTGATTAGCCGCCGAATGTTCCTTTTTTGCCACAGTGCGCGCTGTGATTGATTCGTGTTCCCCCACCTCCTACTTTGCACCTAGCGAATAGACCTTTAACGTGTCTGGCAATATAGGGGAACCATTCAAATTGTCTGGCTACTGAGGAAACGTCTTTTATAGTTCTCCAAATAACATATATAAAATTCAGATTTTATACTATAACTAAAGTATCATTAAAATTAACCCTACTTTAAGGGTGTCTGGCAGGGGGTTGCAATTGTACTAAGTGTCTGGCTATGGACGAGGCGATTTCTAAGATCACCACTAATAAAATATATGAAAACTAAGCTTTATACTATACCTAATTTGAGATACATTTTTACACACCTTTACTACCTGTTACCTGCCAAAGCCGGGGCGACCCAAGTTTCATAGCCTGGGATCGTTCTTACCTGTATAGTGGGCATACACAGAGAAACTTTTAGACTTTATACTATAACTAAGGTCTGGCCGTCGCGGGCTCTTGCTCTATAATCACTTTCACGCAACTCTATTATTCATCGGTATTTTTTCAAATTTATCCGTTTTGAAAACAGCCCAAAATATATGGTTTTTCATTTGATGACAGACTAATAAAGTTTTTACAATTACAGATTCTATAACGCAATTCGGTATGCAAAGTTTTTTTTTTTGTATTAATTAAATATTTTTATTCGATAGCAAACACGAAAATAAAAGACTAATTTGAATATTTTTCATTTAAAATGAATTGTTAAGTTATGATTTTTTAAAGATTGTTTAACTTTTGTACTCAATGACGTCATCGATCGAAAGAATCACGAAGCGACATGCAAATGAAGGTCAATGTGTAATAAAAATGGTGCTGATTGCAAAACATTTCACGAATTTGTGATCTCAAATGATATTATCACGATTTAATAATTAATAAACCTATGCTTTTCGATATTTTATTAATAAACTGCAAAAACGAATGTCTTTGAAACGACATTGAAGGTTAAACACTGTTACAGTTTTGTGATAAAATAAATGTCATTATAGCTTTATTTGATTTAATTCCAAGAAAATATTTTTTAAAAACATAATATCTCGAAATAGTTTTGTAATCAACATCACTTTGGTAAAACTTTGCATACCGAATTATCCCAAAATTCTATCACATCAAAACCGTAGCGTATCTCACCCTCTTATTAAAATGTCTGCTTAACTTTTCTCTCATTCTGAATCTCTCCAATTTAAAACATCAGCTAACTAATTCCCAAACCGCGTAAGCCCTAAACGTAGTGAGCCATTATATGGCCTTATTTGTTGTATGAATCTAGCAATTTATTTGTAGAGAAACACTTCTCCTTCCAGGTGATAATAGTGGAACTTCCGCCCACGCCAGCCAAGTTCCACTACGTGTTCAACCTGCGCGACCTGTCCCGCGTGGCGGCCGGCCTGCTGCTCACGCACCCCAACTACTTCAGCGAGCGCCGCGCCGTCGTGCGCTGCTGGCGCAACGAGTTCACTCGCGTCATATGCGACCGCCTCATTGACACCAAGGTGTGTAACATTGTCTAGTGATATGCGACCGTAACTTTGATACCAAGGTGTGTTAACATTACTTCAACGATATCGACAACCAATACCATATACCAATTTAAATCTTTTTGTTCATGAAAACCTCATGTGGGGATTATTACTAATAAATAGAGAATAAATCAAGGAAAGAAAAAATGTGTCCGCCTGTGTCGAAATTTTTCTTTCCTTTATTTATTCTTTATTTATTAGTAATACCATATACGCCCTATCCAAATAAAGTATTTTTTGGGCAACCCAATTTACCTCATTTCCTAAAATGTATCTTTATTTTCATTATAGTCTTTCTAATTTTCTAAAATTGATCCTAAAAATCTTCATAATCGTTTAATTCTTCACATTGAATAGGAAACTAATATACCTACATGAATTTTCAGGATAACGAGCTAATGCGAGGTCACATCTACGACCATGTGATGAAATACTTCCCGGAGGAAGAGCCAGTGGTGCTCGAAGAGATCGTACTTCCTGACGAGCTGCCGCTTGAGGAAGAGGGTTAGTATTTTTTAAATTTATCATCTGTATATAAATATGGGTAATTTTAGTATATTATAGAATAATTCTGATATTTTAATTGTATTACTTACCTTAACAAATATGAGAGATGCAACTACCTAAAAGAATTGAGCACATTAAGTATATTGGTAAAAAAAAACATCATTAAATCACGTAAAGTTAGCAAAGTTTAAAACTATTAATATACTGACATTTCCAACAGAAACAATGCCGAAACCAACTGATACAGCTGCTGAAGAAGGAGGAGAAGAAGAGGAGGAAGCTGAGCCTGAACAAATTATTACCGTACGTTTTATTATTCTTCACGGGTTTTTACCATTTCTACCCGACAATGGCAAAGCCAAACGTTGAAATAATATAGAAGTATATAATAAAACTAAATAGTTATATGTAAGACTAAAAAAAACTGAGCAAATTGTATCGTGTTTGTTATCAAAATATGGTATAGACACCATTAATAAATGAACTACACCACTCCACACGTTAGGGTAGTCAGAACTTCAGAGTTATGGACTTACATGGCATAGCATTGCAGATAGAGGAAATAAGAAAGCTGGTGAAGACTTGTTTAGAAATCACATGAGTCAAAGACAATATTTTTACTTGAAATAAGATGTATTCAGATACTTTGTAAACGCCAATATTTAAAACTTAATATGACGCTGCCAATACCGTTGCTTTGGAAGGTGTGTAAAAAAAGCAGTAACAACAAACACCTTCCATTCTGATTTTTTCGTGTCAAAACCTTATTAAATTGCTTATTTTATTCTTTTTAGATTTTCGGACCTGCAAGAGATCTAAAGGTTAAGCCTAGAATTAACAATATAAAGCTTATGTATATTTTTCTGCTAATTCAGCTAGAAATCAAAGTTTTAGATCTCACTTTGGTTTTACGACATGCTTGAAATAGTGGAGCCACTGAATTTGCAACGGAATTTGAATATCAAAAAGAGTGAAGCTTCATTTGACCATAGTGTAACGGGGCGGTTTTATTCAGTGGCAACACAAACAAAAGTAATTGTTGAAACCAGTAATTGTTGAAACAACAGCGTATTCATTATAAGCTAATCGCGACAAGCTTAATGACGCAAAGTAGATGTCGCTGTGCAAAAATTCTGCAGCTTCTGCTTACATGTTTTTTTGCAAACGCTATATTTTTAATAGCGTTTGCAAAAACTGTAACATCGTCGTCTCAAGATAGATATCGATCGGGTTTTGAAGAAGCTATCTAATATATATTATGTTCTCTAGATAGCGCTTATGCTGATAGTTTCTATCTATCGCTTCTTTTTTATGTATGTTTCCTGCGTGCAGATGGAGATCAACTCTTCAAACTGACATCAGTTATTTCGTTTGTATGCCTTCTACCTTATTGTAACATATATTCGTGTAGCAATCGCCGCCTCGAATGTCAAACGTAAATTACATTACGTTAAAATTGTTAAGCTTAATTATAATTATTACTCTTACTAGGCAAAGAATCCAATGACAAGTACAGAGGTATGATTTGACTCCTCGAATATCCCTATGGAAACCGTAGATCACATGTTTCAGAATCCGTATGTTCGGTGTGTGCGAGTACGACACCAATTGATTTTTATTGAGGTTAGAATAGATAAGGACGAAATTATCGTTCTCGATTTGAAGAGCAGACCTCCAATTTATATGACGTTTTAGATTTAAATATCAAAACTATCATTAACAATAAAATGAAATTGCAAGTGCTAGCATAATTATCAAACTCTGTAACTAAATGTAGTAAAAGCCATAAAAAAATTAAAAAATCTGCTAAGCTTGGTTTTAATTGCGCTATTTGAATATAACTATTTCTTGCCATGCTATGCTTGCCATGACTACACCTGTAACAAAACTCGTTGTACAATAATGCTTTAAACATTTCAGTTAGAAGAATACGTGTTTAGAGATCCGATGTTATTCGGTGATTACCGCAACGCGCTGGATGAAGAGGAGGTTCGATATTATGAAGACTTGCTGGACTATGAAGCTGTCTACTTCTTATTCCAGGAGGTAATGGTTAACAAGTTTCCTTACATAGTGTGGTTTTTATCAAGAAACAGCTAACAGTGATTAAATCGATTATTTTCTAGAATGAGATAAACCATTTAATTATGGTAATTATGGTTTGTCTTAATTTTTTTAACAATTCTAGAAAAAAAAAATTATTAGTATAACTTAATTAGAAAAAGTAACAAAACTACAATAAAAAATATACCTTTCTTTAATTGAAGTATTTTGGCCTTCGATATCTCTCCTATGTTGAAATACAATATTATTAAGAGAGATTGAATTAATTAGATTAGAAAGTTATTAATACAAATAAATTAAAAGTGCGTACATATTATCCTATTCAGTGTTGACTCGAGTCTTCGGTAAGGACCTATTATGGCTGTGATAGTGAAATAAGAAAATTTATGCGTAAACCTTAGACTAATTTGAAACTCCAGACCTACTGGTCTACTAAAGGTACTGTCCTTCTTATCCTTCTTGAGGTGGTTTACTAAAGGGATTAGTCTAAGACTGAGCTTAAAGTAAGCTTAATCACCACTCAAAAGGTGTAAAAGAAACAAAGGAAAGAACAATTTCGCACTAGAAGCCATTGACACTATAGTTTATTTGGCAGAGCGGCGGGGGCGTATACCCGGAGATCGCGGTTTCGATCCCCGCTGGTGTCGAAATTTTTCTTTCCTTTATTTTCATAGCATAGGGTTTATCTGCATTGTAGATCCTAGACGAGTACGGCGAGCGTTTCGGCAAAATGTCGGTAGTGCTATTCGAGGATTGCCTAGAGCATCTGACGCGAACTCAGCGAATACTGCGTATGGACCGCGGCAACGCCATGATCATCGGCGTGGGCGGCTCGGGGAAGAAGAGCATCTGTAAACTTGCTTCTTTCGCCGCTGGTAACATACTTACTTATGGACTTCATGTACTTACTGTCTAATATATAGGTGGTCTAACATCGAGTACGATTATTAGGCATGCGTATCTTCTCTTGCCGTGCAGTGTCGATTTAGAATAACACTACCCCATTTCTTCCGGTGGGTGTACGTAAGAGGCGACTAACGTTATTGGGGCTTTTAAGGGATTGTTGGGCAATGCGGTTGGGGACCCATCACCAACAACCTTTATTCCACCATCTTTTCCCCACGCAACTTCCAAAAGTGGCTGAAAAATTTCTAATTCCTCAGCTTTGGCTACCCCTTCAAGGGATTCATAGCCATGAGTATATGTATGTATGTATGTACCTTCTCTAACCCCTATTAACATTTATTTCTGTCTCGCCCATACGAAACGAATAATCTGATTTTGACATGTTTGATTAATGAGTATACATGGTTGCATTCGACGAATCCAACGATACCTCCGTAGTTTTCGTTAGTTTCATGAACTCAGTTATAATCTAATCTAAATTCTGTAATCAGCAGTTGTAATTGAGTTATCAATAGAACAAATTTAGATCTAATTTTTTGCATCACACATAACTCTCCCAGATAGGTGATACCGCTGGGTGTAGACACTTAGATGCGACATCTTTTCCGTACACACACGGCCCGGTCGATCAGTTGAATTGTTAAAACACTTGAATGCAAAGTAATCAATGACAGCTTAAAACAGTTGACAGCTTTCATACCCCCGGTGGTTCGTCTACACTCATATCTCACAATCGTCAATTGAACTATACCAGTGGTCGCCAACCTACGGCTCTCGAGTCACTTGCAGCTGTTTTAATGTGAAAATGCAACTCTTTAGTCTAGATACGAATCTACTCAAGTGATATTTATTGCTTGCTAAAAAAAGAAGCAACTCATTATCGTTTTTGGCTCTTACGGCTTAAATAGTTGCCGATACCTGCACTATACCATTCAGAGTTCCTCAATTAAATTTAGAAAGTAGGTATATTTTTATGTTATATATATCTATATAAATTGAATACTTTGCAGGCTACGAACTGTTCGAAATCATTGTGACTCGTAATTACACTGAGAATACTTTCAAAGACGACATGAAAAGATTATTCTTGCAACTTGGTGTTGACTCGAAAAAGTCTGTATTTCTCTTTACTGCTTCTCAGGTAAGTAATATTTTAAATTCGACGCATCAAACAAAAACGTTATTTTAGTTAAAAATTATATGACTGAGGATAGCTATCTCTTAAAGTAGCAACAATTGCAGCATTATTTTGTGTGCGAAATGAAAATTTAGAAGATTTTTGTGGTATTATAAACTGATCAACCTGTTTTCTTTTTGGACCTATGTCAATAATTGCGAACAACATAGATCAGTTCTAAAATAAAGACTCTAACACTAATTCGGTACGCAATGAGAATAGGAGGAGTGGGAGGCTTTTATGTGATTGTTGATTACATCAAACTAAATAACACATCAAAATAATGAATGATAAATCTATAGATACTGGAAGAAGGTTTCCTGGAGTTCATCAACAACATCCTGATGATTGGCATGATCCCAGCGCTGTTCGGTGATGATGAGAAAGACGCCATCATCAACTCGGTGCGCAACGAAAGTGGGGAGGCGGGATTCGGAGTTGGGAAGTAAGTTTTTTTTATATCTTGTGAAATGGTTGGAAATTAGGTCTGTGCATGCAAAATTGTTTTGTAAATCCTACAATTACTACCATTAATTTACTGACCCCAATCGAAAGGATTTCTGAAAAATATTGCATTAAGTGATAAGATGACATAATGTTGCCGTGTAGTGTCTCTTTAGAATAGCACTACCCCATTTCTTCCGGTGGGTGTACGTAAGAGGCGACTAATTGTATTGGGGCTTTTAAAGGGTTTTTGGGCGATGCGGTTGGAGACCAACCACCTTTATTTAACCATCTTTTCCCCACTAAAATTTCTAAAAGTGGCTGAGGAATTTTTGATTCCTTAGCTCTGGCTACCCCTTCTAGGGATCTTTAGCCGTGAGTATATGTATAAATGTATGACATAATGTCTGTAAACTGCTTTAACACTGATGTACAATAAAAGGTTCTCTATTCTATCCTACTCATAACATCAGGTGGCGAATTTTAATTTTACGTGATGTTTAGAAGATTTAGGAGTGCTTAGTTAAACAGTGGATTTAGATTTAACTTACACTACACGTTATTTGTGACGTTCAAAAAACAGAGTTCTTATTATTTTGAAATAAATGATTTTTATCATTTATCTTTACAGTGCAAATACTAACAAAACTATAACGATTTATTGTACCAATACCTTTACAGCTTTGAAAATGTAAGAAAATGAATAATTGATCGCTTGTCTTTGTTGAACAGAGACTCAGTGTGGAGTTTCTTCTGCAACAAATGTGCTGATAATTTACACGTCGTGCTGTCCATGTCGCCCAGCGGAGACATACTCAGGAACCGGTTACTATTGTCCATAATAATACGAGCACAATATATTGTAATAATATTAATTGTAACACAATACACTGAAATTTGATCTTCAAAGAATTCATTATAAAATTAAATAATTCAATATTTAATTGGTCTAGTCGAGCCTGTGCAACGAACGTCATTATTTTTTTAGTATATAAATTCTGTTCGGTAAAATCTTGCGGCTGTAATAGCTATGAAGTAACCTATATTTTAATACGATACTGTTACGTACCGGGTTCTTAATTTGATAAATACCAGTCACACTTTCGTGCAATAAGGTGTAATTATATTTATTGACCAATAACGCACTTTACACAACACAACAAACACTATCGATAATTAACTATCGATACTCGCACTAATTAACAACACTAATTTACTCCGTTATAGTAACACTGTCCACACCGTTAAGCTTATTTCCGTAATCCGTATATCACTGCACTGTCGTATTTAATTTCTTCGCTCTAGTATTTCGCTTGTTCTCGCTTTAGTTCTTCGCACTCGAATAACTCCGTAGCTCGCGTCGCTCTTTATATATGCCAAATCTCAAATACGCGAATATTACAGAAAGTTCTAGTACCACATTCTCGAAAAGTCGATATTCGAGAAACATCTAGTAATTCCTTTTTTCACTTATTAAAATACTAGTAACGCCATCTGTTTTCTAGTAGTGGCAAATCCTATCTCCTACTTGCGAACAGATGTCGTAACATTACCCCCTCCTTACATTAATACTCGTCCCGAGTATTATTGCTTCCATGGTACTTCGCAAGTCGATCGATGTGAACTATTTTCGAAGCCCCTCTAGGTTGGCGTTGAATTCTGTACGTTACATCGTTTATTCTAGTGACCACCTTGTACGGTCCTTCCCACCTATTTTGTAACTTAGGGGACTTCCCTTTCTGGCGAGTTGGATTGTGTAACCAGACGAGCATACCCTCTTCGAAACGCGGCGTGTTAGCTTTACGGTCATATCTTTCATCTTTTCACTAGCATGTAAACCATTTTCACGCACTAGGGAATGTACATCTTGCATTCTTTCCCTCAAATCGCTTACATATTCAGTTACACTCTGCGGCTCATCTGGTGACCCTCCTGTCAACAAATCTACAGGCAATCGTAGCTCTCTTCCGAAATTGACGAAAGCAGGTGTTTCCTTCGTGCTTTCGTGAACAGCTGACCGGTAAGACAGTAAAAATAATGGAATGTGTTTGTCCCAGTCCTTCTGATGTTTTTCAACCATCTTCGCCAACTGTCTCTCCAGTGTTTGGTTGAACCTCTCCACCATTCCATCTGACTGAGGATGATATGGCGTCGTCCTGGTTTTATGCATTCCAAGTAGTTTGCACACCTCTTGAAATACTTGTGACTCAAAATTTCTTCCCTGGTCAGAGTGTATCTCCAGGGGCACGCCAAATCGACAGATCACTTCCTCAACCAGTTTTGTAGCCACAGTTATTGCTTCTTGATTGGGTATGGCAAACACTTCAGGCCACTTAGTGAAGTAATCCATCACCACCATGAAATATTTATTTCCGGACTCTGATTGTGGAAACGGTCCAGCCACATCAACGGCAATCCTCTCCCAGGGAGCTCCCACATTGTACAACCGTAATCCCCCTCTACTCCGGGTCTGCGGACCTTTCACCGCGGCACACGTTGTACATTTCCGGCACCAGTCCTGTACGTCGTCCCTACAATGAAGCCAGTAAAACTTCGCACGAACCTTCTGCAACGTACGATTTACCCCAAGATGCCCGCCCGAAACACCGTCATGTGTTTCCCGCAGTACATCTTTAACCTTGGCTCTGGGCACGACCAATTGTAGGTGCTCTTCCTTACCGTTGGGTTTCTCCCACCTCCGGTACAGTAGACCATTGATCAGAACCAGGCTGTTCCATTGCGCCCAGTAAGCTTTCGTACTCACTCCTGTGGACGCTACTTCACTCCAAGCCGGTTGATCGTGTTTTTCCTTCTTCCATTTCATGATGGGTCTGAGGTTCTCATCTTCTTCTTGGGCCTTCTGCATAGCTTCTGTTTCCCATCCATCCAATGGACAAATTCGAGTCACTTTCACGACCTCCTCCTTCGACTCTTGCTTCCGGCAATGTTTACAGTCTTGTGAGATGGTCATTGTCGGGGCTTTCTCCTCTCTAGCCAGCACCTGCCCCCCGGTCCTGGCTAATGCTCGTTTCCCTGGACGTTTGCGGCAGGAGCCTCTGCCTGCCTCTTTTCTTCCTTCCTCAGCGGGCAACTTAATCTCAAATGGCCCCTTTTCCCGCAGCCATAACAAATCGGTCCAGTACTCCTTCCGACGGGTGCTTTGATGACCTTGACGTCCTCATTTGCTTCCGCAATCTCACGAAGTCGATGAGTTTGGCGCGTATCCTGGCGGCAAGCTTCAACTTCTAGAGCGTTCGCCAAGGCATCCTTGAGAGACGTGTGGTGTTGAAGTCTCACCGCTGTTCTCACTTCGATATCTCTGATGCCGTCGACGAATATTTGCACCAGGTTCATTTCCACCGTCTTCGGATCTACACTGGGATAGGCCTTGCGGACGAGCTTCTCGATTTCAAGGGCCCACTGCTGAAGTCCCTCTCCGGAACGCTGGACCCTATCACGCAGCTGAGCGCGGAACACGTGCTCCAGGTGTCGCTCTCCATAGCGAGACTCCAACGCATCCAGCAGGTCCTTGAAACCACCACTCGGAGTCGGCAGCGCCTCTATTACTGACAGTGCTTGACCTCGGAGCGCCACCGTCAGTGCAGTCAAACACTGTTCATCAGTCCAACCATTGGCAGCCGCAACAGTCTGGAACTGATGTCTATACGCCGACCAGGATGTTGTTCCGTCGTAGGGAGGAACCGTCACACGAGGACCATGGACAGCTACTACATTCTCACCGGAGACAACCTTGACCGGTCGTGATTCAAGCTGCAGAACCCTTTTCTCCATTCCGCGGAAGTCGGTCTTCATGTCATCGATATCTTTCTCAATAGTGGTTACCTGCTCCTTCATCTGCTCTACGTCTTTTTCCACAGTAACCACCCGACCACTGACTTCATTGACCGCAGTGAGAACTTGTGAGAACTTAGTTTGCTGTTCCTCGCGCAACTCACGAACTTCTTGTTTCACAACACCCTGTACCTCCGAATGTATGTTTTTCACAACATCCTGTATGCTTTGTTGTGCTTCACGCATGCTTTGAAACATTTCAACTATCATCGCCAAGTCAGTATTAGTTGCGGCCGCCGGCGCCGTTGATGTAGACGGCGCGTTAGTCACCGCGGACGTCTCCTCTGGAATGTCACTCCGAGGGTTCGTGACCGATGACCTCATTTCCGACAGCTGTTCACCCTCGGCGGCTTTCTGAGCGCGTGTCTTCACACCCTCTCTTCCGTCTTCCTTCGGCATAACTGGCATCTTCAAATCCACTTCTGTCACCAATTGTTACGTACCGGGTTCTTAATTTGATAAATACCAGTCACACTTTCGTGCAATAAGGTGTAATTATATTTATTGACCAATAACGCACTTTACACAACACAACAAACACTATCGATAATTAACTATCGATACTCGCACTAATTAACAACACTAATTTACTCCGTTATAGTAACACTGTCCACACCGTTAAGCTTATTTCCGTAATCCGTATATCACTGCACTGTCGTATTTAATTTCTTCGCTCTAGTATTTCGCTTGTTCTCGCTTTAGTTCTTCGCACTCGAATAACTCCGTAGCTCGCGTCGCTCTTTATATATGCCAAATCTCAAATACGCGAATATTACAGAAAGTTCTAGTACCACATTCTCGAAAAGTCGATATTCGAGAAACATCTAGTAATTCCTTTTTTTACTTATTAAAATACTAGTAACGCCATCTGTTTTCTAGTAGTGGCAAATCCTATCTCCTACTTGCGAACAGATGTCGTAACAATACGATTATCAATCCACTCTTGGCTATATTGAAGATAAAATAAAAAGTGAAAACTCAACTCAAAACTAAACAAACAATATAAATAATATCGTACATACATAATGTTCCCAGATGCCGAAGTTTCCCTGGCTTGGTGAACAACACGACCATCGACTGGCAGTTCCCGTGGCCCAAACAGGCTTTGCTAGCTGTCGCTAACGTTTACTTGGCTGATGTAAGATTATTTTTATGTTTTCAGGATAATCAGTTTAATTAGTAAACATAGCTTTCGTTGAATCCGTTGTCACCAGAACACTGGTTACAGAATATTAAATATATGAGCTTCAAGGTCTTGACAAGTTGCCATGTAATAAACTGAGTCGTTGGAGTATATAATTATTATAACACTGGTGATAATCCTCAGTAATGTAATCATTAGTATTATGATAGGCTTTCGAGTAAAAATTTTCTTAAACTATTCCTTTGAGCTATTTCTTCTGCCAAATGGCATTAGATATTTTATTACATAATGAAGACCAACCAATGTGGAAGTTACCAAGGCAGTTGTTAAAACAATATTGTTGATAATTTCTTGTGTCATTCCTAAACAGTTTAATCAACATTTATATAAAACTCTGAATAAGTCGAAAGTGTTTCCAACGAATAACGATATTGGTTCCCCAGGAGCACAAGATCCCGAACGAGTTCCGCGCGATCATCGTAGAGCACGTGGTGCACGTGCACATGTCTGTTGCGAAATATTCACATGACTTCCTGTTGCGGCTGCGGAGGAACAACTACGTCACGCCCAAACACTACATCGACTACATCACCAACTACATGAAGCTGCTCAACGAGAAGGACGCGTTCATTGTCGCGCAGGTCAGTTGCAATGTCATCACCAAACACAAGTCTCCAGCCACATCGCCCAGCATTTCCTTAAAAAGCTCCAATATTGTAACTCCACTCTTACGACACCTGCAGGAAAAATTATAAATAAATATATTTTAAGCGGATACTACACTCTACAAAACAAAAGACACAATAATCTCTACCTATATAAAACTGCCATCTCCATATACGTAAAACTGTCCCTAAAGCATGACATGCTCCTTCTCACGTGCCTATGCTGGTCATTTGAAAGGTCTTTTACTACGAGATAAGTTTACTTACTTTACTTATTTATTCCAAAAAATATAATCATAACAGGCATAAACCTAATGCGATAACATTTTAAATTAAATTTTAACATATTAAATTTATGGTACTCTCTTACTTATTGTAACATAGATATTTCAAGGCAACGATTGTGAAGTCACCCAGATGACATGCAAAAACATCCACATTTTCTGCAATTTCCCACAAAGCCACTAGTGCTCTGACCAGAGGGCACTGCTGCAATAATAATAAGTTGAAGGGTTCAAACTCAATTTGTTAGTATCTTACTACGCGCAAATTCATAAATACTAATATTGATCAATAAGATTTATCTCTATAATGTTCACTAACAGTGTCAGCGTCTCAATGGCGGTCTAGCAAAGATTGCCGAGGCTAATGTGCAGTTAGAAGATTTGAACGCAAAGTTGGCTATTCAGAAAGTGATCGTTGCCGAGCAGACCAAGGAGTGCGAGGTGCTACTCATTGAAATATCAAAAGGTACATTAAAAAGTATTTTGATCATGTTAAATATAATTCTAGTTTTTTAGGTTTCATACAAATATTGCTTTCCAATAATTGTACCAATTATGTTAAGTTTACGTTGAAAAAAGACATATCTTTCTAACTTAAATAGCAATGGTTAAGGCGGTTCATTGTTTCGATAAAATTACCAAAGCAAAAGCAAGTTTCATTATGCTTTGAATAATTTTGTACTAAGTCAGTGAGCTACTCTGAAAAATCGATCATTAAAACTGTAATTTTGGTTCTTCTGTATAGCCACGGACATAGCTGTATCCAAGAAAACAGTAGCTGCAGTGAAACAGACAGAAATCCAAGAACAGAGTGTGATAATATCTGCTGAGAAAGCTGAAGCTGAGGAAGCTCTCTCGCAAGCTTTGCCGGCTTTAGAAGCTGCCAGGCTAGCTTTGGCTGATTTGGATAAGAATGATATCACTGAAATTCGATCATTTGCAACCCCACCAGAGGCTGTACAGGTACTTTAAAAAATGTTTGTGGCCTGTTCTTATGGCTGCAAGCAATCATGCATGCTCAAAGATCTTAGATGCAGTATGGGTTCAAAAACGTGGATTCTATCTGAACTACACTAAAATAAATTACTAGACATAGACCAATGCCAAAGACGGAAAAAATATTCATCGCTTTTTTTTAAAAATTAAATTAATAAAACATAAAGCAAATAATAATTTGAAATTTCTGCTGAGGCTATTGGTAACGTATAATCTAGACGTAAAGTTCTGTGTGTTCTGTGTGTGTGTAAATGCTGTGTAGTGTCGGCTAAGCATAGCACTACCCCGTTTCTTCCGGTGGATGTACGTAAGAGGAACGGAATTAGGGCTTTTATTGGATTTTTGGGCGATGCTGTTGGAGACCCATCACCAAAAACCTTTATTTTACCATCTTTTCCCCACACAACTTTCCAAAAGTTTTTTTCTTTCCTTTATTTATCTTTTATTTATTAGTAATTCTAATTCTAAAACTAATTCCTCAGCTCTGGCTACTCCTTCTAGAGATTTATAGCCGTGAGTATATGTATGTATGAATGTAAAATCCTGTGTATTTGATATTTTATGATTATGTGTCAAGCATTTTATATCAGTTTATTAAACAATTTTGTTATTTAAAAAAATCCACATGCCTTACTATTCCTGAAATATTAATTAACTTCAATCAGGTGGTGTGTGAATGTGTCGCTATTATCCGGAACGTTAAAGAAATTAATTGGAAAGGTGCTAAAGGGATGATGGCCGATCCCAACTTTTTGAGGAATCTTCAAGAAATGAATTGCGACTTGATCACACCGAAACAACAAGCAGCCGTGAAGGTGCACATGAAGAAGAGTAAGAAGTTGGATACTATGCAGCAAATCAGTAAGGCTGGGTAAGTAGTATGCATAATGCATAAACGTTCACGCCGAATATCCCCGAAGGGGTTGGCAGAGGTACTAATACTTCTGAATATCATGTGACTTTGTCACCTGGTGTTCAGAGTACCCACGTTTTGCATGGACAGTGTACTCACGTGATAGGGGGCAGGCCTATCGCCGTTTTGTACGAATACACTGTCACATGACTAAGTACAACTCAGCCATGTGGGTTTCCTCACGATGTTTTCCCTCACCGTTAACAACCATGATAAATTAACCACACATATGTCTTTAGAAAAGACAAATTGGTGTAGGCCCCGTCCTGGGATTTGAACACTAGTCGCTTGCACGTTAACCGAGTGTTCTGCCCACTGGGCTATCACGGTTGCTAATAATATTTAATTATCGATAATAATTAGTAGATAAAATCAATGAACAAATCTACACGAATCTATGCCTTTCTTACCTTTAATATTTCTTGAGAACAGATGACTACAAAAGTATACCTACTTATACTCACTGCTTTAAATCCCTAGAAGAGGTAGCCAGAGCTAAGGATTTAGAAATTCCTCAGCCACTTTTGGAAAATTGAGTGGGGAAAAGATCGTGAAGTGAAGGTTGTTGGTAATGGGTCTTTAAACGCATCGCCCAAAAATCCCTTGAAAGCCCAAATACCGTTAGTCGCCTCTTACGTACACCCATCGGTAGAAACGGGGTAGTGCTATTCTAAACCGACACTACACGGGGATCTACCTAGGTTGGCATGGGACCGTCGGATGCCAATAAAAGGAGCGAAGCTATATATATATATATTATTATTTAGCTATTTAGATATGTTTTTTTAAACAATGAAAATTGTAAACAATTTAAGTTTTCCAAAATCAGGACTGTAACTATATTGCAGTTTTGTGTAGAATCAATCACGCGTTTAGGTAAACCAACAAGTATATTCAAAGAAAGCTCTCATTGCTACGTACCTAACACTGGCGACGAGGACTTTAAATTCATATTGTTATATATAGGTAGATATATATATATATATATAGCTTCGCTCCTTTTATTGGCATCCGACGTTCCCATGCCAACCTAGTTATTATTTATGCTTAAAAATACTTTTGCTTTTTAGATACGGTTTACTGAAATTCGTTATAGCCGTATTGGGATATTGTTCCGTTTTCAAAGAAGTTAAACCCAAAATGGACAAAGTGGAGCAACTAGAAAAAGAGTATTCGGAAGCTCTTAACTACTTAGAGAGCTTAGAAAGGGAAATCGGCCGAATAGAGAAGCAGCTCGCAGCTTTAAACAGCAAATACGATACGGCCATGTTAAGAAGACAAGCTTTGCAAGAAGAGACTGATATCATGATGAGACGTTTGGTTGCTGCAGATAAACTTATGTCCGGATTGTCCAGTGAACAAAAACGTTGGAAAATAGACCTTAAAGAACTATACTTAGAGCAGTCCAGATTAATAGGAAATTGTTTGTTAGCCGGTGCGTTCCTCAGTTATACGGGACCGTTTTCGTTTTCGTTCCGTCAAACTATGATCTATGAAGACTGGAAGGGAGATCTGCTGGAAAGAGGCATTCCCTTAACGCAACCTTATACAATTGAGAAGAATCTTACCAACGAAGTGGAAATTAGTAGGTATGTACGAGTAGTTTGATTTTATTGTATTATTAGAAATACTATTTTTGATATTTTTAAAATGTATATGTTTAAGTTACGATTTAAATATAACTGACATCAGTAAAATTATTATAATTATTATTATTTATTATAATTTTTCAGTTGGAACTCAGAGGGTCTGCCACCTGATGAATTATCAATACAAAACGGTATATTGACGACGCGAGCTTCTAGGTTTCCGCTTTGCATTGATCCTCAGACACAAGCTTTGTCATGGATCAAGAAGAAAGAGGCCAAGAATAATCTTAAGGTATCATATTGTGTACTGTACATATTCACACTCACCAACTGTTATAAAAATATATGGCCAGAGGTTAAAACCATAAAAGGGCCAGATCTCTGACTCGTCTTATACGATGAAAACTAAAGGAAATTGGAGAAGAAGAATAAGAAATAAAAATTTAAGGCAATAATCTGCTTTATCGATTTAGTTTGTAATTACTGACGCATTTGAGCAACCCACCCAAAATAAGGTACTTAATCATTTTAGGTGTTGTCATTCAACGATCCCCAATTTCTGCGACACCTGGAGATGGCAATCAAGTACGGAATGCCAGTGCTCTTCCAAGATGTCAACGAATATATTGACCCAGTTGTCGATAATGTACTGGAGAAGAATATTAAAGGTAGAGTATACTTAAATAATTGACTGAAAAAAAAACTGCTTGCAGAAGTATCTTTACAAGAATCATCGTAACTGACTATGCTCAAAGAATTGCTGAACTTAAGAGATAATAAGAAATTGCATATCGCCTGCAAAACAAGACCAATCGATTAAGCAATGGAAAGTCATAAATAAAATTAATCCAAACTCAAAATATTTTACGTTTTACTACTTTCGCCAGTAAAACAAAAATTATGTCTTAATCGAAATACATAACGATTAAAAAAATATACTCAAAAATAATATTGTGCGAATGAAATTTACAAGCCAATAATGAATTTTCTTTACATTTTCAGTGGAAAGTGGGCGTACTTTTGTGATGTTGGGAAGCTCTGAAGTAGATTACGATCCCAATTTCCGCATGTATCTGACAACCAAGTTGTCCAATCCCCAATTCAACCCAGCGGCTTATGCTAAGGCTGTCGTTATCAACTATACTGTCACAGTACAGGTAAGTTATATTACGATACATATAAGTTTAAGTTAAAAATGATATGATGAATGCCTATCTAAGCACCTAGAATAAGTTATAAAGAATATCTACAGCTTAGTAGTCATAAAGTAGTTTAAAAGTTTTATTTATGTTGGCAGCTCAAACTTTTAGTAATCGCTTATTTTACAATTGGCCTGTTTCAATTATATATTTTATTTTCTTAAATATTATGATACATATTAAGATTACTATGATGATAGTTTAGATTGATTGACAGACATGTTCATCGAATGATATATTATTTTCAGGGTTTAGAAGATCAGCTACTCAGTGTAGTAGTAAGAGCCGAAAGATCCGACTTAGAGGAACAGCGAGAGTTCCTGATCGTAGAAACATCGGCCAACAAGAGTCTCCTGTCTGGTCTCGAGGATTCCTTGCTGCGAGAATTGGCAACTACTACCGGAAACATGTTGGATAATGTGGAGCTTGTTAACACTTTGGAGAATACTAAATTTAAGGCGACTGAGGTACGGTGATTCGGTAAATTTTTGTTAATTTCTTTAAAAGTGGTTCAAGCAAATTTCAGCTTTCTACGCCTAATAGTTTGGCTGGGAGATGTCTATCACTATAGACATAGTATGTAAAATGTAGTGTACGCCCTCTCAAAAGATAGAATACTTAGTACTAGAAAGTCTTAAAAAAGGCACAGGCAGCATGAAGAAATATTCTGTTCATTGTGAAGATCTAAAGGAAAGCTTATGATAACAATAGTCTCAAGATATGAAAATGACTTCAGCCCATTCCAAAAAGAGTCTTTTTTTAAGATCAATAAAAAATCGAAGTTGCAAGTATGTAGACGTAACACGAGTTATTAGACGGATTGCTATAGTTTCTATGGCTAATACAGTAACAAGGTTGCATTTAATGAATAACTTAAGGGTGCATAGACCACAGTACTGTATTCTAAAACTATTTGTCAGGTAATGGAAAAACTCGAGCTAGCAGCCGTAACGACCCGCGATATCGAGGTTCTCCGCGACGGCTACCGACCAGTGGCCAAGCGCGGCTCCATCCTGTTCTTCGTGCTGTCAGACATGGCCAGCGTCAACTCCATGTACCAGTACTCGCTGTCCTCGTATCTTGATGTGAGTTATGTGTACTTGATATGTGTCATGTAAAACTAGAGCTAGCCGAATTTCATTTCATCAAAAATTAAATTGAATCTAAACCTATCTGTAGGGTTATAGGGATCTGTAGATCATTGTGCCTAAAATATGACATGCCAAATAACGATTATACTGAAATGCACTAACAAAAAATGGTTGAACTATAAAATTAATTTAAGTTAAATTAAATTATACATTATATTTATGGTAAATAAGGAAAACGATGACAATATCATGTGTCCCTCAGTAATGCCAGCACTTTATTAGATCGGCGTTATATTTATTGTTAATCAAAGAGGCTTTTTTGAAAACTTAAATGTTTTTGAAACTATGTACTTTTGTTGTTTTATATTCAAATAAAAGCCGTGTTTTTAAAGAAAATATTATTATTTATACACATGATAATAAAATCGTTCAACGCGCCCAATATAATGTATATTTGCAGGTGTTCTCATTCTCGCTGCGGAAAGCTTTGCCCAACGTTATCCTCTCTCGGCGTCTCAAGAATATCATCGAGATGTTGACCAAGAACGTTTATGATTATGGATGCACTGGTATGACACTTTTCCTTTGATATTTCACATAAACGAAAATTGAAGTTACATTTCTTAAAATTTTACCTGAATACTCTTTGTTCCTGCGTGATTCAAATGTGTCCCCATGCTAACTCATCTTTTGTGACCGTCAATTGCGTCGCAAGTTACAAGAATGTGGCTGTCTAAGACAGAAGTTTTAATCGTTTTTGCAAATTGCAACACAATAGATAGACAATCGCAAAATATCCGTAATCAGCGGGCGGGACTCAATTAAGGATTTTGACTAATAAAGTAGCTATAGAGTTCTTTACAATAGAGATTTCCTGCCTATATCGCAATCTATGTTTTGTGTAGGTATTTTCGAGCGTCACAAACTGCTGTATTCGTTCCAAATGGACATTAAACTGGAGCAAGCTGAAGGCAAGGTGTCCCAGCCCGAACTAGACTTCTTCATCAAAGGCAATGTGTCTTTAGAGAAAGCGGCTATACCTAACCCTACGACTTGGATACCAGCTCAGGTATAGTGGATTAAAATTTAAAAAAATACATATTTAAAAATACATAATTTAAATTACATAACATAACATAAATGTTCACGCCGAATATCCCCGAAGGGGTTGGCAGAGGTACTAATACTTCTGAACATCACGTGACTTTGTCACCTGGTGTTCAGAGTACCCACGTTTTGCATGGACAGTGTACTCACGTGATAGGGGGCAGGCCTATCGCCGTTTTGTACGAATACACTGTCACATGACTAAGTACAACTCAGCCATGTGGGTTTCCTCACGATGTTTTCCCTCACCGTTAACAACCATGATAAATTAACCACACATATGTCTTTAGAAAAGACAAATTGGTGTAGGCCCGACCCGGGATTTGAACACTAGTCGCTTGCACGAGAACCGAGTGTTCTACCCACTGGGCTATCACGGTTATCATTTAAATTATATTAATATTTAATTATATATTAGCTGTGTAGTGTCGGCTTAGAATAGCATTACCCCTATTTCTACCGGTGGGTGTACGTAAGAGGCGACTAACGGTATTGGGGCTTTTTAAGGGATTTTTGGGCGATGCGGTTGGAGACCAACAACCTTTATTTTACCATCTTTTCCCCACTCAACTTCCAAAAGTGGCTGAGGAATCTTTAATTAGTGTACTAATGAAAATATTATTTTTCAGGGTTGGCAAGACATAATAAAACTGAGTACCGATTTCCCTGACCCCTTCTCGGAATTGCCGGTTCATATTGCACGACATACCGACATTTGGCAAGAGGTTTGTATTTTTTTAGTATTAAAGGCTTGCATAACTGAAGTTTTGTGTACGATTAGGTAATTTTTATTAGTAATAAGTCCTTGCAAAATCTTTATAACCCCAGAATCTTCGATCATGTATACCAAAGATGCCGCACTCCATACAAATTCAACGCACAAAACATGAGAATGACAAGACTGTTTGACAATTTATATATTATTTTTCGACAATTATCGACCTTACCGCATTTTCTTAAGACCTGTTATTTATTGCAAGATCTAGCACGCGACTGTCAGTGAAACAGTGCTTACCATATAAAAAAGCACTTTTTGGCCGGGCCGTTTTTCTTGCTTTGTTGGTGTATCTTTGGTATATATGATCGAAGCTCAGAATGCTTTCTGACTTATGGAACTGAAACAATAATGATATTTCTTGCGAATTCGATTTTTATCTTAAATTTTCTCTTCCCAATTTTTTTAGAATTAAGCTAATAACTCGACTCTTTAGTATTGAAAGATATTTTTATCAGTTGAAGAATTAAATAAACCTTTATTGTTATGAAAAAAAATATGAATTCAAGCTTCTTCAGGTGGCCATTATGGTCGCAGATGAAAAATGAGAATCCAGTTAACATTTAAAAAAAAAAATTACATACTGTGTTACTAACTTCGTAAATTTTGGGCGATGGTAGTCATTAAGATTATCGTTAATAACATTAAAGGTGTTGTTCTTAGTGAAATCTTAGCCTACTGGTGACTAAAACGGGGGTTCGTCCCATCACCCACGAAATCATTTTCCAACTAGAGAAGATAATTAAAAGTTAGGAATTGGTGCTAGCTCTTTTCACAGTAACATTTTTTATTGTGATTTAATTACAATTTTTTTTACAACACTGATTTTTTTGTTGAGTGTAACGTGCGACTGTATATATAATAATAGTCGTTGCTTTTTTTACGGCAATGATCTACCGACTGATTTCTTTTATCTTGTTTTCACAACGATTTGAAAATAGGTTACATTTACAGACACTATTCTTTTATAGTTAAAAATAACACATCTTACTAGGAACAAGTTAAAATTATAAAAACAATTCGATATTTTTTACTACAATATGGATTTAACAGCCAGGAGGGCAATTCTCGCAAGTTCGATATCATTACTATCATAGAAATTATATCAGGTGTTCAATGTCATGTGAAAAATATCACAAAGTGAAATATATTTCTATTGATAGATTGAAACTGTATTCTCGCACACGGTAGTAATTTTTCCTTAGACATTAAAGAACGAAGACCGAAATCAATGATCCAAGCGAATGAATTGAACGAAAGGTCAGTTTAACTGTCATCTTAGATATGAAAAGGTCTTCATATCTGTCAATATTTTTACTCGACATTGACGAAATAATTGTGGCAAACACGATTGAAGCCACCTTAAAAAATTGAATATTGAATTTTTCAATATTTACATATGTTTTGGTTTGTTTAAATTTTCCTTTAAGTGTACTTTGCCGGTAACTAGCAAAGTCTGAATTCCCAAATGGACCATCCGACAACCGAATTTAGTTTTTGAAATTTTATTATGGAAAATAATATATTTTTATATTTTAATAATATAATTAACGTTGATCCAAGTAGATATTATTTACAACTTCTAAGACTATTTGATCTATGATCCGTTTTATATATTTACCTACATTTTAGTTTTCTATCTATAAGTATTCAAACAAAATTTGTAAACAAAATGGCTACCGTTCGCACGACATCTTCAAATATCATCATATCGTCTGATCGTGACCACACGATATCATCCTTTGATATATATCATCATATCGGCTGGTTTTCAATAGAAAAAAATCGATCGGATGGAGTGAGAATAGCTCAAGTCAAATATCGATCGCAAAATATCACAAAAGTGATAAATATCGAAAGTGATATAAAATCTACCGTGTGAGAATTGCCCTCCAGTTCAACGACTACAATGTTAATATTAGCCGCAGTGAGCGCTGTGATCGTTCGACTTTGCACTTTTGAAGTTCATAGTGCTTAATGTATCTGTCTGTCTTTAAGTGGTTTGACAGCGACACCCCCGAGTCCGCATTGATCCCCAACAACTACCGCGACAAGATGAACCCGTTCCAACTGCTGATGCTGCTGCGATGTTTCCGGGTGGACCGCATCTACCGCGCACTCACCGACTACATCAGCGCCACCATGAGCGAGGAGTTCATCACGCCGCCGCAGATCAGGTATATCTTTATACGTTATATCATATTATAACGGTGTTATTATATAGCGACAAGATGAACCCGTTCCAACTACTGATGCTGTTGCGATGTTTCCGAGTTGATGTAATACTTCTGCGTGGAACGCATTTACCGGACTTTCAGCGACTACACATTCATTTTACGCGTTCAAACCAAATATTAAAAAAAAACTCTAAATACAATCAAGCATTGTAGTCTACTTCTTTTTAATTAATAATATTTGGATGCTCTAAAACACAATGAAGGCAGATTCTGTGTTTTGAGTGAATCAAACTCACTATCCACTTATCTATCAAAATTTCGTTGTTTTTTAAGCTGCCAAAGCACAAATAGCAAATGTATTTTTTTCAGTTTGGATGGCATATACGAACAAACGTCTCCATTCACCCCGGTGGTGTTCATACTGAGCCCCGGCTCGGACCCCACCGCGGACTTGATGAAGTTGGCTGACAAATACGGGTTCGGGGGCGGCAAGTTCAAGTACTTGTCTCTGGGACAGGGACAGGAAGGGGTAACTATTTTATATTGTAGATGACTTAAAGCGCAATACACACTGAGCCCGCTGGGTCGCCGACATTGCCCGGCCTGCCTTTGTTGAAAGAATTATGTGTAACCTATGTATGAAAATTGGAACGCTGACAAAAAGTTACAAACATACGTGGGTGGCCGGTGGGCTCAGTGTGTATTGCGGTTAATATTTACTATGTATAATATATTCTCAATGTGACCGCAGATTTTGACAATAAATAATGAGTAAGGCTTTAGGTTTTATACTTGATTCATTAAACGTAGTAGGGTAAACAGTGGTATAATTGGCCACCCCCAATAACTAGCCACTCGGCAATACAAACTGCTTAAATAAGGAAACTAGGAAGGCTACGCCATCTGTTGTGATTTGACAAGATTTCTTGTTTACCTAGCTATTGAGAAATGTATTTTTTTTCCGTTAAAACAATAAAGGCGCCAAAAAAATTGTCATTGTTTAACAGTAGGCCATCTTGCGTCCGCCTAAGCAGTAGTAAGTTATTTTTTCCTTAAGGAATATTAAAACTTTAAATACGAATAAATTCTGTTCCTGGCGTGTCTGTGTTGTTTGTGATAACCCAATTTGATGCTAATAAGGTAAATATTCGTATTTTATACAGTATATTCATCTAATTGGTGTATTTGTAGCAATTTTATTGGTGGCCAGTAACTGCACTTAATTTTCTTAGATTTTATAGTAACTAGCCACCTATGCCAATTACTACGCAAAAGTTCATTTTATTAGATTGTACAAAACTATATCTTATTGCTTTGTTTACATTATTCTTACTTGCTTGTCAAAATCTTGCCAACAAAAAATAACGTTTAGTAGTTACTGGCCGTTAGAAAGATGGCTAGTTAATGCATGAAACTGATTTAACTGCAGCCATCCAAGCTCTCAGCGCGTATTTAACGGCGATGAGTCTGGATTCATTATTTGTCCCAGTACTGGAAATGTTCTGGCCGAAAAAGGAAGCAAGAAGGTTTACCAAATAGAGAAAAACTCATCAAAAGAGAACATAACTTGTAATGTTCTCGTTTTCTGCAGCAGGTTTAGCTTGCAGCCCAATGATTATTTACCCATATAAAAGAATACCTGATCGAATTGTTGAAAGTGTTCCAGCAGGTTGGGGTATTGGGCGCAGCAACACAGGTTGGATGACGGCCGCTGTGTTTTACGAGTACCTACATAGCAAACGTTTTTTCCCCCCAACTGGAGGCAAATAATATTCCACGTCCTGTACTATTATTTGTTGACGGGCATAAGACTCATTACTATACTATAAGACTCATTTGAGTATAGAAGTGATAGTACTGAGTCATTATATGAAGCCAAAAAAAGGAAACAAACATGGATTTTACAACTAAGGAGATATTTAGAAACTACAGATGTAAAACGTTTTTGCTAAGCATTTTTTAAGTTGTTATAAGTTGTTTATGTTGATTTTCAATTGTAATAGTTTTTTTCAATGTGTTCTGAATGCCTTGAGGCTTATAACTTTAGTGGAGCATATTGTTTTTGATGGTAATTTCATGTGGCCAGTTAGTCCAAATAAGTATGCCAGTTACCAAAAATTGTGGCTAGTTACTACCAAAATGACCAGTTTTTATTTAAATAAAAATATTTTTATTGTGACTCCGACTTTATCATTAAATAATCTTTAAAGTTAATGTACAGGACCCACTGCATACAAGTATGTTAGTATCTTTCAAATGCAATAGCGCGTTTAAGCACAGCATACATTCAAAGTGGCCAAGGTGCTTAAAGGGCCAGTTACTGCCTAATTTGACCTATTAGAAAATAATAATGAATATTTACTCAGCCTTCCCAATTCATGTTGACATGACATGTTGCTCTTAAATTAAACAGTCTCAAATTTGAAGCTATCGATTAAATGACTCTTGATTATATCACTAAAAACACAACACACTAAACCTAATCAAATCATTTTTCCAGGCAGCCTTATCATTACTGGAAGGCGCAATCTCCCACGGCCAATGGCTGATCCTTCAAAACTGCCATCTCCTGGTCTCCTTCCTCCGCGAGCTAGAGAAGCAGTTAGAGATGATGAGCAAACCTCACCCGGAGTACCGGCTGTGGCTCACCACGGACCCCACGCCTACCTTCCCCATTGGGATTCTGCAGAGGTCGTTGAAAGGTTGGTATTTCAGATTTGATGGGAGAGGTTTGCTGGAATTACGAAGATTGGGGATTGACAGAATCGGAAAGTTTTTTGTATTATTTGTTGAATTATTTCACTTATGAAAATAATGAGCTGAGTATACGTATCTCTTGGCGCGATTCTCACTTATCTTCTAAAGGCTAAACAGCCCAAAACAAGCAGCATTAGAACCAGCCATTCCTTCACCAAAAAGGTAAAAGGATGTTAGGTTAGGTTGGCTGATTCTCCAAAACTGTCATCTCCTGGTCTCCTTCCTCCGCGAGCTAGAGAAGCAGTTGGAGATTATGAGCAAACCGCACCCGGAGTACCGGCTGTGGCTCACCACGGACCCCACACCTACCTCCCCATTTGGGATTTTGCAGAGGTCTTTGAAAGGTTGGTAATATTTGAGTTTGTGGAATGCATAAGCATCGTTATAGCATATATTGTGTTTGTGTAACTATTTGTTTTTCTTGAATAAAAGGTAGGTGTTTTAGATTTGATGGATGGGAGAGGTTTGATGGGTTCGTAAAGAGTGATTATAGATAGGATTTGGCTAATACAATGGTCCAAGCGTAATATTACAGATATTACAATAAAGTTAAAATTTAAACAGACCAGTACATAGTAGTTATATTTTTAAACCATTAAAGTTTTTTTTATAAATAGTGCAACCGATACCTAAAACCGCCAGCTATAAGCCTATGTCTGAACGACTGAGTATGACTCACCTCCTATCCTCTAACGGCTATCGTATGGAATCAGCTATTTCATAGGCACTTGTGGAAGTTACGTGTGTAAAATACGTTTAAAAGATAGTTTGTGATAAATATACAGCAATACTGCCCCACAAGCACTTTAGAATTCCTAACTCCCTTAGTTGCCTCTCATGAATTCTATAATAATGAATGTGATACTCGAACACATAAGACAGGAGCTTCTCAAACCGACAACAATAATTTCATCCGGACTTGTAAAATGTATTCCTGTTGCACTTGCCGGTTTTAAGGTCAAACGTCATAATACAAATATAATTATAAACATTAATATGGGTTTACTAGTCGATGGAATCATTGACGTCTTCGGAGGTATATAAGAATTCTTCGAATATCACCATGTATACTCACTCGACGAAATCTGAATATTCGCTTCAAGCGAGTGAGACAGTAATAAGTATTAATAGGGGTTAGAAGAGATACGGATTAAATTATCGTTGTCGATTTCAAGAGTAGACCTCCAGCTGTATAACTGTTTATATTGGTGAAGATCTTTGTTGTGATTTATGTTTCTACCTATTAGGTGTTTTGTTGTAAACCCCCAAAATTAATTAAAACCGTGTATTTCCAGTGGTAACAGAGCCGCCAAACGGTCTAAAGCTGAATTTACGCAACACATACTTCAAGATGCGTCCACACGCATTGGAAGAATCACCACACCCGCTCTTCAAGAAACTAGTGTACGTGCTCGCCTTCTTTCACGCGGTTGTACAGGTAATATAATAAACTCGAGAGCCCCTGACCAGTAATTAGGAACTTTGATAAAACGCCATTTTGAAGAATGAATTTACGTGTGCTTGAAATCTCATTATTTTTATTTTAGGATAACGTACCGTTGTGGAGTACAGGTTGACCAATGGGGCCACCACGGACTTTCATGCCCCCGCAGTGCAGGTCGCCTATCACGACATGCTGCCTTAAATGATATCATCCGTCGGGCTCTTGTCAGCGCCCACGTGCCAGCGACCTTGGAACCTCCTGGATTAATACGGGACGATGGCAAGAGACCTGATGGTATGACTTTGTTGCCTTGGAGAAATGGCAGGGCGCTGATATGGGATGCAACCTGTGTCGACACTCTTGCGCCTTGCCATTTATCCGGGTCGGCGGCGCGTGCAGGTACTGCTGCTGCCAACGCCGAGAGTTTCAAACGGCGTAAATACTCAGTATTAATAAATGACTATCATTTCATACCTTTCGCCGTTGAAACTCTCGGCCCGTGGGGCAACGAGGCGCGGCTGTTCTTTAAAGAACTGTCCGCTCGCCTTGTGGAAGTGTGTGGTGATCCCAGAGCTGGCAGCTACCTCGGCCAACGCATTAGCTTGGCCATCCAAAGAGGAAATGCTGCTAGCATATTGGGCACGTTACCCTACACCGACAACGATGAATTTCACGAAATTTTTCGTTTGTAATATATATAGATATATTTAGTTTTAATTTATTTTTTATACCATGATTGTAAATATTTGTTATTTGTTATTTGAATAAACCTCACCGAGGAATAGTTTTTACATTATCGGACTACACAATTAAGTAGTGGTAAACCCAGTTTGGGTCCCAAAATACGAAACAGTTCACAAAATCCTGTAGTACGGCTACAAACACTTCCAAACAGTCGCAAGAAATAGTTCAGCAAATCTGTTTTTGCTCCACTGAAAGCAACCACCGCCCCCACTTAGCGCATACCTTAGAAACCTTAAATGCCTTGTCAATGATGTTTCGCGTTTATTCGTATGAAATGCCTACCGTGTTTGCTATTCCTTAGTATAGTAATTCCATGGTTTTTCAATATGAGATCCCACATTTTATGGTCGTGTTTTCGGTCGTAGCCATCGTAGGCCGGCCTGTTGTCCGTTAATAAATGTCGGTTTCTGAATCTAATTTTTAGTAATCATGAAACTTTATTAAATTTCATTCGATATGGATTTTGTAGAAACGTTACTTAAAACACGCTGAGTATCCACCAGAGATTTGCGAGGATGCATGTCGAAGGATGTTGTTATAAATAACCAATAGACGATTAATTATCTCGCCAATCAAAGAGTATTTACTACTTTACATGTCATGTAATTCTACATTTACTAATGCACTGTAACAATAACCAGGAACGACGCAAATATGATAAAATCGGCTGGAACATCGCCTACGATTTCGGCGAGTCGGATTTCTCCGTCTGTATGCAGATACTGCAGTGCTACTTGGAACGGTGCTTCACGGCGAAGGAAACCATACCTTGGGCTACTTTGAAATATCTGTTTGGAGAGGTAACACACTGCTTATAATTATGTTAATATGTAAGGAAGTGTTTTGATACATAGACTCACCCACCATGCAGGGTGCATTCTTTACTATCTTCATAAAATGGAAAAATACTTCAAGAATATGACATAATCATCTTATTTCAAAAATGTCTAATTAATACATTTCAGTCCCATAAATGTTCTGCCATGCCATTTACAGTGTGTAATCATCATTTAAATTTTCTTAATAAAATTATATAGATTTAGCGCATAAATTTATATACACTTAATTTAATGTCACAGTTATTTACAAAATCTTCCACAATATAATCGCATTTGTCAATCAGGTTGTTAAATAATAAAAAAATCTTTTAACGTTCTTTTTGCAATGTAATTGCTCAGTTTCTGCGTTTTAAAATTTTATCTTTGTTGCCTTAAATTCTAAAACTTGCTGTAAAACATAATGTCCATGTGAGAATTAAAACAACTATTGATTTTCGGATATTTTAATCGCGTGTTATTTCATTGCTTTTAAAGCCCGACGTTTCGAAAACTTTTCACTTATCAAGAGTTGTTTTAATTATAATGTGCAATCGTGAAAATCTTGAAAATACTATGTGTCCATGTGGTTTTGTGGCTAAATTACTTTAATGACCACTAAACTTCTCTTTCTCAGGTAATGTACGGCGGCCGCGTGATCGACGACTACGACCGGCGCGTGGTCAGCGTGTACATGGAGGAGTATCTCGGCGACTTCCTGTTCGACAAGTTCCAGCCGTTCCACTTCTACCACGACGCCGTGTTCGACTACGTCATCCCGCCCGACGCTGAGAGGGAGGATTATATCGGTCAGTATTGGCGACGCACGAAATAGTGTCACGTTCTGCGTGTACATGGAGTATCTTGGTAACATGGTTGCGTAAAAAATATTCAATGATATCGGGCCGTAATGGCCTGTGGCGGCATTAACACTTGACAAGTGCGAATGCGTTCATAGAGAATATTTGAAAGAATAAAATAATTATCACCGTGGCGTGTGCAAGAACTACGACTTTCCGTTAAGGTTCCATGACATAATTTTGAATTCACCTGCACCCTTTAACATTTCAAAAACGAACATGCATCAGCTTTTAAAACATTATTGTATTGGCAAGTCCAAAATGAGGATAATCTGATAATATTTCTAATTTCTCCAGAGTACATCGACACCAGGCTACCTCTGGCTAACACTCCCGATGTATTCGGTCTCCACCCGAACGCTGAAATTGGGTACTTCAGTCAGGCTGTTAGAGAAATATGGAAGCATTTGATTGAACTGCAACCGCAGACTAGTAAGTTTTGTCAATTAATTTTATTGTATAATAATTTAATGTGAAATTGGTATATTAAAAGTTTTTGAAAGCAATACCAACAAATATTTAACCATTGAAGTGAAAGAAAATTTAATAGTGATTCGGTTTCAATTAAAAAAAAAATGCCTTTTATTGTGTATATATACTCCCGCCATTAGTTCCCTTTAGGGTAGACAGAGACAATCAATCGCCACTTTGTACGATGCAGGCAAACGTTTCGAGCTTCATCTACTTTTATCATCATACACATACACACATACATATTCTCACACCGTTAATTCCCATTGGGTAGGCAGAGACTATCGATCGCCACTTTGTACGATCTTGGCAAACCTCTGTAGCTCCATTCACATCCATCAATATTTTCATACATGCCCTTTTATACTTCATACTTCGGACACCTGCTTTTTTGAGCACATTTTCTATTTGCCGTGTAGTGTCGGCTTAGAATAACACTACCCCTTTCTACCCGTGGGTGATCGTAAGAGGCGACTAAGGGTATAGGGGCTTTTTAAGTGGTTTTTGGGCGATGCGGTTGGAGACCCGTCACCAAAAACATTTATTATTACCATCTTTTCCCCAATCAACTTCCAAAAGTGGCTAAGGAATTTCTCATTCCAAAGCTCTGGCTACCCCGTTAAGGGATTTATAGCCGTGAGTATATGTATGTATGTATGTATTTTCTATTTGATAACAATGTGTCCTTCGAGGCCGTTCTCTACTAACATTACCTTCCACATTGGCTCTATAGATCTCTTTCACCAAATTACTGTCATCCATCCTCTATATATGCCCAAACCATGGACCAAACCATCTGATGGTGATAGCTGAAAAATTATTGGCATGCAATACAAAATTCTGTACCAACAAATATTTATGTAGTGTTTAATCAAATGCAACAAGAACATTTCTAATAAACCTTAAAATAATAATGCGTTGTTCTTTTTTTTACTTTTGCTTATTACAGTGATGTTAATTTTGTTTTACTTTTACTGTGCGCAAAATCGTTTGTTGTGATTTAATTATTATTATATATACATATATATATATATATATATATAACTGTCATTAAGTTATAAATGTTGTTTAGCTATTAAGATATTAGGCTATAAGTTTTCCGAAGAAAAAAAAAAAGAAAATCTTCTAATACCCTTTCAGGCGAGGGCGGCGGCGCAATGAGTCGCGAGGACTTCATAGACCTGACGGCCGTGGACATCTTGGCCAAGCTGCCGCCGCTGTACGAGATCTGGCGCGTGAGGAAGCAGTTCGAGATGACCATCACGCCCACCATCGTGGTATTGTTGCAGGAGCTGGAACGGTTTGTGACTTGTTTGTCTTTATCTATACTAGTTATGTAAAAAGAAAAAAAAAATGTGTGTGTTTGTTATAATATAATAAGGTTCCGAATCCGGTATCAAAATTTCTTTCACTAATGGAAACCTAAAACTTTCAGAAGATATGAAAGCGTCGCGGTAAATGTAATAAGCTGTGGGCAGTAATAGGGTTAAACTCTCCATATAAACAGGGGGTGGACTACTAGATTTTATCAAGAAACAAACTTTTAAAGTTTTTAGAGACAATCTCTGGATCTACTTATTCATTTCCTCCAATAGAAAAGCTCATCGTTTCGCAGAGACTTATTGTTTATGCATCGTATCATGTTACATGTTTGTAAGAACTATTATGTTAATTCTAGTGTTACTACTGGCAACTCACCAAAATCGGCCCAACTACTGACAAACTCCTAATTCTAAACTGCCCCTTTCTTCACAGATTTAACTGCCTAATAAAACGTATGCGCGACACTTTGTCCCTCCTGCGCAAAGCGTTGGCGGGCGAGATCGGCATGGACGCCATCTTGGACAACGTGGCGTACAGTCTGTTCAACGGACAGCTGCCGCGCGTGTGGGCCTCGCTGGCCCCCGCCACCTGCAAGGGGCTGGGCCCCTGGATGGACCATTTTATGGCCCGGGTGCGCCAGTATACGGACTGGGTAGGTGCATTGCGCTTTTTGGTTGAGTGAGAACTAAATGTTTTATTGGTACCTTAATTACGATGATTACATAACTAAATGTTTTATTGGTACCTTAATTACGATGATTACATAACTAAATGTTTTATTGGTACCTTAATTACGATGATTACATAACTAAAAGTTTTATTGGTACCTTAATTACGATGATTACATAAATATATCCATAACGGACAAAACTCATACAGTTTGTTTAACTTATTTGAATACACGGTATATTTACATTTATGTTATAATCTTTTACTACTACATAGTAGTCAATTGTTTCAGTGAAAACGTGAAAGATACTGTTTTTTAAGACCTACTACTATTCTACGTACTTCCAGAAAACAGCAATATTTTTTTTGTGTTTTTTTACTGCTTGCTGTTAGAAACATCGGGTAATAATAATCTACCACCTTACCAATACTAAAATGTAAACTTTTCCCACCAGGCGACAATGGAAGAGCCGATCGTGATCTGGCTATCGGGCCTGGCGATCCCGGAGTCGTACCTGATCGCGCACATCCAGATCGCGTGCCGCCTCTACACGTGGCCGCTGGACCGCTCCACGCAGTTCACCAAGGTCACCGCCTGGGTGGCGCCCGACGACGTGGAGGAGAGACCCGTCACGGTAACATACTCTACACCACGTGCCATACTCTACACCACGGTAATATACTCTACACCACGTGACATACTCTACACCACGGTAACATACTCTACACGAGGCCGCTGGACCGCTCCACGCAGTTCACCAAGGTCACCGCCTGGGTGGCGCCCGACGACGTGGAGGAGAGACCCGTCACGGTAACATACTCTACACCACGTGCCATACTCTACACCACGGTAATATACTCTACACCACGTGACATACTCTACACCACGGTAACATACTCTACACGAGGCCGCTGGACCGCTCCACGCAGTTCACCAAGGTCACCGCCTGGGTGGCGCCCGACGACGTGGAGGAGAGACCCGTCACGGTAACATACTCTACACCACGTGACATACTCTACACCACGGTAATATACTCTACACGTGGCCGCTGGACCGCTCCACGCAGTTCACCAAGGTCACCGCCTGGGTGGCGCCCGACGACGTGGAGGAGAGACCCGTCACGGTAACATACTCTACACCACGTGACATACTCTACACCACGGTAATATACTCTACACGTGGCCGCTGGACCGCTCCACGCAGTTCACCAAGGTCACCGCCTGGGTGGCGCCCGACGACGTGGAGGAGAGACCCGTCACGGTAACATACTCTACACCACGTGCCATACTCTACACCACGGTAATATACTCTACACCACGTGACATACTCTACACCACGGTAATATACTCTACACGTGGCCGCTGGACCGCTCCACGCAGTTGACCAAGGTCACCGCCTGGGTGGCGCCCGACGACGTGGAGGAGAGACCCGTCACGGTAACATACTCTACACCACGTGCCATACTCTACACCACGGTAATATACTCTACACCACGTGACATACTCTACACCACGGTAATATACTCTACACGTGGCCGCTGGACCGCTCCACGCAGTTCACCAAGGTCACCGCCTGGGTGGCGCCCGACGACGTGGAGGAGAGACCCGTCACGGTAACATACTCTACACCACGTGCCATACTCTACACCACGGTAATATACTCTACACCACGTGACATACTCTACACCACGGTAATATACTCTACACGTGGCCGCTGGACCGCTCCACGCAGTTCACCAAGGTCACCGCCTGGGTGGCGCCCGACGACGTGGAGGAGAGACCCGTCACGGTAAGATACTCTACACCACGTGACATACTCTACACCACGGTAATATACTCTACACTTGGCCGCTGGACCGCTCCACGCAGTTCACCAAGGTCACCGCCTGGGTGGCGCCCGACGACGTGGAGGAGAGACCCGTCACGGTAACATACTCTACACCACGTGCCATACTCTACACCACGGTAATATACTCTACACCGCGTGACATACTCTACACCACGGTAATATACTCTACACGTGGCCGCTGGACCGCTCCACGCAGTTCACCAAGGTCACCGCCTGGGTGGCGCCCGACGACGTGGAGGAGAGACCCGTCACGGTAACATACTCTACACCACGTGCCATACTCTACACCACGGTAATATACTCTACACGTGGCCGCTGGACCGCTCCACGCAGTTCACCAAGGTCACCGCCTGGGTGGCGCCCGACGACGTGGAGGAGAGACCCGTCACGGTAACATACTCTACACCACGTGCCATACTCTACACCACGGTAATATACTCTACACGTGGCCGCTGGACCGCTCCACGCAGTTCACCAAGGTCACCGCCTGGGTGGCGCCCGACGACGTGGAGGAGAGACCCGTCACGGTAACATACTCTACACCACGTTTTATGCTCTATATCACGTGATATTCTCTACACCACGTGATATACTCTACACCGCGTGATATACTCTACACCACGTGACATACTCTACACCACGGTAATATACTCTACACGTGGCCGCTGGACCGCTCCACGCAGTTCACCAAGGTCACCGCCTGGGTGGCGCTCGACGACGTGGAGGAGAGACCCGTCACGGTAACATACTCTACACCACGTGACATACTCTACACCACGGTAATATACTCTACACGTGGCCGCTGGACCGCTCCACGCAGTTCACCAAGGTCACCGCCTGGGTGGCGCCCGACGACGTGGAGGAGAGACCCGTCACGGTAACATACTCTACACCACGTGACATACTCTACACCACGGTAATATACTCTACACGTGGCCGCTGGACCGCTCCACGCAGTTCACCAAGGTCACCGCCTGGGTGGCGCCCGACGACGCACAGTGTAGGAAAATCAAAATTTAGGGGGATTTAATTCGTTGCTATGCTGAATAATTAAAATACTCCTTAAATATGTCATATTAAGTAGTTGAGCGATAAAGAGGAGAGGAAGAGCGCTTGTAAATAATGTAAACTTAAAAAAAACTTTAAAAATATATTTATAAACAAAGAAAAAAGACGATTTAATAATACATTAATCACTTTCGGAAGAACTATCCACAACTCGCTCAGTTGCGGTAGGTAGTGCAAGCAAATTTAATACCTCAGGCTCTAATTGACATCGTCTACGTTTCGGACTACTACGTAGACTAGCGAGGAAGGGATCTGATGATACTAACAGCCTATTTAAAAGGTCAGTGTTAGTATTAACTCTTGATGTTTTACGGGTGAACATTTCTCGGTATCTTCTAACATCCTTGTTCCTAGCCTCCTGTGCTTCTTCCGATAATTGTCCAATCGGAAGAATGGATGAAGCTATGACATCTTTTCCGTGAAACAATACCTTATGCACAGAGACGGGCATGTTGTACCAAGAGTACTCTTTTATATACAGATTCCTAGTTTCTTTGGCGTAGTGATCGAAAGCCACCAAATTGATAGGAAACTCACACGCTAGAGTTTCTAAAATTATGTGGAATTTTTGGATAAGGTCCATGTTAAGATTAGTTATTTCAGCGGTTTTCTCTGAATTCCTAAAAAACCGTCTTGCGGTATTACCGTCGTTCGTGTTACCTGCTTGTTGAGTTGGCATATCTATTAGTAAAACTAATTCATTTTTAAACTTGCGCTGAATGATTTGCTTTCTAGTTTGAACTTTTTCTTTGTTGGCCTGGCCTCGAGCTTGCCATTGTTTAATATCAAGCCGATAGGCTATATGAAGTAAGCATTCCATGAAGCGAATCCACGAATGTAGCGGAGATAAGCCAAAACTCAAAGCATTATGATTTAAAGGTTTATTTATTATAAGTGTTGGCTTATTCATTTCAGAGGGTTTTGCACCACATATGTAACATGTTTGGGTTGACGCTACATTTGACAAAGCACTGCAAATTTTGCCATCTATCATGGTCAGTATAAATGTTGGTTTCACCATAATGTGAAAATTATCGTCTTGGACTTCAACTGGACGTAGAGCATTAATTTCCTGTTTGATCAAAGTCACCTCTTCGTTAATCAAAGCAGTAGTCTCTTTTGTAAAATTTAATTTGATTGGGCGGCAGTACCTTGTTGATGATGGTGCTGGATTTTGCCTTACTATGATTTTGTCACATCCAGTTTTAAAATTCATTTGAATGGGCACCATGCACGTGCTAAACAGATTTTCATCACATTGATCTGGCGATGTAAATTTCTGTTTGTACTTTTTTTGCTGCGCACCATCACAACCCCATTTAATCAATAAAGACAACTCCTTCGTCCCAGTTTTAAGCTCTTCTATAGAGTTTAGCACTTCTTTCTGGGCTAGGCATAAACGCTTAATTGTGTTATCAACCAATGACTGAACATTACAGGAGGCAACTGTCTCTGTTACAGTCATTTGTGACGGGTAACACTCTTTTTTACACTCCTTAATTTTATCGTAGGAAGGTAAAAGATTTTTAACACATGTGTTAACTCGTGTACGTATGGTTTCATATTGATTTACTGACAAATTCGCATCTTGCATCATGCTCAAGGCTTCTTCAGTTGATAAAGATGAACCAGCGACCTTCGTCTTCATAGCTTTTTTTATTTGCGTTCCCTTGCTTGGAGGATTACACGCCAATTCTTTCGCAATTGCAGCTGAGTTTCGTTTACGTGTTTTCAGTAAATTGACTCGGTTTGCAACTGCTATTTCTTCAGGGCTAGTGGAATCAACGAGACTTTGTATCTTTCTTCTCTTTGTGCGTTCACAACATTCTTCAAACTTTTTTTGTGGTCTTCCTGGTTTGCTCGAGGAAAAAGAAGATGGTATTTCTTGCAAAAAAGTCTGTGGTAAATTCAAGTCATTGTTCAACCAGCTTAAATTCTTATGTATAAAACGTTCCCGATGACGATGACACTGATTCCATTTTATTTCAAGTTGAAAGAAAAGATTGCGCAGAAAAGCCCTAATGTCTTTCTTAGACCCATCAGAAAGGTCTAATAATCGATAATAATTGATCAAAAACGCGCAAACGGCATTCAAACGCTCGGTCTTTTCGGTCGCAATCCAAATCTCAAATATTTGTTTTTTCGTTAATGAGGAGGTCATCCTGAAAAAATTAAAACAATGTATGGGTGCCGCAAAAATGCGCAAGATTTTATTATTGAATCTAAAAGCCAATACTTCAATCTATGTATTCTGATAATTTCACGCTCAAATTTTGTCAAATAACTTACTTTCATCCCTCTGAAAATGAAAATAATCTCAAACATATGTAGTTTTTACTTGGTGACTTTAAGATGACTTTTATCTAGTAATTGCATTTAATTTTATATTCATTTCAACGTTTATCTTACCTTATAAATCCTATTAACACAATGAGTGAATAAAAAACCACTTTGATATCGAATATTATACAGTAATCGTGTTAAAACAACAATCAATTTTTCTGCTCGATGACAAGTCAACAAATAAGTTTATATACTACCCACTTTGGCATTTTTTATTTAATATCCAGTGATACCGTTTCAAAAAGTAAATACGCCACGGGTATAAGTAGGGTTTAAGGTAAAAATAGTATGCATATGCGCTTGTTTGGTTGAAGTTGAAAAATGCAATTAAATACAGGTAAATTACGAAATTCCCACATAGTGCGACGTGGAGGAGAGACCCGTCACGGTAACATACTCTACACCACGTGACATACTCTACACCACGGTAATATACTCTACACGTGGCCGCTGGACCGCTCCACGCAGTTCACCAAGGTCACCGCCTGGGTGGCGCCCGACGACGTGGAGGAGAGACCCGTCACGGTAACATACTCTACACCACGTGACATACTCTACACCACGGTAATATACTCTACACGTGGCCGCTGGACCGCTCCACGCAGTTCACCAAGGTCACCGCCTGGGTGGCGCCCGACGACGTGGAGGAGAGACCCGTCACGGTAACATACTCTACACCACGTGACATACTCTACACCACGGTAACATACTCTACACGAGGCCGCTGGACCGCTCCACGCAGTTCACCAAGGTCACCGGCTGGGTGGCGCCCGACGACGTGGAGGAGAGACCCGTCACGGTAACATACTCTACACCACGTGACATACTCTACACCACGGTAATATACTCTACACGTGGCCGCTGGACCGCTCCACGCAGTTCACCAAGGTCACCGCCTGGGTGGCGCCCGACGACGTGGAGGAGAGACCCGTCACGGTAACATACTCTACACCACGTGACATACTCTACACCACGGTAATATACTCTACACGTGGCCGCTGGACCGCTCCACGCAGTTCACCAAGGTCACCGCCTGGGTGGCGCCCGACGACGTGGAGGAGAGACCCGTCACGGTAACATACTCTACACCACGTGACATACTCTACACCACGGTAATATACTCTACACGTGGCCGCTGGACCGCTCCACGCAGTTCACCAAGGTCACCGCCTGGGTGGCGCCCGACGACGTGGAGGAGAGACCCGTCACGGTAACATACTCTACACCACGTGACATACTCTACACCACGGTAACATACTCTACACGAGGCCGCTGGACCGCTCCACGCAGTTCACCAAGGTCACCGCCTGGGTGGCGCCCGACGACGTGGAGGAGAGACCCGTCACGGTAACATACTCTACACCACGTGACATACTCTACACCACGGTAATATACTCTACACGTGGCCGCTGGACCGCTCCACGCAGTTCACCAAGGTCACCGCCTGGGTGGCGCCCGACGACGTGGAGGAGAGACCCGTCACGGTAACATACTCTACACCACGTGACATACTCTACACCACGGTAATATACTCTACACGTGGCCGCTGGACCGCTCCACGCAGTTCACCAAGGTCACCGCCTGGGTGGCGCCCGACGACGTGGAGGAGAGACCCGTCACGGTAACATACTCTACACCACGTGACATACTCTACACCACGGTAATATACTCTACACGTGGCCGCTGGACCGCTCCACGCAGTTCACCAAGGTCACCGCCTGGGTGGCGCCCGACGGCGTGGAGGAGAGACCCGTCACGGTAACATACTCTACACCACGTGACATACTCTACACCACGGTAACATACTCTACACGAGGCCGCTGGACCGCTCCACGCAGTTCACCAAGGTCACCGCCTGGGTGGCGCCCGACGACGTGGAGGAGAGACCCGTCACGGTAACATACTCTACACCACGTGACATACTCTACACCACGGTAATATACTCTACACGTGGCCGCTGGACCGCTCCACGCAGTTCACCAAGGTCACCGCCTGGGTGGCGCCCGACGACGTGGAGGAGAGACCCGTCACGGTAACATACTCTACACCACGTGACATACTCTACACCACGGTAATATAATCTACACGTGGCCGCTGGACCGCTCCACGCAGTTCACCAAGGTCACCGCCTGGGTGGCGCTCGACGACGTGGAGGCGAGACCCGTCACGGTAACATACTCTACACAACGTGACATACTCTACACCACGGTTATATACTCTACACCACGGTTATATACTCTACACGTGGCCGCTGGACCGCTCCACGCAGTTCACCAAGGTCACCGCCTGGGTGGCGCCCGACGACGTGGAGGAGAGACCCGTCACGGTAACATACTCTACACCACGTGACATACTCTACACCACGGTAATATACTCTACACGTGGCCGCTGGACCGCTCCACGCAGTTCACCAAGGTCACCGCCTGGGTGGCGCCCGACGACGTGGAGGAGAGACCCGTCACGGTAACATACTCTACACCACGTGACATACTCTACACCACGGTAATATACTCTACACGAGGCCGCTGGACCGCTCCACGCAGTTCACCAAGGTCACCGCCTGGGTGGTGCCCGACGACGTGGAGGAGAGACCCGTCACGGTAACATACTCTACACCACGTGACATACTCTACACCACGGTAATATACTCTACACGTGGCCGCTGGACCGCTCCACGCAGTTCACCAAGGGCACCGCCTGGGTGGCGCCCGACGACGTGGAGGAGAGACCCGTCACGGTAACATACTCTACACCACGTGACATACTCTACACCACGGTAACATACCCTACACGAGGCCGCTGGACCGCTCCACGCAGTTCACCAAGGTCACCGCCTGGGTGGCGCCCGACGACGTGGAGGAGAGACCCGTCACGGTAACATACTCTACACCACGTGACATACTCTACACCACGTGACATACTCTACACCACGGTAATATACTCTACACGTGGCCGCTGGACCGCTCCACGCAGTTCACCAAGGGCACCGCCTGGGTGGCGCCCGACGACGTGGAGGAGAGACCCATCACGGTAACATACTCTACACCACGTGACATACTCTACACCACGTGACATACTCTACACCACGGTAATATACTCTACACGTGGCCGCTGGACCGCTCCACGCAGTTCACCAAGGTCACCGGCTGGGTGGCGCCCGACGACGTGGAGGAGAGACCCGTCACGGTAACATACTCTACACCACGTGACATACTCTACACCACGGTAATATACTCTACACGTGGCCGCTGGACCGCTCCACGCAGTTCACCAAGGTCACCGCCTGGGTGGCGCCCGACGACGTGGAGGAGAGACCCGTCACGGTAACATACTCTACACCACGTGACATACTCTACACCACGGTAATATACTCTACACGTGGCCGCTGGACCGCTCCACGCAGTTCACCAAGGGCACCGCCTGGGTGGCGCCCGACGACGTGGAGGAGAGACCCGTCACGGTAACATACTCTACACCACGTGACATACTCTACACCACGGTAACATACTCTACACGAGGCCGCTGGACCGCTCCACGCAGTTCACCAAGGTCACCGCCTGGGTGGCGCCCGACGACGTGGAGGAGAGACCCGTCACGGTAACATACTCTACACCACGTGACATACTCTACACCACGGTAATATACTCTACACGTGGCCGCTGGACCGCTCCACGCAGTTCACCAAGGGCACCGCCTGGGTGGCGCCCGACGACGTGGAGGAGAGACCCGTCACGGTAACATACTCTACACCACGTGACATACTCTACACCACGGTAATATACTCTACACGTGGCCGCTGGACCGCTCCACGCAGTTCACCAAGGGCACCGCCTGGGTGGCGCCCGACGACGTGGAGGAGAGACCCGTCACGGTAACATACTCTACACCACGTGACATACTCTACACCACGGTAATATACTCTACACCACGTGACATACTCTACACCACGGTAATATACTCTACACGTGGCCGCTGGACCGCTCCACCCAGTTCACCAAGGTCACCGGCTGGGTGGCGCCCGACGACGTGGAGGAGAGACCCGTCACGGTAACATACTCTACACCACGTGACATACTCTACACCACGGTAACATACTCTACACCACGTGACATACTCTACACCACGGTAATATACTCTACACGTGGCCGCTGGACCGCTCCACGCAGTTCACCAAGGTCACCGCCTGGGTGGCGCCCGACGACGTGGAGGAGAGACCCGTCACGGTAACATACTCTACACCACGTGACATACTCTACACCACGGTAACATACTCTACACCACGTGACATACTCTACACCACGGTAATATACTCTACACGTGGCCGCTGGACCGCTCCACGCAGTTCACCAAGGTCACCGCCTGGGTGGCGCCCGACGACGTGGAGGAGAGACCCGTCACGGTAACATACTCTACACCACGTGACATACTCTACACCACGGTAATATACTCTACACGTGGCCGCTGGACCGCTCCACGCAGTTCACCAAGGTCACCGGCTGGGTGGCGCCCGACGACGTGGAGGAGAGACCCGTCACGGTAACATACTCTACACCACGTGACATACTCTACACCACGGTAACATACTCTACACCACGTGACATACTCTACACCACGGTAATATACTCTACACGTGGCCGCTGGACCGCTCCACGCAGTTCACCAAGGTCACCGCCTGGGTGGCGCCCGACGACGTGGAGGAGAGACCCGTCACGGTAACATACTCTACACCACGTTTTATACTCTACACCACGTGACATACTCTACACCACGGTAATATACTCTACACGTGGCCGCTGGACCGCTCCACGCAGTTCACCAAGGTCACCAGCTGGGTGGCGCCCGACGACGTGGAGGAGAGACCCGTCACGGTAACATACTCTACACCACGTGACATACTCTACACCACGGTAACATACTCTACACCACGTGACATACTCTACACCACGGTAATATACTCTACACGTGGCCGCTGGACCGCTCCACGCAGTTCACCAAGGTCACCGCCTGGGTGGCGCCCGACGACGTGGAGGTGAGACCCGTCACGGTAACATACTCTACACCACGTTTTATGCTCTATATCACGTGATATTCTCTACACCACGTGATATACTCTACACCACGTGATATACTATATACGTGGCCGCTGGACCGCTCCACGTTTACGTGTCACGCGTAGTTTCGTGCGTAACTTGTTCTGATAAGATTTTCAGATTAAGCTGTATGTTTCTGTGCGTAGTTTTACTGATTTTCACGTGATTTCCAAATAAATGGATTTAGTAGGCAATGTAAGGACTCCATTAAGGAACTATTTTAGTTTTGAACAACTTTCTATTTATGATGATAATATATCTCAAAAATTTATCCTCCAACAAATCAAACAAATAAAAATAATAAGTACTCTACATTGAGTGATCGAAATTAATATAATTATTTTATTTACAACTTTCTGGCCTTAGCCAAATAATAAAACACAAACACTTAATATTATTGTATAACGCAATGAATAATCCCCACATAATGTTGTCCAGGGCTGCTACGTGCGCGGGCTGTACCTGGAGGGCGCGCGCTGGGACGCGGCGGACGGGTGTCTGCGGCGCTCGCACCCCAAGGTGCTGGTGACGGCGCTGCCAGTGCTGCACGTCATCCCCGTCGAGTTCCACAAACTCAAGTTGCAGGTAACACTACGGTACTACGAGGGCGGATCAATAAGTCCGTGACTTTTTGAATTTCTGACCTCTTTACTGAAACTGCAACACTGCTCCTGTGAACAGGCATCTGTCAGTTGACTCCTGTCTAAATTTTAACTTGCTGCGTCAGTTAGTTTGTGTTTGACAGCTATTTTTATCAGACTACTCACAAATTTGAGGAGAAAATGGAAAAAAGTGAATTTCGTGTGCTTATTAAGCATTATTTCTTGCGAAAAAATACCATTACCGAGACTCTGCACCATCGATTTCAATGGTAAAAAAGTGGTTTACTGAATTTCGTTGTGGCCGTACAAGCACTGAAGATGCCGAACGTCCTGGACGCCCAGTTGAGGTCTCTACACCCGAAACAATCGAAAAAAATCACGATATGGTGTTGGCCGACCGAAGATTGAAACTGCGAGAGATTGTGGAAGCCGTAGGGATCTCGCATGGCTCAGTGGTTGCAATTTTGAATGATCACTTGGGCATGAGAAAGCTTTCCGCTAGATGGGTGCCGCGTTTGCTCACAGTCGACCACAAACGCAATCGTGTAACAACTTCACAGGAAGGTTTGGCGTCTTTAATCGCAATGTGGAGGAGTTTTGCGCCGTTTTGTAACCGTGGACGAAACATGGATCCATCACAACTCACCAGAGACCAAACGACAGTCAAAACAGTGGGTTTCTAAGGGTGAATCGGCGCCAAAGAAGGCCAAGGTGGGTTTGTCAGCCAATAAAGTTATGGCGACTGTTTATTGGGATGCACGCGGGATAATCCACATTGACTACCTACAGAAGGGAAGAACAATCAATGGGGAATATTATGCCAACTTATTGGACCGATTCAATGACGATTTGAAAAAAAACCGACCTTATTTGGCCAAGAAAAAAGTTCTTTTCCACCAAGACAATGCAAGGGTGCACACATGTGCAGTTGCCATGGCAAAAATCCATGAATTGGGCTATGAATTGCTCCCTCATCCGGCCTATTCTCCAGATTTGGCTCCGAGCGACTACTACTTGTTCCCAAACCGGAAGAAATGGCTAGGTGGAAAAAGATTTGACTCCAATGATGAAGTCATCTCGCAAACAAAGGCCTATTTTGAGGACCACGACAAATCATTTTTTTGGAAGGGATAAAAAAATTGGAGAAGCGTTTGACAAAGTGTATAGAGCTCAAGGGAGACTACGTTGAAAAATAAAAGTATTTTTTTATCAAAAAATCTGTGTTTTATTCCAAAAGTCACGGACTTATTGACCCACCCTCGTATCTACTACTTGTATCATTGGCAAGTTCCTTTTCCATTTCAAGTGTTAATATTTTACCAAAACCAGCTAAGATGGTAACTGTTTAAAATGCTAATAATCCTCGAAAAATAATCACAGACCAAATATCTACGCTTATATAAGTGTTAATAATGCTTTTATCATCAGATTTAATCATCATTACAGCTAAAGTACAAATCCCAAGCAATCGTTAAGATTGGTAGATTGACGACTTCTACCGAATGCTTTTTTTGCTCTCCGCAGCTCGATTCCACCTTAATTAGTAGTTAATAAGATTCTACTAAGCTGGGTTACATGTTACAAATTGAAATTGTGTGTATATCTCCCGGGAATCGAACCAAAGCTCACTGGGTCATTTTAATTTGGGCATTATAAAAAAGGTCAATCATTTAGTTACTTATCCTCATGCCCATTATTCCGATAAAGGTAGGCAAAGACTTTCGATCGCCACTTAGCTAGATCCTCACAATTCTCTCTAACGCCCACTTGCGTCTCTCACATTAGTCTTCTTTTAAATGTTCTTTTATTTCTATGTTATCGGATCTTTTCTTCTCAATGCAAACTCCCGACGTATTAAATAATTATTATGGTAACAAAATTGAATGGATCACTAATTTAAGTACATATATTGTTTTCATAATTTATGTCCGTATATATGTATTTATATTCTATTTATTGTTTGCAGAACACATTAAAAACGCCAGTGTACACTACATCGACGCGGCGCAACGCCATGGGGGTAGGTTTGGTGTTCGAAGCCAACCTGTGGACCACGGAGCATTACAGCCATTGGGTCTTGCAAGGCGTATGTTTAGTGTTAAATACCGACTGATATGTTATTTTCTTACTTTATGATACATACATTAAGAGCTTTAATATTTTGAATGATATGTTAGGTCCAAACTTTGTCTAGTCAAAAGCTTTAAAATTAAGTTGTGTGGTGCTAGACTCGATAGCATCCTAGGAAAGATACTTTTTAAGAATGGTTGTAAAAAAGACTCATGTTTAGTTAAATGATTTTGAAATATGCGTTGAGAATGAGATACTATAGCTAATTTGGTATGGGACTTTGCATTATATTACTTATAATAGATATTGGTATCTCACTTATTACTAAGTCTTTCATAATGACACAATCAATGTGAGGAACTTCGCACTGCATTCTGTATCCACTAAGTAAATAACTATTCTTGATATTAAACAACAATACAAACAGTGCAATGTCAGTTTCTGAGTATATTGTGATAATATTTCCTGAATGATGTATCCTATACATATAGTAGGTAACTATGATATGATTATTTTATGATAACCGTGTAATGGTTTATTATTATTAATAATAAAATTTGGTAACATTGAAATTAGTTTTAATTTGAAATTATATTTATCACCACATTAATAAGGTTCATGAAACATTTTCCAAGTGTTTTGATTTTACTTGGGGAAGACAAAGATTATAAAAGGAATTGCTATTGAAATCACTCAATGGTTGCCATTTGACCCAACCTTTATTTTGTAGGAATTCTTTCGTTTTAGTTTTGCCAACATAATGTGGATCCTGGAATAACAAATAAAATTTATATTATTAAAATATGTATATGTAAAATATGTGTTCAATTACCATTACACTAATATTGGTTTTGGTGCAGTGATCTATCTATGCAGCTATCTCAATCAGTTATAATAGGTTCATCTTCATTTTTTTAGATGCATGTTATTATAAGTGTGACATAAGATCTGGTTTCTATAGTTGACAACAAACATTTAATCATCCAAAAATTATTACCCCCTTAGGTGAGAATTTTGACTCTTTGACAAACATACCAATTTTTATACTGTGGAGTCCAGAATTGTGGAAAAATACATATAAATTGCAAAGCAAAATTTTACCCCTTTAGGGAAAGTTATAACTAAAATTACTTTTTAAATGCTTATGTATATCATAAAAGGAACCACTATACAAAATTTCAAGTTTGAAGATACAGAAATGAGAAAAAGTTTTACCCTTAATTTAACTTCTTTAGGGGAGAATTTACTTTCTTTCCTCTACACAAACCATAAAAAAATGTTATCAAAAACATATGTTACAATTTTTAAATTTCTAAGTTACATAATGTAAAAGTTATTTATCCATTTCACACCCCTTTTAATCCCCATAGGGTTGGAATTCTTGAAATTTCCTTCTTAGTGGTCACTTACATAATAAAAGACACTGCAGTACAAAATTTCAAGTTTCTCTTACATTAATTTCGATTCTAAGTCTGTCAGTCAGTTTTGCCTTTTATATATATAGATATATTTTGTGAAAAGAATATAGATGAAATAACATGTTATTCATAACTTGTTTGAACTGACTGGTGGGTGATGCAGCTAAAGACACATTACTAACCATCCTTTCTGTCCTAAAAATGGCTGAGTAGTTTTAAATTCAGAAGATCTGACTACCCTGTATTGGGATTTATGGCAGTATGGAGTGTATGAATTATAACAAAATCAAAGTATAGTAACTTGGCTGCTTTCTTATAGTTGTGTATTCAATAAGTAACAAATTATAATAGGTACTTACCACAATCAATAAATATGATTCATTATGTACATCAGTACATATGCCCACAACGCCTTTAGATGATGCATCCATGTCACCTCCCATCATGATGGGACTCCCAAAATATTGAAAATGGCTTTTGATAGTTTGTACAATTTTTTCTAGATTTTCACCTTTATTTGAATGTATTATTTTGCTTGAAACATTGTAAAGGTGATCCAGCACTAAACACACCTAAAACAATACATCGACAGAACCCTGAAAGACTCCAGTAAATTTATGACTAGACTAGATAATAATAAATGCCAATCTGCCTCCTTGGGCTAGGGTATCTGTTAGGACTGTGTTCATTGAAAAATGCTACAGTTCTGTATTGAGATAAGTTGCAATCTTGATAATCCATAAATGGACAAAATAAGATGATTGAATATAACGAACCTCAAAGCTCCCAATCCATTGCTTTGAGCCAATAAAGGAATCCGGTTTATCTTCAACACGAACTAAAATATCTTGTATCTCTTTAATAGTCGGAACTTTTGCATAATGTGGACTGCTATGATTTATCCATGAGCATAATGTCTGAAGAGTTCTGTAGCCACAGCCCCAACCCTAATAAAATAAAAGTTTTAATCAGACCTCGGAGGCAAATAAAATAAGTTATACGTAATTTTCTTTTCCTACAACTAACTTTATCATCAAAACCATCACATCCATAGTGGTAGTAGTCATATTTCCCACTAACATAAGTAAATTCGGATGTATTATGGGATTTAAATTTTAAGTTTTCATGAACATTCGATACCGATATAGTGTTACATACCGCGGCGGCTTTTATCACCGAAATAAACAATGAGTTTGAACGAATGAACGAATGGTTTTTATCACCGATCAATCACCGAAATAAAGAATGAGAATGAACGAATGAAAATCAGGAACGTCAGGATCAGCTGATCTTGACGTTCCAGCCAATGTTTGGCTATTGTCACCGAAATTAATTTACTTGGTCCGACGTAAATTTTGAAATTAATGGATTTTTCTATTGTTAGCGTGAATGTTTTTCGCTTACATTTATTAAATTGACTCTAATGTGTGATAATAATAATGTGATGTGTTGTGAGCTGTTATAATTATATAAGAAAATTACTGGAATACGTTAGCTCAGGTTATAAAACAAAACAAAGTGTATCCAAGAGAAACCGTTTAATGTAAAGTAAACTATTGATTTAAAGCTCATGAAAGTGAAGTTTTGTTCCTGACTGTGCTTTGTTTAATACTTTTAGTGAGGTTTTGAGTCATTCGTAACATTTTAAGCATAACGTTATGTTATGACAAATGTTTTAATCACAATTTTCGTAATAATATTATATAAAATTCGTGTATCTAACCTTATCATTATTGTTTTTATTTTTCACCCATTATTCAATATTTCTCACTTGAGTTTTACACAGGGCTACTAAAAGATGTGGCCATACCGTATCGCCCAAAAATCCCTTAAAAACCCCAATACCGTCAGTCACCTCTTACGTACACCCACCGGAAGAAATGGGGTAGTGTTCTCTAAAACTCCCCTATAATCAAAATGACATCTTAGACTGGTCACACAAATAATTATTTCTTAACTGGCAACATTTTTGGTATCTCATTTTCACAATAATAATAATAATTTCGGTGAAAATAGCCTCGGCCGTTACATACAATACAATACAATACCACTTCACTCAGTCATTCAGTCAGTCATCCACCTACCAACCAACTTAAGTGTACTACATTATGTATATATACAAATATACTCACGACTATATTACCCTAGACGGGGTAGCCAGAGCTAAGGAATTATAAATTGGAAGTTGAGTGGGGAAAAGATGGTAAAAATAAAGGTCTCCAACCGCATCGCCCAAAAATCCAACAAAAAGTTCCAATACCCTTAGTCGCCTCTTACGACACCCGTGGGTAGAAAGGGGTAGCGACATTCTAAGCCGGCACTACACGGCAAGTGTACTGTGTGCAGAAATATAAGCTCCTCCAAAAAAATGGACCATTGGACCCATAGAGGTAATAACTAAACAGGAGAGCGTACGTACAAAAAAACGGTACCTATCATGCCTTCCAATAAAGCCCATAATCTATTAAACGATGTTAAGTACAGACTTGTCCTAGAACGAGAGCCAGGACCAGAGCGGTGTATCCCGCTTGCACGGTTGCCAGACGAGATTTAGTTAAAGAAAAACTAATTTAAACTTATTCCTAGGGAATATTTTATAAAAAGCAGATTGATCGTTTTAATTATTATCGTCGTCTATCAACTTGAAGATAAATAATTTATTAAGTTTTGTAAAACAATATTTATAACGGGCATCCCCATGGAAACGAAGATTTTAGGTATCCAAAATTAATCATCTTTTCGTGTGTTTCGGAGCCTTAACCAATTAACTAAAAAAATAGTTAGCACAGCAATATATAGTTAAAACTAATGTGACCTTTCTATTTCCAATAAACAATATAAGTGAAATAAGATGATGTGTATTGTAGGCTTAACATAGCACAAATATTTTTCTACCCGCGCATCGTAAGAGGAAACTTAGTCTTTTGGTTTGAGGCTTTTGAAGTTATTAACAAGATACTTTTATCATCCTTTTAATACTACCATCTTTTACTTACCATGTTTTCTCTGCTCAACCTCAAAAAGTACCTGAGGAAAATTTAATTTTCAAACACTGGCTACCCCTTCTTTTATAATGTATTAATTAAGAATATGTATGTATGTAAATATAAGTATTTTTGTAACCTTTAGAGGAACTCTCATTAAAACTTCAACAGATTGTCACCCTACGCAAAACGAGACACAGCGTTATAGATAGGACGCCAGTACGCATTGCTATTTAGATAGTACTTCCATGATTGAACCTTACTAAAAATAATAGATCTACTTACAAAATCACTAATTTAGTCTGCACAAAGGCTATAAAATAACCAAATAATCTGCAAAAAATAAATATGACTATTTAAGGTTACTTTACTTTTCTATTATATCACAATTATGTTTTGAATTTTTACCTTAACTTGCGTAATAATAGTAGTATTTCATAAATTATCTGTTGCTGTGTAGAGCTGGCTTAGAGTGTCACTATCCCTTTCTAACCACGGATGTCGTAAGAGGCGACTAAGGGTATCCGGTGTTTTAAGTGATATTTGGGCGATGCGACTGTAGACTCATCAATCACCAATGATTCTTTATATCTGCCATCTTGTTCCCTGTATACTTTTTACAGGCCTACACTTTACACGGCTGTCAACGTCGGGAAGACGGCCGCCCTGATCACCAGGGTGAGACGGCCGACCGGGCTCGCGCCGCTTACGTTGGGCGGCGAGAGCATCGAGTGGCAGACCGCGGTCAAGTACCTGGGCTGCAAGATCAACCGCAACCTCCGTATGGGTTCTATGGTGGACCATGTCCGCCATAGAGCCCTCGGGGCCCGGTCGGTCTTGCGGCCGGTGCTCGACTCGGGCCTGCCACTACGAGCCAAACTGCGTATATACAAAATGTATATACGCTCCCGCCTGACGTACGCGGCGCCGGCCTGGTATGGCCTTCTCTCCGCCCAGAACAAGCTACGCTTGCAGAGGGTCCAGAACACGGTGCTCCGCCAATTGGTGAAAGCCGGGCGGTACGTGCGTAATAGCACGATTCACCGTGATCTCCGGGTCGAGACCGTGGAGGAATTCGTGGTGGGGTTGGCCCGTCGTTTGTTCGACCGGGCGGACAACTGTCGCCACGAGCACCTCCGCGGAATCGCCCCGCTACACGCACGACCGCCCGACGGGCGACCGCTGCCTCGGGAACTCGCGCGCTCCCCGGAGTCGCAAGACACGCGACCCCGGGGACCGCCCCTTCCTCTGCCAACTGCCCCGACATCAGTCCCGAGAGTGAGGCGCGTAACATGCATCCTCATCCTCCCTCACCCTCCTTAGTGGCTATCCCCATTTCTGGGGATAGCCACCCCTCCCCTCTATCGCCTGGGGAGGTGTCCAATGACCGGGGGGGACGTTCCCCCCCGTGACGAACCTGGGCCATGGGGGCAACCCCGACGCCCATCCCGCGCGTGCCGAGCCTGGTCCTCTGAGCCGCGTGGATGATCTTCACCTACACTTTACATTCGGAAATGAAAATATTTGAATTAAGAGCAACAAATACTTTTTGTTGTCTTCAAGCAAAACAAAGCCTTATAATAAAAAAATAAATTAGTTAAGTCACATCTAATGTGACACCACTAACATTTTATGCCGGTCAATATTATTCCCTATTTAAATCACAGTTACAAATTAATAAGATAGTATAGACAAAATATATATATCATGTTTCCACTTGTGCAATTATTGCAGATTATTTGGGTCTTCATAACGGATACCACAGCCTATATACCTATGCGTGTAAAAATAATGTGTCATATTATAAAATGTACAATTTACAGAATTTGTAAAACAAAGGAAAGAAGAATTTCGGAGAGCGACGGGGGCGTGGGTTCAATCCCCGCTGGTGTTGTAATTTTTCTTTCCTTTATTTATGAGTAATAATCCCCACATGAGGCTTTCATGAACAAAACATTCTTATTAATTTACAGAAGTTCGGATTCACGACATTAGTTTAATGGTTGGCTGATGACGACATCGCATTAGTCATATTCAGCGTCACGTTTTTTTTATTACAAAAAATAATAAACGTCACGTCATACACACAAGTCATTCCTTACTTATTTTTTTATCATTCACTTCATTTCATATAACATTGTTGTAGTACTGGCCACACTGCGTTTTATTAAAGTTTTATATTGTATGGGTATTAGGTACATACATGCTAATTTGTCAAATGCTGAATAATTTCTTATTTAATCTATTCTGTTTGTGTTAGGTTTAGAAAGTTAAATGCACATTAATTCTCTAAAAAAACAGTATCGCTACCTATGTTAGGCTGATAAAGTTGCAATCCACAGGTTGATTGATATAATTTAAGTATAGCAACACTATTAAAAAAAAACTTGCAAATGAGCAAATAGAATCCAAGTGTCGATAAGCCATAAAATCTACAGAAATTAGCCAGATTCTTCAGGTATCTACAAAATATAATAAATAACAACCCTCGCATGTGAGGGTACTATGTGGTGGTGCTGTTCTTCTTCCGCTAATTCAGGTGCTTATTCACAATTGAGGGCTTCTAATGCTACTCCCTTACCTATAATCCTTTGCGGCGGCCATATTTATAAGTCATGAAAGGCGTTGACGCTCGTCAGTGAAATGTTGTAATTTGCGTTTTCGTTTCTTTTTAGAACCGATGGCGGCGATTCGTAAAAAGCTAGTTATCGTCGGGGACGGTGCGTGTGGTAAAACATGTCTTCTAATCGTATTCAGTAAGGATCAATTCCCGGAAGTGTACGTGCCTACAGTGTTTGAAAACTACGTCGCCGACATCGAAGTAGATGGCAAACAAGTAGAACTGGCCTTATGGGATACGGCTGGGCAAGAAGATTACGATAGGCTTCGACCTCTATCTTACCCTGATACAGATGTTATCCTTATGTGCTTCTCTGTGGACTCGCCTGATTCGCTCGAGAACATACCTGAGAAGTGGACACCTGAGGTAAAACACTTCTGCCCGAGCGTACCTATCATTCTGGTTGGCAACAAAAAGGATTTACGCAACGACCCAGCCACCATAAACGAGCTTCGCAAGATGAAACAGGAGCCAGTTAAGCCGCAGGAAGGACGCGCTATGGCCGAGAAAATTAATGCATTTGCATATCTGGAGTGCTCTGCCAAAAGTAAGGAGGGAGTGCGTGAGGTGTTTGAGACAGCCACCCGTGCTGCGTTACAAGTCAAGAAGAAGAAGAAGACGAGGTGTTCTCTTTTGTAATTGTGCTGTATTCGGGAGGACTCTGATTTATGAATTGTTCGCATACTGCCTGAACACTTACATTTGAAATAACTCGGGCCTGCATCAGTTGCGGCATCTGCCACACAGTGCTTCCTTCCGAAACTGCTGCAACATAGCGGCCCGCGTTGCACGCACACCCACTCAGTATTCGTGTGGCTACACTTTCACAATTGGTACTTGTATATTTATACATTATCTATAAATATTTAAGCGTAAATGCCTTATCATCTATAGTCAGAGGCAAGTGTGGACCTGGTGGGTCTGCTGAGATTTTGTGCTATACTATCATATTATATATAATAATCAAGTAGCATTTCTTCAAAATATAGGATATTCCTGAGCGGGTGTACCCACCTGTGACTCAATTGTTTAGTTCCCTATTTTGTATTTTTAATTTTTCAATAAAATAGTGATGTGTAATTGAGTAGGATGTTTATTTGACAGAGTGCCACATCTGCGCGGCCTCTCTGTAGCCAAGTGCCTGTCAGCTCAGCTAAACTGCGTCTCTAAGACGCCCATGTGTAGGGCAGTTATTATTGTAATCCATTATTTGTGTGAAATTTTAACTTCCATATGATACATTGCATGCTAATATAATTTATTAGTAATAAACCCCATGTTTTAACAACTTTCTTTTCTAGACTCTTTTTGACTTTTATAAAAATTTAATACAGCATTTATGATTCAAGGTGTTTAGGATGGGAAATATTTAAGTTAAAGAAATCATCATCTATGTTATGTTTTATTAGTATTGTAAGTACAAAATTATCTTTCAAATATACATGAATTAACATAGGTTTCCTTTTATAATTTAGCATTTGGATTTCTATTCCAATTACAATATTTAACTATATATTGGACATTTCAATTAGGCAGACCTGGCCATTTTTAAAAACTGTACTGGGTTAAATCGTCGGCGAGGTGAAAGCATCAGTTTCTTCTGATGATCCTGAGAAACAAGGCTGTATGGGATAACAGTGCCTTCTGGTAGGACTTTCTCTTGACCAGTTATTTCTGGTGCCCAATCTACATACACAAGTGTATTAACCATTGCTAGGACTTTGGCTGATGCCGGAGTTAGTATATACAAAAGCCCCTTGCCCATATCCACACCTCTGACCAATCCTGAAATTACATAACATTATATAGACGTGAAACAAACTAGACATAGAAAAGTATACAAGTCTTTTTAGTCTAACTAGTGAAAGATAAAAAGATGTGTAGGCAGAGGATCAATCAGTTTTTGAAATTAAAAGCATATATTATATTATGTAGGTTGATTGATCTAGTTTAATTTATGACTAGCAGTTTTTCCAATTCCATTGTCAATATATTCCTTTGGTTTTGCTGAAAGTGGAAGGAAACACATCTAAGACACAAAAAAAAATCATAAAATTATATGGGCTTGATCAAAATATACTTTAAGAAACAGGGTTTTTATGAAATTTTGTCTGATATTACCGTATCCATGGCAGTGGAGGAGATTATCATTCAGAGTAAATATTCTTTGGTCATTATTAGTCACATTTTTATAACATAGAGCTAACACCTTCCCATTGATTACTCTCATTACTGTATCTTCGGTCATCATAACATTAGAACCCAAGCAAAAATTACTTAAAGGCACCCTGAAATCAAACAAATGATGTTAGAGAAGTATTTTTTGTGATAATATGAATCAGTGATTCTAAATTGCAATACATACTCATAAGGTACGATCTCCATAAATTCATTGTCCTTGTGTTTATCTAATAGCTCTCCAAAATAAGCCAAATAATTCAAGTATCTTTCATCCTTTGATCCCAAATTGTAATTATGGCCTTTCCCAACAACATCTTTATGTTTGAAAGAGATGAAAAAACCGTAATCGAAGTACTCGGGACAAACGACATCAGAAAACATTTTGTCATGTCTGAATTTGTAGTAGAGATTTTTTATATTATGGGCATCGAGTTCCAATGCAAAGTTTTTCTTGGGATTATTGTGGTTTATTTGGAGCAGGAATGTAGGTTGAATTTTCAATAAAATGAGGGCCATGAGTTTTTGTCCGACAGTATTGCACAGCCCCATCGTATTGACAAGCCAAGGCATATGTTGATATCGCTCCTCACTGGAACAGTACTCTATTAAGGCGCACACTGCATTAGCGTATCGGTTCAGGTTATCCATAATGTTGATCATACCTATGTTTAGACTCCTGAAAGCAAAACGTTTACTAATAAATGGTGTGAGGTGTCTTTATCTACTCGGTACATAGAAATACGCTAAAAATAGACATTAGCGTTTCTTTTAAAACTGCCACATACGTCATTTTCAAGGGTTTTTCTAGTGAGCTATTATTATGATAGTTGAGTTGACGAGAAATGGGTGTATTGGTGCGATGACGTCACTATGTGTTATCTGTCCATCTAAACAAACTATACTGCAGTTTGCCTAGTATTCTGAGTGTTATTTACTATCACGATGAAGGCACGATAATGTGGTAAACAAATAGATAAAATATTGGTGAAGAAATTGAAATGACGACTATTATTCTCCGAAGGTCCTGGCTTCGATTCCAGCATAGCAGTTAAAGTAAGTAAAGTAAGTATACGCTGACATTGGGTTATGATATGAGTAAGTATCCGAAATTATGGCAGCTAAAGTGAAAAGCTATTGCATGTGTGTAATGTTTTTGATAGTTACATTTTACCTTATATATATCAAGTGCCGGGTTAGAATCGTTAGGAATCGAATAGATTAAGGGTATAGGGACTTTTTAGGCGATGTGGTTGGAGACCGGTCACCAACAATTATTTATATGCCATCTTTTCCTCACTCAACTTCTAAAAGCGGCTGAGGAATTTCTCATTCTGAAGCTCTGGCTACCTCGTTTAAGGATTTATAGCCGTGAGTATATGTATGTAACAAAACCTGGTTAGTGATGGGTTTCAACAAATTTATGAATTTTTGTCAGATTGTATAACCTTTTAATGTTAATTTTGCCAAATAAATGTCTTTCACTTACTTTACACCTACACGGCAAGCCATGAGATAGTGCTATTGATGTTTTTGAAAATATCCGATATTAAGCTATATACATAAAAGGCCGACATCAATGTGGATGAGGCTTGAGAGGTTTTTTCAGTATCATACGAAGTGGCAATCGATAGTCTCTGCCTACCCCAATGGGAATTATTGGTGCTGGTATATGTCAGTACGTTGCATAGGAGAAAGAAAATTATTTTATAGAAAACAGTGATAATTATTTTATGATTTGTTTTCTAACTTCGGTAACATGAAACTTGAATGTTGAAAATGGGGCTTATAAGGTTCTTTAAAAAAGCACCTATAAGGGTAGAAGAAGAATGTCATGTTACTAAATTCTGATTTTAGATTACAAACATCAAAAATCTCTTTAAATAAAATGTCTAAAGGTGCTTTCATGCACGACATTTGTTATCATAGAAAATGTAACTTTAAATAAATCTTATGATTAAGTTTTAGGCACTTTTTAAATCAGACAGAATAAGGTAAAATGATATCTACACTTTAGTCGTAATAAAGCAACTACGCGATTTTTTCGTAACGATGTCATCAGTCATCAATGTCATCATCATCATCTATTACTCTTGCATTGATGGCATCAGTCATGTCTGAAAATATTTCTGACTGTTTATGTTCTATAATTAAGGATTGAGACACTTTGGAAGTTAAATACATACGTAAAGATACACACGCTGGTAAATACTATTGGGGTAGGTAGAGACTATCGATGCCACATTTTACGATCCTGGCAAACTTCTCTAGCTTCGCCTAAAATCATCAATATTTTCATCTAACATCACTCTTTCATCATTTTCGTCTATTCTCTGTTTACATCCTTCATATGCTGTCACCATTAATTGATTCCCATTGAGGTAGGTAGACCCAGCGACTATCGAACGCCAGTATTGCCACTTTGTACGACCTGATCAAACTTCTCAAGCAAGTTCCGTTTACTTTCATCAATCCAAAATTTTCACTTCCAAATAAAATGAAACACCAATCTCACAGCAGAATCTTCTATACGAGTACCTAGAATCTTGAAATTATGTCCAGTAGTGTCTTTTATTATGTAGGTGAGCACTAAGAAGGGAATTTCAGGAATTCCAACCCTAAGGGGATGAAATAAGGTTGTGAAGTTTCTATGCAACTTTTTCAACTCTAGGCTTAGAAGTTTGAAAATTGTTGTATAGGTTTTCGATTACACTTTTTAATGATTTGTGTAAGAGAAAGAAAGAAAGGTTTGCCCTAAAGGGGTAAAATCTGGGGTTAAGTTGGTATGTAAATTGACTCTTTTCTGTACCTAGAAACTTGATATGTATTTTCTCTAGGGGCTCCTTTTATGATATAAATAAGCATTGCAAAAGTAATTTCAGGAATTCCTTCCCTAAAGGGGCAAATTAGGGTTCAAAGTTTATATTTATTTTTGGACAACCGTGATAGCTCAGTGGTAAGAACACAGCTTATCGTGCAGACGACTAGTGTTCTAATCCCAGCTCCGGCCTACAACAAGTTTTCTTTTCTAAAGACATGTGTGTGGTTAATATATCACGGTTGTTAACGGTGAGGGAAAACATCGTGAGGAAACCCACATGACAAAGAAGTACATAGTCCTTCCCCCTATCATGTGAGTACACTGTCACATGTACAAGCTAAATGTGGGTACTCTAAACACCAGGTGTCAATGTCACGTGATGTTCAGAAGTGTTAGTACCTCTGCCAACCCCTTCGGGGGTATACGGTGGAAACGTTTAAGTCTTGAGAATTTATTTTTTGTGAATGAACTATGTAGGTAAAAGGGACACAATTCTTCCCTAAAGAGGTAAAAATGGGGGCATGTTTTTGGAGACCACTAACCAAAAACATTTACTTAAAAAATCTTTTCCCTAACTTTTACTTTTAATCTTTTTACTTGCAAAAGTGGCTGAGGAACTTCTTTTTCCGAAGCTCTGGCTCCCCCTTCTAGGGGTTTATAGCCATGAGTATATGTATGTAAAATTAGAAGTTTTTTACGTCTCTTAAAAGAAGTTAAGGGTACTGGAATTCCAACTATAGCACACTAGACCCGCGCAACTTCCTTCGCGCCTGATATATACTATCGTTATAAGCTTCCCAATTTCATAAAACCTTTTCAGTGAGTACCACGAATTACGAAACATCTAACTTCCAAAAAAATAACCCTGTTTTTACCTCTTTAGAGTTAATTTAGGTCCCTTCTACCTACAGAGTTTATTTTATATTACATTTTACAATTGAACACATACATACCAACTTTTATACAGCTAAGTCCAGAACTAAGAAAATTTTATACCTGAAGGCGATGAAACTAAAAAAAACTTTTTAAATGATACTGTGATATCATAAAAAGAACCTTTATATACAATTTCTAGTTTCTTACTACAGGAATAAGAAAACATAAAATACAATATACTAACCTATTGTAATCCTTTAGGAACAAATTTTATTACTTTCCCCTACCTACATTAATCGCTACAAAATGTTATCTAAGATTAAGATTCCACTTTTCAAACTTGTAAGTTTAATATTTTCTAAAATTCCCCCCTTGGTACTTTCTGACATTTCATATAGAACCACTAAACAAAATTACAAAATTCTAGGTACATTTGTATTAGCTGTGTGTTGATCCTAAGTCTGTCATTCAATATGCCCTTTATAATAGGTCTTTACCTATGAAATTGCCGTTCTGCAGTACTGGCCATTTCAAATCAAAATAATTTTTGTTTGACTAAGAATTCTAATTTCAAATTAATTTTATTTTAAAAACATGGAATTCTTTATCCAAAAGTAGTCATGTGTTTATTGATTAGTGTTACGTTTTCATCGCATTTTACGGAGCTAACACTACAAACCAACGCACCGCCTGTTATTGGTTTGCTCGCTTCCGTTCTGGAAATTTCGACCTGAAAAATGAACCTCGTGGTCGTCCGAAGACTTTGGTCGACAATGACGAATTAAAGGCGATTGTGGAAGCTGATGATACACAATCTACGGCGGAATTAGCAGCAGCTTTCGACGTTAGCGTCAAAACAATACGAGGGCTGCTATTTATGTATCCGGAACTGGCCACTTACAGAACAATAATTTAAAAAGTAATTACATCATTTAAAAATAGAACTCTTTAGCTTTAGAATACATTTATTTTTATGTGACTGTCAATTGTTTTCACATCGTAGCGTCATTTTGAAAATTGCGTGTCTTCACCACCATGGATTTAACTCGTGAACATTTTCGTGCCATGATTTTTTACGATTTTCGGCGTGGTCTAACTCAAAAACAGTGCATCGATCAGCTTACTTCAACTTTTGGGGATGAAGCACCCTCAAAGACCACTGTGTATCACTGGTTTAGCGAGTTTAATCGTGGACGATCTAAGCTTACTGATGAAATTAAAGAAGGTCGCCCTAAAACGGTCGTTGTACCTCAAAACATCGATGCTGTCCGGGAACTAATAACTCAAGATCGTCATGTTACATATCGTGAGATAGAGGCATCTCTGGGCATTAGTATGACGAGCATACATAAGATACTTCATGAACATTTAGCTGTAAAAAAAATTTGCTCCCGTTGGATTCCGCACAACTTGAGTATTGATCAAAAACAGGCTCGTGTCGATTGGTGCAAAGAAATGTTAAAAAAATACAACCGTGGTGCGTCAAAAGCTGTTTATAATATCTACACAGGTGACGAATCTTGGATCTACGCTTACGACCCCGAAACTAAGCAGCAGTCCACGGTGTGGGTGTTCCAAGATGAGCCGAACCCAACAAAAGTTATTCGTGCAAAAAGCACATTGAAGCAAATGGTCGCTTGTTTTTTTGGTATAAATGGCCATGTAGCTACAGTGCCTTTAGAGAATCGTAAAACTGTTAATTCGGAGTGGTATACGACCATTTGTTTGCCGGAAGTCTTTGAACAAATAAGAAAGACTAACCGACAACGTAGAATCATTCTGCATCACGACAATGCTAGCTGTCACAGGTCGGCCGTCACAACTCAGTTTTTAGAAGCTCAAAAGATCGAATTGACAGGTCATCCGCCGTACAGCCCTGATTTGGCACCCAATGATTTTTATTTATTTCCAAATGTGAAGAAAAAATTACGTGGTCAACGTTTTTCGAGCCGCGAAGAGGCAGTCGATGCGTTCAAAATGCACGTTTTGGAGATACCTCAGTCTGAGTGGAAAAAGTGCTATGAAAATTGGTTTCAACGCATGCAAAAGTGTATAGATCTGAGCGGCGAATATTTTGAGAAGCAATAAAACCATATTAATTGATATATGTTTGTTTCTTTTTTTTATTCCGGATACATAAATAGCAGCCCTCGTATTGGTCCATTTGCGTCAAATTGGCAAGGTAAAAAAGCTTGACAAATGGGTGCCCCACGAACTCAATGATCGCCAGCGCGAAGTACGCGTCGAGACGTGCCTTGCACTGCTCAACAGACACACAAATGAAGGAATTTTGAACCGCATTGTTACCTGCGACGAAAAATGGATTCTGTTCGCAAGCGCTCAGCAAGTTGGTTGGATCCTGGTTCAGCATCTAAACAGTGCCCTAAACGAAAACTTACCCCTAGAAAAGTGATGCTCACTGTTTGGTGGTCTAGCGCCGGTGTGATTCATCACAGCTTCTTACCAAACGGGGTGAGCATTACTGCAGATGTGTACTGTGAAGAACTGAACACAATGATGGAGAAGCTGGCACATCTCCAACCAGCATTGATCAATCGCTCGTCTCTGCTGCTCCTGCACGACAACGCGCGACCTCATACTGCACAGCAGACGGTCTCCAAGTTGCAAGAACTGGGGTTGGAAGCTCTCCATCATCTACCGTACTCACCAGACCTTGCGCCTACAGACTTCTACTTTTTCTAGAATTTGGATAACTTCTTGGCGGGAAAAAAATTTAATACCCGAGAGGCAGTACAAAATGCCTTTAAGAATTTGTTGCCTCCCGTCCAGCTGATTTCTTCAAGAAGGGCATCAATAAACTGCCACTGCGTTGGCAAAGATGCATTGATTGCATGGGTGATTACTTCAATTAATACAATTAAAAAATACAAGAAAAAAATTAGTTTATATTTTTTCATACAAAATGGCAATTTCGTAGGTAAAGACCTAATATAAATACATATAAAGATAAATATAATAAAACTCTGCTAAATTTGCAACTTACTTATCTGGAGTTGTTAAATGTGTAAAATTGGGTCCAAGCAGTGGTTTTGTGACAGTGACCGCTGACAAGCAACCAGCCACAGTAAACTCGCACTGTCCAGGGTCTAGGTCAATGACCAGTACAGGACCACAGGAAAGCAGGTGGTTCACATAGTACCGTAAGAAAGTAGACTTTCCACTGCTTTTACCACCACAGATTACACCACGGATATTCTTATCTGAAAATATGTTTTGTTCATGAGCATACTAACAGGGGTTTTAGTATTAGTGCATTTCTGAAATTTGTAGAGACCGGACTTCTGAACCATTTTTAAGAGGAAGTTGCAGCTATGATCCTAACAATTGAGATTTTAAAAAAACATCAAGCACAGTTTTAAAAATTGGGTAAAATATTTCTCTGTATTTACTTACTTAGGCCAAAGTTTAATAAATCACGCCAAACATCATTTTCTTCAAAACACCTCCAAGGTCTTGTCAGGTACAGAGAACATTCTAACAGTTCTGATGCTCTTTTGAAGCAGTTGTCAATATTTTTACTTAACCTACTAAATAAGTTTGTAACAAAATATTTATCAATAAAATCCATTTTCCTTGATTCATATCTAGATAATAAAAGAACAGCATCATTATCACCAAGGGTGGTAACAATTTCTTCAGTGTCAGCTACTGAGACGCCAGAGCTAGTCAGTTTAGCAAAAAGACCATAATAATTGTTCTTATGCTCTCGACTTTTTATACTAAGAGCAAAATTTGTATGTGGAGCATAAAGCTCAGATGGTTGCTGCAATATATTCCCAAAGATTTCAACAACACCACCTAAAGGTGTTACAGTAACTTTTCCATGCATATAGATTTCTGCAGGATACTTTATAACAAGTATACAACATTTTGATTTCTTGGCTGTGAAATAAACTTTGACTGGGCTTGAAAAACTTGTATCCAGCTCAACATCGGAAAGCTCTGTTTCTTCTTGATTCTCAACATTAACAGTGTCATACTGACTGAAATTTGAAACATTATTCCAATCACTTGCATTTAAAATATTACTAGCCTCCATGTCAGACATATCCATATTATCACTTGAATTATTTAAACTTAAGTTAAAATCTGGTTCTTTTAAGACATCATCATTATTGAGCATAGTTAATTTATTTGAAAAGATATCTGTTGCACTGTTAGCTTGCAGTATAGGTAATTCGGCTGGTGTTTGTTTGATAGTGGGACTGCAGCAGGTATCTAGTATATCAGGGGGCTCCACACTTAAATCATCAGTAGCAGTTATTGAAACATATTGTGGAGACTGAGGTTCATCAGGCAAACTATCATCAAATGATAAATCATCATATAAACTAGCTGGACTTACACTACCATTTGTAAAATCAATTATATTAAGTTGCTTCATCATTTCTACATTCGGAATATATTTGGTTTCATCTGTCTCAACCTTTCTTTTATTTATCTTTGACTTATCTGATTTTCCAGGGGTATTTTCTTTGTTTAATTTTTCAAGTATTTTTTGTGCTAGTTCACCCTTTTCATCAAACATTTCAGAATCGGAGTCAGGCTCAGTGGTATCATGATCACTAGATCCTTCCGATGTAACTTGTGTTATACTGCTAAGATCATCGGATGCTGATAGAGAATTTGAATGCTCATCAGTTAGCGAATCGGAAGATGACGATGCACCAGAAGAGAGTACAGGTGGTTTATCGTGTTTAACTTTTGGTTTTTTAGAGTTAATGCATGAATCACTGGGATTTTCAGGAGAGCACAACCTTTTATCTATAATTGCAGGCACTTCTTGTGAATCAGAACTATCTGTTGGGTCCAAATAACCACTAAGTGAAATACTCTCATCAAAATTCATTTCATCTTCCGCTGATTTTTTTATCACTTCAGTGTCATTATTTTTATACCCAGTAAGCATTTGCTTCAATTTTCTTTTCATATTTGCCTCAGCATGAATATCTTTACTTGATTTTCCTTTTTGGTTCAAAACGTGCGCTTTCTCGAAGAATTCCATGATTAAAATTATACTGACACAGAGTAAATATTTTAATTATCAGAGAAAAAACTACTGCAATGAACTGGAATAGTATTCTGAAATAATTAAATTATAAAGTAATGCGAATAGCGCTAAATTAATATAAATAACCAAATTCCAGCGGGCGATCCCATTTCAAATACAAGTCAAATCAATCAAAAATATCAAAAATCAAAATCACACAAGTTCAATACTCAAAACGTGAAAGTGACATTATTGACAATACACTTATATTTTGTAGAGTTCTCATGTGTGACAATTATCACCAGTATCAAAACAGACAAGTCCGTGTTGGCTCATTCACCATTCTTTTTAAAACTTCTAACGGCTAAGTTATATCCATTAAATATTAGTAGTACCGTTATATCTGTGGTTAGGGTGATAGTGTGGCCAGGCTAAGAGTTTCCATGCGCGATTGAATCCGTAAAGTGAGGATTAGTAAAAGAACCCGGGTGACCGACAGCCTATAGTAGCAAATCTTATGTGGCAATGGCCTCGACTGTTGTGGAGTGGTGGCCACGACTTAGACGATGTGGATAGGCCTACCGACGACCGACACTTTTGGATTTATCGAATATATCCATGTACATTCACTTAGCTAAGTCAAATCTTTATCTTCGTTGCGTTATAGATTTGAAGAGGAGACCTCCACAAGTCAGTAAATATGTAAGCAACGCCATTGGTATAAGTGAGATCCTTATATCTTATCCCTCACTTACCTATTATTATTAGTTTCCAATGATACTAATCTATGTAAGTTTCATAATATTTATAGCGTTGCATATTAAACATGAATGACAGAGATTACAAAAACCTTAAATATTGGCCTGGTAGTGCTGGCATACTGCCACTACCCCTTTCTACTCACGGGTGTCGTAAGAGGCGAATAAGGGTATGGGGCTTTTTAAGTAGTTTTTGGGCGAATCGGTTGGAGACCCATCACCAACAATACTTTGTCTCTTAACATCTTTACCCTTATCAAAATCCAAATGTGGCTGCGGAGTGCTATTAAGCTCTGGCTACTCCTTTTTGGGATTTATGGCCATGAGTTTATGTATGTATGTTAAATATTGGAAGAATAACATCATCCGTGCAAAGCCGGGGCTTTTGAATGCAGGACGCCGCCATAAACTATCTTTGATATCGTTTACGTAAAGCGATACCTACAAGTTCTTCTTAACATTACTTTTTAAACTGGACAGGGCAGGCCTGTCGCTGCTATATACGGTCAAGGTAAAGTGTAACTCAAATATACGCGTTTCTATACAGGTTTTTTGCTCACCGACATCAATCTTGATAAATGAACCTTGCATAAAGCTTTACACAATCGCACCTAATGGCGTGAGTCTATGTATGTATAATGGAGGTGTAGGCCATATGATCCTGCATGGAAGACCTTGCTCTACCAACAGTCATAAAGGATTTACGGATAGGCTTTATTGTTGTATTGTGAACGGGGTATGTTTTCCGCAAGTCGACGTCTGCTAAGCGCGTATTTTGCGTGACAAGGGAATGGCACTACTCTAGCCATCCCAGCTCACTTAGAAACAGCGAACTATTAAACTATAGAAATGTAACTCGCTAAATTTTGTGTACCTTTTCCCGAAGTGTTCTTGTGGGCGGGGCTTACTCGAAGTATATTTTCGGCATTTAGTACTCAGTAGGCTTGGGTAGATCCAGCTCCGCGAGGGGATTCGAATCACCAGGTTCAGGCTCAGTTCCGGTACTGAATCCTCTTAACCGGGCCGGACCGCTTATCGAATCCGGCTCGGTTAAGAAATTCGGAACTGAATCAAACAACCAAAAAATACCACGCTTACTTCGCGGAACGTAACGATTGCTGTTGACATACATGTAAAAATCAATTAACTCATATGTATAATGATTCTGTTTGTGTACAGGCTAGGTTCGCTAACATATAAATATCCATATGTAAAAAAAAATATATATTTAGAAACATCTTAACAATATCTACACATAAATATATGCAAATCAGAAAGTGACACAACATAAAACACTATCATATTTATAATATTACTACAAACACCATTATTTATGAAAAGATTGATAAATCTATTAAACGAAATTGGCAAACAAAGAACAAAAAAGGACAACTCTCTTTTTGTCTCTGTCTCCCGAGTTCAAATTGTATTACATTCTTGTCTCGCTCTCACATTCAGCAAGCAAAGCAAATGTAACGGTAATAATTGAACCGATCCTGAACCTGATGCCTGAGCCTGTTGTTCGAAAACAATAAAACCGAGCCGGTGCGGAGCGGCCCGGTTAAGCGAACCTGCACCTGATAAGAAAGAGTGGGGCCGGTTAGGCCAATCAGGCTCACGCAGGGATTCGAATCATTTGAATCCACCGAGCCGGACCTACCAGTGTTGCCAACGAAGGCGATTTTTCGCCATTTAGGCTACTCAGATTGGAAAACGGCGACCAAAAAATCGTAAAGGCGACTGGTCGCCTTTTAGGCTACTTGAAAAAGATTAAGTTTACTTTAATTTACAATCGAATTACAACACAAATAAGCACAAAAAAAAAATCTACATAAAAAGATATACGACGATCGAGATAAAAAGATGGTAAACCCCTTCACCCATATTGAACGTTTTATCTCTAAATACCTCCGAGATCATGTTGGAACTACTGTGAAAATATCACAGATGGAGTTGCGAATATTTAGTTTGGAATCTACCGATTATTCGAATCAGTATGTTAATTAGAACTATTTGAATCAGTATTTTTATCCGCTTAACCTTTAAAAGCCTTATACACGATCACTTTCCGACCGCGGGGAAGTCTGTTGTTCATACCAATACTTGGTTGATTTCAACGGCCTTGGTCAGAATAGCATCTGCTCCGATTGAACTGCTCAAGTTGATTCTAACCACCGACCGTGTAGAACAAATATAAAGATTGGTTGTTGCGACCAAGGACACATGGTCACGCAAAATTTAAAATCTTTTATTTCCTTAACTTTAAAATACAGTACACTAACAATAAACACGTTTTGATACTACTAATAAATAAAGGAAGGAAAAACTTCGACACAGGCGGGAATCGAACCCGCGACCTCGAGTATACAATCCCGTCGCTCTGCCAATTGAGCTATCATGTCAATGGCTGCCAGCGCGAAATTCTTCTATCCTTTGTTTCTTTTACACTTTAAAGTAGTGTTTGCAAAAATTTTAAAAAATTGAATATTAAAAATATCTGAGGTAGGGAACGCAAGTTCAAGTTTTTCTTTCCTTTATTTATTATTAATAATCCCCACATGAGGTTTTCATTAACAAAAACATTCAAATTACGTTTTGATACTTTTATTTTCTTTAAATAACTTCAGACTCTAGTTTAAACGACTTGTAGGTTTAAGTGTGAAGTACTGATTTTATTGTATGTACAGGAAGTTAAAATATAATACATAAGTAAATAAAAGATGTTATTAAAGGAAAGAAAAATTTCGACACTGGCGGGGCTCGAACCCGCCAGTGTCGAAATTTTTCTTTCCTTTAATAACATCTTTTATTTATGAGTAATGATCCCCACATGAGGAATTCATGTCAAAAAACATTACATAAGTAAATAGTTAAAAAAGTGGTTTAGAAGTTTAGGCTACTATTTTAGGCTACCTCATTTCAAATTTGGGCTACTTAGGCTACTCAAGCTTTGAAAATTGGGCGACATAAGGTCTTGACTTGTTGGCAACACTGGGACCTACACACGGCTAGTACTCAGCGTCACTTTGCATAAGCTTGACGTCCAAACGTCAACACTAAAACACAATTTATTGGTGATTTTTGGAGCCGAAATGACTATTTGTCAAGTGAAATGGTGTCGGAGCAGCAATCGTATCCACAATAAATCACATGATGTCCATTTTCACGCGTAAGTATTTTATTTTCGTATTTACAAAATTTCTTGTTGTAGCGCATGTAAACAAACCAGTGTTGCCAGTGCCAGATGGTCAAATATAACACGACACAGCTCAAAAAGTAACATTTACACGAGGAAAGTAACATGACCTGTGAAACTTAGTATGCGCGCGCCTAAAACGCTTGAGATATGGCTAAAAAAAAAAAAAAAAAAAAAACGTCATCACCTTATTATATTGAGAAAACCAACAAGCGCGGTACTTCTTCATGAACAATTTCACATTCAATAAATTATATGTATTAGTAATATACATATACCAAAAATCTGAAAAGTAACACAAAAGTAACATATTGAGTCATGTAACATGGAAGTAACATGAGAGGGTCAAAAGTAACGTAAAATGTTACTTTTGTAACATTCTGGCAACGCTGAAACAAACAGTGATTGACAGCTGATTCGCTGATTGACAGTGATGATGGCGGATTGGCATCTCTGCCAAACGTGGATGCAGTGTTGCCAATTTGGCATATGTTATGCTAAATCTGGCATATTTTCATCCCGTTTAGCATAAATATTTGACTGTTAGCATATAGCATATTTGCTTAGCATATTAGTTTTTGTCTTACAAAAATAAAGAAAGTTAAAACATTTTTCTGAACGTAACTCATCACATCGCAATATTTTTTCAAACAAGCAACACATTTTAGAACGAGTCATTCCTATGTGGGAATCCCCTAGTATAGCATCATAGACCATCTGGTCTTTGGTCTATGATGCTATACTAGGGGATTCCCGATATACAGCCACAGATTAGTTAATAGTATAACATAACATATACTCACGGCTATAAATCCCTAGAAGGGGTAGCCAAAGCTAAGGAACTAGAAGCTCCTCAGCCACTTTTGGAAATTTGAATGGGGAAAAGATGGCAAAATAAAGGTTGTTGGTGATGGGTCTCCAATCGCATCGACCAAAAATCGCTTAAAAGGCCCAATACCGTTAGTCGCCTCTTACGAACACCCACCGGCAGAAATGGGGTAGTGTTATTATAAGCCGACACTACACAGCGAATTAGTTAATAGATACAGCTTATTATTATATTGAAGTTCCTACTTACATATTATGTTTATTGATTGTGTGCAAAAATTGCAGTGTGTGTCGACTATTGTGTGTGATTACTACTTACGGTGATTTAATTACCTACGTCCGATATTCGAAGTTCACTTTTGATTATTAACTATGCCGCCTACCAAATATAACCAACATTATAGGTCAGACTGGGAGCAAATGACCGACTTCAAAGAGTGGTTGCAGCCCGCTGAAAACGATGAGACGAAAGCCTTTTGTAAATACTGCAAGTGCGACATGATAGCTAAATTGTCTGTTTTAAAACTTCATATTTTATCATCAAAACACAGAAAATCAAAAGAACCCATAAAAAATCAGAAAACAATAAATTTTCCTTAAGTTAATAAAAACCTGGAGACACAGAAAACAGAATCTGCACTTGCTTTGTTTGTATGTGAACATTGTTCAATTATGGCTGTAGATCATCTTTCTCAATTGTGCACACACCGATTTGGTGACAGGAAAAACAGCGACGTAAGATTGCATCGAACTAAATGCACTAATATCATTAAAAATGTATTGGCACCCCACTTTATTCAAGAAATTGTGTCAGATTTAGGAGACCAGCAATACAGTCCCTTACTTGATGAATCGACAGATATATCAGTTGTAAAAATGCTCGGGGTATCAATCCGATATTTCAGTCGTACAATAAAAAAATTAATTTTCACCTTTCTGGGATTGGTTGAGATTGAAGATGGCACTGCAGTCAGCATAGTGAACGGAGTCAAAGGATTACTGTCAGCATTGAACATAAATTTAAACAAATTAATCGGTATCGGTGCGGATAATGCTTCAGTGATGACTGGGACTAACAACGGAGTACACGCTTTGCTGAAAAATGCTACGGGGAACGAAAATTTAGTCTTGGTTCGCTGTGTATGCCATTCACTACAGTTGGCTTTGTCGCATGCTGCAGCGGAAACTCTACCAAGAAATGTAGAATTTCTTATAAGGGAAACTTACAACTGGTTCAGCCATTCGTCGAATCGAAGACTATTTTATAAAAGCATCTATCAAACTATCAACGGCGGATCAGTTCCATTGGCGATTCCTCAAACGGCCAACACCAGATGGATATCTATTGAACCAGCGGTCTGTCGTATTCTGGAACAATGGCTGGAACTAAAATGCCTCTTTGAAGTTGCCAGACGTGAAGAGCACTGTTATACTGCAGAAATGCTGTACAACATGTACAATGATCCACAGAATCACTTATACTTACATACATACATATACTTATACTTATTATATTTAAAACCAATTTTACAGGAAGTTCAAGTTGTAAACAAGTTATTCGAAAGCAATGATGTTGACCCCACAAAACTTTACAAGGATCTGATTGGCTTGGTGGAATCGATAAGTCGGCGTATATTAAACCCAACCGCTAGGGTAGACGTTTTAACCGAATCTATAGACAGCTACTTAGACCCTAGACCATACATGGGATATGCGTTTGAGACCAAATTACAAGATTATAATCTTCAACCTGATGTATCAAACCGTTTACGGCAGCGTTGTAATAACTTCACACTGAAACTCGTAACAGAACTACGTTCCAGGTTACCTGTCAATTTTGAAGTTCTCATGAAAGTATCTATGTTTTCAGTTCAAGATACTTTAAAAGTAATTAAACCTTCCATTGTCGAGATAGCACAAGAGTTTAGAGTCCATGCAGCTACAATTGAAATACTAGTATCTCAGTGGAGAAATATAGTTCACATAAAATGGGAATCAATAACATCTACGACAGATTTCTGGTGCGAAGTTATGGATTATAAAGATTCAGCCAACAACAACCCCTTTGAAGAATTGTGTCAATTTGCAATATCTCTTTTGACATTGCCACACTCAAACGCAGATATTGAAAGGGTCTTCAGTCAAATGAGTTTGGTGAAAACTAAACTGAGAAATCGATTGGCGGTGAAGACTCTCAATGCTATACTGTACGTGCGATTTGGTCTAAAAAGAGCAGGGAAGTGTTGTTACTCTTACGATGTCCCAGATAGCACTACGCAGCATTGGTACCAACAAAAGTTACTCTCAGCCTTCAACATCAGATGCTCCTGTTGACGTTGCTGAAGATGATGAAGACATTAATATTTTATTTGATTGACTACTACAATGTTTTTTTCATTTGTTTGATTTGTCTGATTGTCTGATTGACTAATACATTGATATTGATTGATTTGATAATACTAGGCAGTTAGCTAGTGGGCTTTTTAGTAATATAAATCCATTGTTAATGAACGTTTTACTCTTTGGCATATTTTTTAGCATTTCCAATAAAAATTCAGCATATTTTTAGCATTTTTGCTACCCCATTTTAGCATATTTTGTAGTATCGAGTTGGCAACACTGCGTGGATGGTTTATGCAACATTTTTCGAACCAACTTATTTTACCTATCTGTTTTAGCAAGCAAGTGTTTGGCTCACGTTTTAAATTACTCCGATATATTAAATTCCATCCAGAAACATCCAGAAAACATGACCAGCCACAGCACTTGTTTCTAAAACTAAATAAACTGACAATATTTCGGGGAACATAAACTTTTACATATTATAAGATTCCTGACGGTTTAGTGGAGCTGACGAGATATTTAATTCAAATTCAAAAGCTAAGCTGCAGAGCCGAAGAGTTACCGTCTGTCAGTCTTCTACAGGTTACATTTCGGAGAGTGTGCGGGTGAATTACATAATTAAATTCCACCAGCCCCCTTCCGCCACCGGGAAACCAGGCGAGGCCGATCACTCCATCCTTTCAGCGTCGACGTTCTGACTATGCGCACTTACCGTTATGGTTCCACATTCATAATGCGCACGGCGGTAGAGTGGAATTCCTTGCCAGCATACGTGTTTCCCGACTACTATTAATCTGGACGTCTTTAAGGCCAGAGTGAATAGACTACTTCTAGACAGACATGCTCCATCTTAGACCGCATCTGCACGGGATTGTGGTTAAATGTCTTGACTATCAATTGTAAAAAAAAATCGTTACGTATTTTAGGAGCAGTAAGCTCACAAAAAGACACACAACTTTGTTTTATACTATGTAATTATTGTTTAGTTTTGTTCATATCCACTACAGGAAATAGACCTAGATAAAAATATATATTTTTATTAAATATTATATTCCTTTTATAAATAAAAATTAACAGTAATTCTTTAGTTTTATTTCATACAAAGTAATTCACACTTTAATACGGGCCACAATTTAAACATGTTGCATCGTGCATGAAACCATCCAGTAATCGTACCAAATATTGTTACTCTATGGTACCAAACGAAAGTCAAATGACATAGTAGGGCAGTAATAAAAATGGCCAACCAATCAGCGGGCTAGACAGGCGGCAGATAGCTGTATGTGTGCGTGATCTTGTATCGTGATGTGTCTGGTATGTGTGCGTGATCGCTGAGCCGTTTTCTAGCGATGTTTAGTACCGAAGTTACATTTCTATATTTTAATAGTTCGCTGCTTAGAAAGTACGGAATATATAAAAATGGATAGGCTTTATTAAAGTTCCTGACATAAATATTCCCGTGAAGCTAGTTTTTAATAAAGGAAGTTAAGTGGTAGGTTTGAATAAAACACAGGTTATTGTATGTATATTGATGTATATTCATAATTACAATAGATAATTCAACTTCTTCCACGGTGTTACAGCTATGATTGTAGCCGAAACCAAAATACATTACAATAAAAACGAACCATTAACTACTCTTAAATTATCGACTAAAATATTCCCTACAAAAGGATTATTTTAGTTGACAATCAGTTCTTCTTACCAATGTTACTGTGTAGTACCACATTAAGGTATAACATTTAATTAAAATGTCAGTCTTAATGTAATATTATACAAGTGGAATCTATGCTAAGTTTAAGCAGATGCAGAGAAAGTAGCAATGAAATCGGTGACAATCTTCTTGAGGGACTCATCGGTTTCCTTGCTAATTTGTCCCTCCTTGGCGATGGTGGCGAGAAGACCCTGGTGGGAGGTCTTGATGTGTTGGGTGAATTCCTTCTCGAAGGCGGTGATCTTTGCGGGGTCCAATTTGTCCAAGTGTCCGCGGACACCACAGTAGATGATGGCGACCTACAAAGAGGATATTATCATAAGAACAAAAATGTATTTGGGTCTAGATGAAGTTGGTTGGTTGCAGTTATTATAGCTTCATTCCTAGCTTAAAACGTTGATGCGACTAATTTCTAATCTAGATTGTTGTATACTCTACAACAATATAAAATTGTAGCACTCAATCAGTTAATAAAACTCAAGATTTTCCGAATATGCTCTTCGAGAAGATGCTTTTAGACAATTGCCGACCGATTATCACAAACTCTTATTTTCATTAAGCATCCTGAGATATTTTAATAAAGCAAAAATACTATTAGAAACCAAAATTTTGAAGCGCAAGACCCATCAATAAAATCCGGGTCTTATTGGCAAAATCTTAATACTCTAGCATTGTCTTTTTGAAATAACCATAAGTATTTTAATAAACTGATAAAATGAGAGTATGGTGGGACACCTATAACCAAAAACTTTTCATTCAAAAACTATACTTCTCAACCTCATATAGTTGCTTAAAAAAATGGGAGTCCATTCTGGCCACCCCATTTACAAAATACAGCCATGACTATAAGTTAAGTTACATACCTGTTCTTCAATAGCCATGGGCACATATTGTCCCTGTTTCAAGAGCTCAGTGAGTCGCATTCCTCTGTTCAGCAGTTGCTGGGTGGCAGCGTCCAAATCTGAACCGAACTGGGCGAAGGCGGCCACTTCACGGTACTGGGCCAATTCCAGCTTCATGGAACCAGCCACCTGAGGGACAATGGGGGGTTTTAGACACGAGAATTTGGTTAGTTTAGCTATGTGCTTTGCACTTATTGTTTGTGAATTTTTATTATTTTGGTGGGAGTGAGTAGAAAAAAATTAGTTTATCATTGGTTTATAATTACTACCCCATTTCTTCCGGTGTGTGTACGTAAGAGGCGACTAACGGTATTGGGGCTTTTAAGGGATTTTCGGGCGATGCGGTTGGAGATCCATAACCAACAACCTTTATTTCACCATATTTTCCCCACGCAACTTCCAAAAGTGGCTGAGGAATTTCTAATTCCCCAGCTCTGGCTACCCCTTTAAGGGATTTATAGCCGTGAGTATATGTATGTATGTATGTTATAATGACTATCATAATGATTATTGCTAAAACTCAACAATATTGTTATTAGTTAAGGGAAGAATAAATATGGAATTACCATTTCATGTGCATGAACAACGTGATTTTCTCAACCCTAAACAATGATTAAAATTGTTTCATCTAGATTCAGAGTTACCCCCCCTACAAGACAACACTATCTACTAAATTTCAAACCAACATACCTGTTTCATGGCCTTAGTCTGGGCAGCAGATCCTACCCGAGACACAGACAGACCCACGTTGATGGCTGGTCGGATACCCTTGTAGAACAACTCGGTCTCCAAGAAGATCTGTCCGTCGGTGATGGAAATCACGTTGGTGGGAATGTAAGCGGACACATCTCCGGCCTGGGTTTCGATCACGGGCAGAGCTGTGAGGGAGCCACCGCCCATTTTGTCTGACCTGGGGTTTAAAATCAAAACAAGAGTTAATAAGAGTCAGAGCAAAAATTAAATGCATTGACCATTAGCTAGAGATAAGCTTACATAAAATCGTTGATAGGTATTTTATTTGCTTCTAATTCATTTATCTACTTATATCTCTTATCGGGACGAAGTCGGAAAGGCCCTGCGCGAACTTCAGGCAGGCAACTGGAAAGAGATCGCACAGGTCAGAGACCAGCGGCGACTTCTTGTGTCTGAGGCTAAGACCCACTTCGGGTCGCTGAGTCAACGTAGTAAGGGGTCTTGGGTACAAAGTTTATTTCCATTTCTTCTACAGTTACAAAGTCGTAAAAAAATGTGACTATTTTCTATTACCAGAGTGAATATCGGAAGATGACTTTCTTTGGCCTACGATGATAAACCCCTGATATCCGGTGTAAATTAAGAAAATAGCAATTATTTTGGCACATTTTCTTTTCTTTGCTTATGACCATAGTTGGATTGTAATATTTGGGAAACATAACGAAAAAAATCAAAATATCGCTATCATACTGAAGGTTGATGCAATACATGTTAAGTTAGTTTCAAATCAAGTGGCACTCACATCTTGGCCGCACGCTCGAGCAGACGCGAGTGAAGGTAGAACACGTCTCCGGGGTACGCCTCACGACCCGGGGGACGACGCAGCAGCAGCGACATCTATGATAAACAGCTTGTTAGACATACCATACACATATTGTGTACTTCTTTGTGAAATTGTTTGGACTATTTCTATGAAATTTCGTGTGTAGATTTGTACTGTATTATTTTTATTTAGGTAGATACCAGAAAAATATTCATAGTACGAATCAAATGGTAGTTTGGTACCCATAATTTTGAAGAGAAGTATTCTAAAACACATACATACATACATATACTCACGCCATTACTTCCCATTGGGGTAGGCAGAGACAATTGATCGCCACTTCGCACGATACTGACAAACCTCTCTAGCTTTGTTTACATCCATCAATGTTTTCATACATGCTCTTTTATTCTTCATACTTCGGACGCCAGCCTTTTTGAGCACACTCTCAATTTGGTCCAAGTGTGTTCTCCGTGGTCATCTTCTACTAACATTACCATCCACACTAGCTCATAGATCCCTTTTACCAATTTTCAATCATTCATCCTCTCTATGTGCCCAAACCATCTCAACATTCCTTTTTTTTCCTTTTTACACATACATGGGCTTTTTTCATTTTAAGGCGACATGTTCGAAATGGAAACGTAAATTAAGTACAACGTTAATTTTGAATATACTTAACTTTAGACGATAAAAGAAGGTATATAGTATCAATATTTTTTAATTAAAACACATTTAGACTGTAATTATTTGATTAAAATCACTTTTTGTGTAGCCATGACTAAGCAAAGTTCCATTTAGTCACATTACACAAATGAATGTAAATCAAACAATTCGGAATTTCATGTAATAAAACAATTTTGATCGTAATCAAGACACATCTTTTATTTGAAATTTAACAACATAATTGTTATAATTATCATATAAAATCACATTTTTGACAAATTTTAAACATTTCGTCACTTTTTGTTTTTGATCACTAGACATTTTTAGTGTTAAATATGTATTTCAACCAACAAATTAGAAAAATATCATTATTGCCAAAAGGATACACTAAGTATATTCCTAATAAATGTTAATTTACAAGTAATATTCTTTGAAAATCTGAGAAAATAGTTAAAAACAACACTGTCAATATTAGGACAGTGACTAAGTAGGAACTCAATATGTACGAAATGGAATTATAAAGCTAAGTTCACAGAGCTACAAATATCACGACATAATTATTTAGAATCGTTCAGTCATTGTTATTGTACTATATTTTTATTAAAACTAAATAAATAATTTTAGTAAAATTAAATTTAAATTTAAATTAATTTTTTTTCTTACAGTTCTTCGAAACTTCTACTAATATCCACGTTTCAACTTTCAAATTGTATCAAGTGTGAATCTAAAAGAAAAGCATAAAGTGTTAATATACGGGTGTTTCAGGAACTTGAAATAATATTGTCAGATTCGTGTTGCGAGAGATACCTTGAGTCAGGATTAGTAGGTGAAATAATGAAAACCTGATTTTTTTTTTCGACTCCCCATACAAATTTATAACGTAGTTCCAACAGCGCTAGTGTCTATGTGGAGTCGAAAAAAAATGACCCACTTTTATTACTTATTTTACTGATCAATTTTACCGATTTTAATCAGGGTAACCCAACATGAATCTGATAGGTAATATAATTTCAACTTCCTCAAGCACCTGTATATAATTACCTATCGAACTTAGTTTTAATAGGAGTTTTTTCTTGCCTTCGTTGTACCAAAAAATAATATAATTCATTCATTTATTTTAATGTCTGTTAATCAAAGCAATGTGGCTAATGCTTTACAGTTCCATTTCGTCACTTTTTGATTCCGCTTATACATCACAATACGAAATGGATGTGACGAAATTCTATTTTTTTTGCAAATTATTACGTTTTAGAGTGAAAAATTGGTATAATATCAAATTTAATCGTTGAAACCCATAAACTAATAACTAAACTACAATTTAATTTATAAATAAGCTAAAATATAACTTTACTTACCTCAAAATCAAATAAATTAAATGGAAAACAATTTTTGGTAACAGATTACGCACTACTTATTATTCATGTTTTAACGAGACAGACAAGTTACACCAAACAAAAAAATGATGCCAGCACGCAAACAATGTTGCCTATATTATAGAACAAATTTAATTTTGGGGTAATTCATTAGTTAAGCTAATCAAACCCACCTCTGAACGAAAGGGAATTCCACCTTTCAGAAATCGTAGGACAATCGAAATTGTAGTTTTTTTCTATTTTTTTCTATTGTAATGGTATAAAAAGATAACTAAATTTGAATTTTGACTATATTCTTAATTAAATAAAATAAAACAACACATGAGCTTTAGAGGAAAATAAACTAAAATTTCTAAATCAAAGTTGGGAACATAGTCGTAGGACACGTATAAAACACGATGTTTTTTTCATTGAAAACGCATTTTTTAAGTTATTTAGATAATAATGTTACTTTTTTTGTCTTAAATGTATTAAAAAATGCTTAAGAGATGAGAAAAGCAGCCAGAGATGTTATTTCTATGAATTTTGTTTAACAATATTTGCTTTCAAAGTTGAAGGACACGAACATTCTTGGTGGTCGCCCTAAGATGAAAAAAGCCCACATACATCACGGCTATAAGTCCCTTAACGGGGTAGCCAGAGCTTTGGAATGATAAACTCCTCAGCCACTTTTGGAAGTTGCTTGGGGAAAAGATCATAATAATAAACGTTTTTGGTGAGGGGTCTCCAACCACGTCGCCCAAAAATCACTTAAAAAGCCCCTACACCATTAGTCGCCTCTTACGATCATCCACGGGTAGAAATGGGGTAGTGTTATTCTAAGCCGACACTACACGGCACGGTTCTAAAACACGGTTTTCTTTACTTAATGGTATGGGAAAACCTAGTGAGAAAACCTTCATGACCAATTTGTACTTAGTAATGTAACACTGCATTCATACAAAACGGCACCCTGTCAACAACATATGGAAACAAAACTACTATCAAAGCAAAACGTGGTTTCTCTGAACTGTACGTGTCAGTGTAATAAGTTGTTCAGAAGTATTAGTACCTCTGCTACGTCTTCGGGGGATTTACGGCGAAAAAGTTTAATTGGGTGGAGTTTTAATCTAAATCATACATTCAGAAAGATAAAACTAAGCTTTAAGAATTGGATTACTTTAAGAACTAACAAAATAACACCAAAGTTATAATCAGCTATACCTGACAGTAACATTTTAAAACAAGATGCACAAACCTGTCGGTAAGCCACAGCCTGCTTGGACAAGTCATCGTAGATGATGAGGCCGTGCTTGCCGTTGTCACGGAAGAACTCTCCCATAGCGCATCCGGAGTAGGGAGCCAAGTACTGCAGAGGAGCAGCGTCGGAGGCGGTGGCCGATACAATGATGGTGTAGTTGATGGCACCTAGATTAAATAAGGATGTTAATAGAAACAAAGTTTTGTAATTGGGATCTTTGGGGGATGATGGTTGTTAAAAAAACTTATTAGTTTTGCTAGAAAATATAATTAATAGAGTAGGGAGCCCAGTACTCAAGAGGAGCAGTGTCGGAGGCTGTGGCCAATATAATAATGGTGAAGTTGATGGCACCTGGATGGGGAACATGGGTGTTTTTACAACAATGTTTTTGAAGGTAACGTAATTTATTGCTGTTGCTAGAGATTCATTGCATTGCAACACCCAGTAACCCACAATTAAATAGAGGCCTTCGAAGGCAAAGATTTTACCCTTAAAAACAATGTAACGGTTTATGTATGCATTATATGTTTTTTACATGAAAACCTCATGTGGGGATTATGACTAATCATCGTTCGGAGCGACCGACGTGGGCATATACCCGTGGTCGTAGGTTCGAGTCCTTCTGGTGTCGAAAATTTTTGTTTGCTTAATTGATTAGTAATATAATGGTTTATTTGGAAAAAAGAAACATGCTAGACATTGCTTTCAAATGTAACATTTAACTTTTATAGGCACCAAAAACAGCCGTCGTATGTTTCAAATTTGTTATTTTATTAAAGTTTAAAAGAAGTTAATTAAAAATGTATCCTTATTTATAAGCAGGTAAGGCTGAATAAATATAAAACTTACCAGCATCAGTAAGACGCTTCAAGATCTGAGCGACAGTAGATCTCTTCTGACCGATGGCGACATAGATGCAGTACAGCTTCTTCTTCTCGTCATCGCCCTTGTTGAATCTCTGCTGGTTAATGATGGTGTCAATAGCCAGGGCAGTTTTGCCTGTTTGACGGTCTCCAATGATCAACTCACGCTGACCACGACCAATGGGTACCAAGGAGTCTACGGCCTTGATTCCTGTTGAGAAACATACATTATCTCTTAATGTTCATGTGTTTTATTTTGTATTAAGGGACAATAATAAATTTACAAGATAAATTTAAATAACATTTATAATTCAAGACCCGATTTACTGCAAAAACTCCATGTAAATGTTCCTCGCATTACAACTAGACTGGAAAACCGGTTACCATTCAAAACGAATATTTGTCGCACAAATGTAGGCTTACACGCTCCCCTTACTCGTATACAGAACACATGCAATAGACTTAGAGCTGACCTGGACATTTTTGATGGTAATGTTAGTAAAATCAAAGATATGAAATTATAATTGTAATTGTTATGGTCTTTTTTTTATTTGTTGTTTTTTTTATTTTAGTTCCTATTTTGGTTCCTTTTTATTAGTATTAAGTTTTTGTTCTTTTGTTAGTCCATTTAAGTCACTTAGAATTTAAAATAAAATTAATGTTTACAAAATCATAGGCATGTTGACTCAAAAGTTTTTTAGGTTCTACAATGCGCACGTTGCTATGAAATGTAAAGATTGAATTTGTTATCTTGTTGTAAGCAACCTGTTTTTTGAGCAAATAAATAAATAAAAAAAAAAAAAAAAAATAGACGTACCAGTGACAAAGTCACGTGATGTTCAGAAGTATTAGTACCTCTGCCAACCCCTTCGGGGATATTCGGCGTGAACGTTTATGTTATGTTATTATGTTACGTACCAGTCTGCATAGGCTCCCGCACAGATACACGGGGAATGATACCAGGGGCCTTGATACCAACTCGCATACGGCTCTTGGTGTTGATGGGTCCCTTGCCGTCAATAGCGTTACCCAGAGCATCTACTACACGTCCAAGAAGTTCAGCACCGACGGGCACATCTACAATGGCACCAGTACGCTTAACAATGTCTCCTTCCTTGATGAGCTTGTCGTTACCGAATACTACAACACCAACGTTGTCGGGCTCCAAGTTAAGAGCCATACCCTGGGAAAATTCAATTACATCAATGAATTTCTTAACTGTTAAACCAAACATCTATTTCTGAATGCATTTAATTACTTAATAAGATATTTGCTGGACTAAAAATTTAATAAAGGATTTCTTACATACAATGGTGATGGAATTATTTTGGTAATTACATAGGTTATTGTGAGCTTACTTATCTGAGAAACTTCTCATTTTCAGCTGAATACTATTATTTATAAATCCCTAAAACGAGAAAGCAGAGGTTTGGAAACAAGAATTCTTGGTTTGGAAAAATAGCTCTTTTGGAAATTGAGTGGAGAAAAGATTATGAAATAAATATTCTTGGTGATGGGTCTCCTTCAGTAAAGAGCAATTCATTCAATTCATCAATTTCCTTCAGGCAATAAGGGTATTGGGGCTATTGAAGTGATTTTTGGGCAATGCAGTAGCTGCCCAATACCCTTATTGCCCTCTTACGATCACCCACAGGAAGAAATGAAATAGTGATATTTTAGGCCAACACTCCAAATCAAATAATTTATTCTATATTATGTGGTCCATTATAAAAAAATGCACATGACTCTTACTGAATAACAGACTTTTTCACTTATACTCAAGCCCATTGTTCCCACTAGGGTAGGTATACTTACAATTGCCACCCGGCATGACCCTGACATGATCTCTAGCTTCTATCACATTCATTATTATTTCCATGTATGCTCCTTTTTAATCACCTGGTCAGACTTTTCATTACAATAATTAAGTGTTTTAACTCTATGTTAAGACATTATATTTGTCTTAAAATGGACACAAAAGTATAAACTCACCTTAAGACCGGAAGAGAATTCCACCATCTCTTCAGCTTGAATGTTCTTTAATCCATAGACACGAGCAATACCATCTCCAATGCTCAATACTCGGCCAGTCTCTTCAAGATCAGCCTGAAAATTAAGTTTTTTCATAAAATAATAAGGTTATGAATAAGTCATGAGAAAAATCATACAAAAAAAATTGACAGCGACCAACCAATTCAATGTTTCAATTCTAGAAGATTTTTAAATTCATGCTTTCTCTTTCAATCTACTGGTTTTGCATGCAATTGTTAACTTTGAAGAAACAGTGTATTTCATAATTAAATAAGGGGAAAAATTAAGGCTACAATATATGGGTGACATTGATTGATGGGACAAGTCAAAAACTGATGGGAGAGAATTAAACATTTAAGTGGTATTTGGGTTTTTCACTTAAAAAAACTTTTAATCTTAATTTTCTTAGGCTAGCTAGTAAAAATAACTTATCAACATCTAAGTTAGTCTACAAGTGGTTTTGCATGAGTGCTTTGAGAAGATCAGTAGATACTCTTATCAAAGGTAGCAGATTGTAACAAAATTGGTTTATGTAACATTACCTTGGGGGCAGCGCCCAGGATTCTCTCCTCCAAGATAGTGGAGATTTCAGCGGCACGCTGCGTGGTCGATACATGGAGCTTGCGAGCCGCTACTGAAGCGGCAGGCACGGCGACCTTGGCTGCCTATCATCACATAACCAAACCAACATTAACTTCACAAACTTGAACACAGCACATCACATTATATTTCAGTATCACTATTAACACACTGTTATGAACGATAAGAACACAGAAACACATAAAACGGAGACTGACAAGGACTTCAGTTACCAAGAGAATCGACATCCCGTCGACCAACCTCTGTTACATAACATCAAATTTTGATTTTTCGATGAGTTTGAATACATTTTCATATACAATCTTACGCAACAGCAGTCCCGAATGTTAAGTTACGGCAAATTTTATCTTTTTCTTTGGATAAAGACTAAATTTAAGTATTTAGTATATCGGTCAATACTGAGGGACATGGCCACCGGTAACTAAAAGAGCTCAACTGCAATGCCATTAACAATATAAATAAGTTCAATACCTGAGTAGCAGCGCTAGGAATACGTCTGGCCACAGAAGAGGCCAAACGAGCGGAGATCAGCGACATTTTTAGAAATTTATTACTGTGGCTATCAGACGGAAAATCGTGTGGTTCTCCGCTCGTCCGTCGTTGAGGTAAAACCGGAAATGACACTAAATCGATCTTCGTTCTTTGCTTATGGTTCACAATACGTACGTTCAAAAAGTAAATTTTTCCACTATACAGTACATTTACGGTTTCCGAAATTCTGAAACCAATATCAAAATATTTTTTTTTTTAACAAATTATTAAATTAATGATAAAATTGACAATTAAATCAAAGTAGAAAATTAGTATTTAGATATTTCTTACATCATTTCAAGTCATTGAACAAAACCGGAACAATTGAATGTTTTTTTAAAACCATAGACAATAGACATTTTCTTATTTCGTTTAATTTTATTAATTTATCATTTAAGTTCGTAGGCACAAATCAAAACCATTGTTCTTTTTGGAGCCCAGATTTAGGCATTAATAAAATTGTTAATAATCGTCCATACCAATGACCTATTCTAAAGTCAAATGTTATTGTCAAATCAATCAGCTGTCTTATCTGCTGTCAATGTCAAGAAATTGTCATTGTCATTGTCATATGGATATGTTTGATTGGTTCAGGCTGTCACTGTGCCAATTTTTGTTGTTAATTGTTCGCAGTATTTTCACGGACTGCAATGTTTGTAATTATTGTAATAGCAACCAAATAGTAATAGTGTCATGATTGGTTAAGTAAAATTTTCAATGTCGGTGTACCTTATTAGCCGTAATGGCAATTTTCGAAAAGGCTCCTGTAACCAAAGTTAAATTAGATGATACTGAAAAACTTATTTGTACTTTAGAGAATGCACAAAATATAGACAAACATACTGTAATTATCTATTTTTGCATGACTAATTAGTATTTATTTTATACTCTTATCCCAATGTTTAAATAATAAATTGTTTTTAGGAGTATATTTTGCAAGTTCAAAATGGACCAACAAAGGATGATAAATGGTTAGTATCTCGTAGATACAAAGAGTTCGCGGCTTTACATGCTCAACTTCAGCAATCCAATGTAACGTTGTGTCTTCCACCAAAGAAACTGATTGGAAATATGCAACCTTCTTTCATTGCAGAGCGGCAAATAGCACTACAGGTATTATAGTAATTTGATTACAAATAGTTTGTAGTTGTCATGATAGCAGTTGTCATGATAATCCCGCATTTGCAAGAAATTTTTGGTATTATTACAGGTTGTATTTAACTGTTAATTACTGTTTATAATTTTGTTTTTAATACCAAATAAACATTTTACTTACTACCCCTACTAAAGAATTGCAGTTAGATCTTACAATTTGGAATATTTAAAAAACATATCATTATTGATCCTCTCTATGTTAGTCCACATAGTGCACATATGAAAAGATTGATGGATGAGAACAAAGCCAGAGAGGTTTGCCAGGACCATACAAAGTGGCGATCGATAGTCTCCTACCCCAATGGGAATTAAGGGTGTGAGAATATGTATGAATATGTATATCATTATTGAAAAAGATGGGTGGGGTGGTTGTTTATGATTAAAACAATATATATATATATACTGCTTTAAATCACACGACTTTTAAAATATAAAATTACTCAGGCACTTTTTAATTATAAGTAGGGAAAAGATTGTAAAATAAATGACTGTTGGTGAAGGCTCTCCTGTTGCATTCCCAAACAAATATTAAACCCAGAAATGTCACTTACATTGCCCATGGATAGCTGAGTGCTATTCTCAGACAACATTACATAGCAAATCCATTAGTCTATAATTATAGAGAAAGATCAAAATTCTGTTATGTTTTATTTTTGTTTTTTAACTAGTGGTGCCCAGTCTTCAAAAAAGTAACTATGTAATGAATATTTACACACCTGAATTTATTACCAAAGTTCATATTGAGGTTTGTTTATATTATTAATTTCTATCATATTTGTGTTTTTTTCTTGATTCTAAATATATTTTCAGAACTATATCAATGAAGTACTTAAACACAATATATTGGCATTATCATATCCAGTGAGAAAGTTCTTGGACCCCAGTAATTACCCTTCTACATTGGCTGGTAAGTTCTAGCACAACATCCATTCTATAAAAAATAATAGTATATGATTAGAAATTGATCTGATCTGAGCACTGGAAATGTAAACATTACAATATGCATTTAAATTACAATGGGAAAAATGTGATTTTATCATAGAAGAATTAGAATGTGTACCAGCTATTTAAACTGAAATAAGTCCAAGCAAATCCAAATAGCAATGAGTGTATGCATGTATGAATGTAAATGTCTCAAAATTTTCTTTATAAGTCTCACATACGAACCAAACCTTTGTTTCTGATACAATACTTTGTCAAAGAAAAACATAAATAATTGATAAGTAATTTGTCTGCAGATTTAGCTCTTCAAACGGTATCAATAGCCTTAAGAGGAGATGGACTGTATGATCTGCAAGGACCAGCATCGGATATTGGATGGAGGATTCGGAAACATTACTTTGTAGTAAGTATTAACAAATGTTATATTTTGTAACATTAAAGCAATGTTACTGATTTTCTTATTTTTGGTTATTTTGCGCACCCACACATTCATACATTGGTTAAGGCCAAAAAGGCCTAGTACTGACTGTATTGCTTTATTGGGTAAATTAGTTTAGGTTCACTACTGTATCTCACCTGACTCACTTGACCAACTCATATAAAGCCAAAAAGGGGTAGCCAAAACTTCAGCATCAACCATTTTTGGAAATTATTGTTGGTGCTGGGTTTTGCTCAAAAACCACTGAATAGCCGCATACCCTTGGTTGTATTCTTATGCCACCTATGGGAAGAATTGTGGTAGTACTATTCATTATTAAAGTATATGTACATTTAATAGACATATCATGTAAGCTGTATATGTATATTCGTGAAGGCAAGTTTTGTTGACACTTCTGAACATCATGTGACTTGTGATGTGATCCTCTGATCCAATTTTAGCATGAAAACTGTGTTCACATGATAAGGGGTTAGCGCATTTGAGGTTTAAAACCCATGGCTCTGCATCGGAGTCAGCTCTTACCACTGAGATGGCAATATTGTGTGAATAGTTTTTATATGGTGCTCTTACAATATCGACTTTATCTGCTTTATGATGTGTCAACATTGCATTAAGCACAAATTAATCCTGTTAAATTATATATTTTTTTCCATTATATGACAATATTATCAACTTTCAAACATTATCAACATAGTGGAGGTTACCCACCTTTTCTCTGCGCTAGTGCAGATAAAAGGTATTGATAAAAATGCAACTTTGATGAACTTTTGCAATTTGTGTGACATCGACACACCCTTGTGATTAATACTCGTCAACGTCTTTTGCTTTCCAAACATATCACTAACGAAATATCTCAGGAATTGAATTTCACAAACTTATGACAACTTCAATGTTTAATATGGTTTCAATCTCATTTTTTGTTGTATAATTGTCTCACTTGGTACAATGGTTATGTGTAAGCCTTTAACGTGTATTTTCATAAATGCATGTATGAGCAAACCGACTAATTTCAGTTATGACAGCTGAAAAAATATTTAATATTTCGACTTAATAATACGATTTATATAATTCTTAATATGTTTCATGATTACCTTGTCTCCGTGGTTCTTCGTAGAAAGTTGCTATTATTGTACTGATAAATATTAATAATGCAGTGAATATTAATTTTGGAGAAATTCAGTCACTTATTTCACTTCGCTTAAGAGTTCTGGAAGGCAAGCATGAGCGACCTTTTAACTAGATAATGCGTGTTATAAAATATCCCTACATACATATACTCACGGCTATAAATCCCTTAACGGGGTAGCCAGAGCTTTGGAATGAGAAATTCCTCAGCCACTTTTGGAAGTTGATTGGGGAAAAGATGGTAATAATATATGTTTTCGGTGACGGGTCTCCAACCACATCGCCCAAAAATCACTTAAAAATCCCCTATACCCTTAGTCGCCTCTTACGATCACCCACGAGTAGAAATGGGGTAGTGTTTTTCTAAGCCGACACTACACAGCAAAATATCCATGTCTTTTGCAATTAAATAGAATTGTATACTGTCATCTCATTCTAACCGATATCGTGACGATAAAATAGCGCTCGTGCTAGGCCTACTACTGCCGAGAAAGGGGCGGATAAAGAGAGACGAGACGAGTACAGTACTCGCATTGAGACTGCGCAGATTAACAATGTTTTATTAAATAAATTGTTATATAGCCTATTCTCTTTGAATTGGTGTCGACAATCTCTTCATCATTAAAAAGTCAAAATTCAGTTTTAAAATCATAGCTTGATTCGCGGCTTTGAGTAGGTATTCAAATAAAGCAAAGAAATATCATCACGATACATTAGTGAAGGATTGATTTATCATATCAACTTAAAACTACCCAATGGACTCTTTCATTCTATATCCTGCAGGCAAAGCACGAGCACTATTTTATCGACACGATAACGGTTAGAATGAGATGGCAGTATACGATACTAAGTAAGTGCGTAAGAGATGGCTGCTTTATCCCACGCGATAACTAGTTTAAACACGGCTCGTTTCGTCGACTAGTTTAAGCACGAGCCGTGTTTAAACTAGTTATCGTGTGGGATAAAGCAGTTCGTGCCAACCTTTCTCTCGATATGCGGTAGTATTAGTTGGATTCGATGCTATAAACCTTTTTTTTGTAGGTAACAGAAAGATCAAGCAGTACAAGTCATATGCTGACGTGGATCAACTTCGGTCCTGATCGATGTTTGTCAGATAAGGATCTACATACTGCACTGAAATGCCTTCAACATATATCAGTAAGTCTAAATTACATACATACATACATAAACACACTGCCATAAATCCCAAAAAGAGTTAGCCAGAAACTTTAGAGCTAGAAACTCCTCAGCCACATTTGGAGGTTAAAAAGAGACAAGATGGTAGAAATAAAGTATCGTTGGTGATGGGTCTCCAACCACATCGCCCAAAAACAACTTCAAAAATCTCCATATCCCTAAATGTAAATATAAAAATTGTAGATAACGCATAAAGGTTTTACCATCCGTATGGTATACCGAAACAGAACACACCAGAATTCCTTGGCCACTTTTAGAAGTTGAGAAAAGGGAAAACGTTCCTAACCACATTGCCTAACAATCACCTAAAAGGCCCTCAGTCATTTCGGTCCGGCAGTGAAGCCGTGAAGTCAACTTATGCTTGCTGGTGTAAAATAAAACTACGGCTTTTTGTAAGTCCTTATAAACAAGAACGGATCAATAATTCATTCGATCTGTAGATAGTTTTAGCTGGTGGAATATAGGTATTCAACACAGAAGGTTGGCGAAAAGTCAAATAAGGGATAAAGCCCGGCTATTCAAGTTAACTTTGTAATGTGCACTTTGAAGTGATTTACTCTTATAACGGTAACATGTATAATATTTGTTAGTTTATTAAAATTGTCAATTATTGTTCCAGCATCCACACATAGACCAAATATTAGCGTATCACAATTTAGAAAAAGGCGTGTACATAGTTAGGAAGATCCACCCAAACGGCAGTGTAAGAGATATGCTGTACGGAACTGATTACAATAAAAGCTATTTCTCGAAATACGGGAATCCAGAGATTAAAAAACCATTTACTGTAGGACAAATAGCGCATTATGGATTACATATATTGAGAGCTATGAAATTCCTACACGAGAAAGGATTACCGCATGGTAAGTTGTATTGTTATAATAACAGAATACTTAATACGAGATTGAAAAGGCTCTAGTCTATATTTTGGGTAATATGTAACTTAACCAACGAGAGTAATGCAATGTTTGATAAGAGTGATGCTGATTATAAACCCATTACGAGCATAGAGATACGAGTAATTATGTTCTTAAACACTATTATAAAGAAATAAATCTATCCCTTTATTTTAACAAACTGAAAGTATCTTGAAAATATTATTACTTTACAATTAGTTGTTTTAAAGATGTTTTTTTTTAAATTGTCTTTTATTTTTTTGAAATAAGAAGCAACCATCAATCATCAAAAATGATGGGTTTTTTAATCAGGTCATGCAAATATTTCAACCACATAAAAGCTATAAAAAATATTTACTGCTCATATGTGCGCATCATCTTAGAGTATGCAACTCCAGTTTGGAACCCCGGATATAAATGCTGTATATCTAGGTTGGAATCCTTACAGAAAAGATTCCTGAGATATTTAGAATACAAATCAGGAACTATAGACACCAACTATATAGCGCGATGTAAGAGATACCATTTTATTCCACTAGAATTTAGGAGGCAAATAGCAGATGTAGATTTTCTGATGAAAATCGCAAATGGTATGATTGATTGCACTGATTTATTGTCCTCTATCCACTTAAAGGTACCGCGCTCAACTTCACGGGATCAACAAGCTCTTGCTGTTCCGCTAGCTCGTACGAACTATCGCAGAAATACTTTTATGACTCGAGCGGCTCGAAGCTTTAATTCACTGAGTAGTCAAGTTGATTTAGACTTTTTTAATACTAATACCTCACTGTTTAAGGGCCTCCCTCGAAAATTTTACTGATATTGGTAGTTTTCAAACTCAATGAAATCCGCTCAATGAAACAATCACACTCTAAATAAAATATATGTTCAAGTTCAATATCTTTTCTTCAATAATGACGGTTCATATTTCGTTTTCGATAATAATCGACTCAGAAAAAAAAATTATTTGTGGGGGGCTTTTTTATCGTAAAGTCTGATATTGCTGTCAGAATACTGCATATGTGTTATCGATTACGTAATATTTGCGTAGACAACTGAGTAATCTATCATCTGTATGAATAATTTTTAGTCTTTTAATCCTAATTTTGGAGTTATAAAGCATTTTTCCTAAATTTCAATGTCAATATTTAGCCCTCCCCAGTGGTCCCTGTGCGGAGAACGGGGCGGCAGATGGCTGTTAGCCTTCATGCGTAGAGCTTGTGTCGAATTTTTCTGTAATAGAGCTGCTTGCCGCTTCCCGCGCTTTTTAGATAATTTATTTTGGTTGTGCACAACATAGTCGCTTGTTTTGCTTTACATTATAAGTTTGATAACAATAGTAATATTATCGTTAATTTCACCCTGTTTTGTAAGTACGAAATGGTCTAACGCATTAGGGGCCATGCGCTGTTAATATGGGCGTGAGTTCAAATCTTCTGTCCGGGCTTTTTGTTTATTTCTTTCCACGTAAAATAATTTTGTTTCGGTTATGATGATAAATGCATGATTAAAAATACTGCGAATAATTCTGTTTTGTGAATACGCTCGTTTTATCCTAATGTTCTGTAAATCCAGCTGAAACAATTATTATCTTTTTGCTTTAAATTTATGTGATGTTTTTACATATCTTTTTAGTAAGATTAAAAATATTGTTTACCTTAAAATAACGTCGGAAAATTAAATAAAGGAAATAAACATGTGCAGAAAATCGAAAATTTCCAATTAAACAAAAAACTTTTGAACAACATACATACTCACGGCTATAAATCCCTAAAAGGGGTAGCCAGAGCTGAGAAATTAAAAAACCCTCAGCCACTTTTGGAAGTTGAGTAAGAAAAAGATGGTAGAATAAAAGGTTGTTGGTGATGGGTCTCCAACCGCATTGCCCAAAAATCCCTTAAAAAGCAAACCTCTAATTAAGTAAATAAACAAATACAAAAGACGCATATTTATAGTCTCAATTAGTATCCTTCTAACAAGAAACTATAACCAAGTATATATTTTTGAATTATATATTATTGCTGTGTAGTGTCGGCTTAGAATAGCACTACCCCATTTCTTCCGGTGGGTGTACATAAGAGGCGAGTGGTAGTATTTGATAAAAGCTTTCTCATGTTTTATAATTTATGCCGATTTTTTATTCAAGTGTGATAATAGCACGTTACGTTATTTCTACTGCCATCCACGAACACTTTGTTGTGTCGGCTAAGAATAACATAATCCCCTTTTACTTGGTGTCACCTGAAACCCACTATCACGAGTTTTCTTCTCGACATATTCCCCTCCTATATTCCGAAGGTGTCATAAAAAATAGTTACCTATGTGAAATTAAAATTTTTGTTTTAGTTATTTTAATTTCAATTATTATATTCATCCAAGCGAGACATAATTGTAATATCAATACGCACGTAGCGATTCTACAAAGTAGTACGAGACTATTTCCGTAGATGGCGCTTAATTTACGGTTATTTATAATAGTTACTAGTGAGTCACTAGATGGCTTATTTTACGAGTTTGATTAAAGGTGAGGAAACGGCAGGGGGAAGCCCAAATGCCGTTTCAAGGTTCTCATCTTTTCGGGGGACGCCCTTAAAAGAAATATGGCAAATTTATTCTTTCAGGATGATAATTAATCTTTCTATTTCTACCTATCCTTTTCATTATTACAACTACAATTCTTTTTTTATTGTCAAATTTGTTAATCTACTATCCTTCCTAGTTCTTATATTGTTAGTTAATTTACAGTAATACTTATTTAAGCACATGTTCGTTACGTTACCAATATGTGAAAACTGTCTTAATCTACTATCCTTCCTAGTTCTTATATTGTTAGTTAATTTACAGTAATACTTATTTACGCACATGTTCGTTACGTTACCAATATGTGAAAACTGTCTTAATCTACTATCCTTCCTAGTTCTTATATTGTTAGTTAATTTACAGTAATACTTATTTAAGCACATGTTCGTTACGTTACCAACATGTGAAAACTGTTTCTGGCTATGTTTGAAATTTTATTGTTTTTTGCTAATTGTTGTGTTAAAGCTGTTTGTTTTCCGTAAATAAATAAATACCGAATTGTACTCAAACTTTGAAAACATCACAAATCTATTGCATACTACGTATTTTTTAATACTTTCTTTTATTCTTCCAGGTCATATCCACCCTGGAAATATAGCTATAGTAAACCAAACTGCAGTTTTATTAGAGGTAGAGAACAGTCTTCTTGGCGTAGCAAGTTTATACAGGCCGTTTATTATACAACACAAAAGGTTGAATACATTGGAGGAGGTGGATGTACATTGTTTTGGACGCACCCTGTATGAGATGGCTTTTGCGGAGCCGTTGAACGAAGCGTATTGTGATAATATTCCTGATGGGATCTCTGTAGAATTAAGTAAGAGTTTTATTATTTAGTTTAGGAAATATGGTAAAGGCAGGAAACTTTGATTTTATGCTGGTGTTCATATATCTCCGAGGTCCAACCGATAGACCGTAGAGCTCATAACCATTTGGTCTTTGGTTTGATTTCCGAAAGTTACACTCACAAATGAATTTGTAACTTTTATGCCAGTTTGGTCAGGATATCGCAGACTGGTAATAGTCGTATCTCACAGCCCAAATAAGGGCTCGAGCCTTCCCTGTACGGGATAGTTTGGCCATAGTCCACCACGCTGGACTAATACGGTTAAGCAGACTAAGAACTACTCCCGTGATAGTAGCCGAAACTGACGGCTTCAATCTCTCCTAAGCACGGAATCATTACAATTTACGGATACTTTCAAATTGAATTTGTGCGTTTACCCCCTGTGAATCAAACCTAAAACCTTCGGATTGTAATCCGACCTCTTTACAGCTACAACGCGGATTTGTATTGTTAAATGTATAAGACTGATAAGGATAATTATTATCTTCTTATGGATCAATCTTCTTATGGATCATCATTTTCTTAAACAATTCTTGTGAAATTTTGTGTGTGTATTCAGTAAGTCCTCGCAATGGTCATAAACTGTTTTCTGTCATTCCACTGAAGTCCCTCTTGTCAAGAGGGGTCTATCTTTTTTATTTTTTGCAATAAAGATTTAATGAAACTATTATACGGATATTATCACGTTTTTAATATCAGTATAATAGTTTCATTAAATCATGATTACTCGCGCAAACACAAGACAATATTATTTATTTATAGGGTAAGACAAAGATTGTTGAGTTTATTAACATACACATTTTTTTGTATCAGCTAGTTTTAATATATATTCCATCTTTCAGGATCAGTACTCAGCCTCTGTCTCTCAAGTTCATCCTGCAAGCACGGGATGCCGTCAATTCAGCAACTACTACAACATCCTCTCTTCACCACCATGTTCAATGGACAGCTTGATGTCAAACAGTCACTCAAGTTTCCAAACGGACTTAAAGAGGAGTTGCGAAGAACTGTGGCGATGATAGAAAATAGATTAAAGACTGATCAGAAATTGGTATGTTTTGTTCTTCGCTGCATATTTAATAAAAGTAGTAAAGGTATATTTTTGTCGAGGTTGTACTTAGTATACAAAGCGACAAATAGGCCTGTCATATCACGTTAATACACTGTCCCAAAAACCTTGGGTGCTCTGAACAACAAGTCTACCCAACTAAGTACCCTAAATGATCCACGTCTACCGCTCACATACAAGCTGAGGGATTCATGCAGCTCTGGCTACCCCTTTTTGGGAATTATACCCGTGAGGGGTGATGGGTTGATTCAATGTTATGACTTTTGTTGGTCATACATTTGCTCCGCTTAAGGCAATACACTGAACCCCCTACGGATATGGACATTCTTTGTTTCTTCTCTATTTAGTGCCTTTGCTGTGTAGTGCCGGTTTAGAATAGCACTACCCTATTTCTTCCGGTGGGTGTACGTAAGAGGCGACTAACGGTATTGGGACTTTTAAGGGACTTTTGGGCGATGCGGTTGGAGACCCATCACCAAAAATCTTTATTTCACCATCTTTTCCCCACGCAACTTCCAAAAGTGGCTAAGGAATTTTTAATTCCCTAGCTCTGGCTACCCCTTCATGGGATTTATAGCCGTGAGTATATGTTATGTTATGTTCTCTATTTAGTTAAGTCCTCTATGTATAAAACGTATGTTTGGTTGCAGTACCACGCCGCAAGACGAGAGGTGCGTATTCGAGAGATATTGAACTCGGATGAAGAAATGAGGAAACAGAAGAAAAAAGCCGTAAGTACTGATCAATTATAATGAGTATCTTTAATATTACAGAAAAGAAAAGTATGCAGGCTTTTAAACTCTGCCGTATTGGTTAAGAATATCCTGAATAGCTGTGTTTATTATGGACCTAGAATAGCACTAACCTATTTCCTTTCAAGGGTCGGAAGAGAGGACTTAAAGGATTTGGGGCTTTTGAAGAATATGAATATTTGTCACTTTAATGTTTTTGTTCATGAATACCTCATGTGGGGATTATTTCTAATGAATAATTGGATTTAGTAGCATATGAATATATATGTATGATATGTAGATTTATACATTATTTTGGAGCGGCCAAGTCTCTAGTCATATAAAAATAATTCTAAAATTACTAAAAACTTTATTTCTTATGGGATTCACACAGCTCAGGAAAGATAAATTTTGACACCAGCGGGGATCGAGCCCACGACCTCCGGGTATACGCCCCCGTCGCTCTGCCAATTGAGCTACAGTGTCAATGGCGTCTAGTGCGAAATTGTTCTTTCCTTTCTTTGCGTTTGATCAATATATATTTGCTGTTCCCAAAAATACATTGAATATGACTCTAGCAATAATTAAACTTACAGAAGAAACGCGACAGTGTATGGAAATCAACATCATCGTTAGCCGAAACAGTTCGCTCCCACAGCGTGAGCACTACGTCTTCACCAACACCTCCGATTATATGTAAGTTGTGATAATAATTTTACTAAATTCCTACCTCTGCTTAGTTATATAGTTACTTTTTTATTTCTTTTATGCTGTGTTATGTGGCTTAGAATGGCACGTAACTATTTCTTAAGATGACTTAGGGCCAGTTTTTTGATCCGTGGTTAACTCAACAATTTGTTAAATATCGTAACTATTAGTTAGATATCAGCAAAATGCATTTTTTGACCCGTGGTTAGAGTAACTAATGGTCAAATCGAACCAAAATGGATTTACGATTTAACAACTGGTTAGTCATTTAACTATAGTCAATGTAACAAATGGTTATATTTTTAACTCCGGATCAAAAAACTGGCCCTTAGGGAAATGGGGCTTTTTCCCCACCTAGAATTAAAGTATGAAAGCGAGATACAACAAGATATCATCATCAAGATAAAGATTCCTATAATGCTGGCATTTTGACCGCGCTGCACAGCATAAGAATATTGATTCAAAAATATATTCTAGAGGATTTCAAAGTCATATTCTTCATAATTAATCATTTAATCGCAACCCATATATGGTCCCACCGAGGGGCTCAAACCTACCGGGTAATTTGGGCATAGTCCACCATGCTGGCCTAGTGCGGGTTGATAGAACAGCCAGAGAGGTACCGTGGTAGTACTAGATTAAATGTTACAATATGAATTAGTGACTACACCCCATGGGAAAAGAACCTCGAATGATTTGGAATTTTTTAAATGATCGTTATATTACCAACACTCCATTATTTGACCAACACTCCATTATTTGACCAACATTTCCCCTTTCGACTTCCAAAAGTAACTGAGGGATTATCAATTCCGAAGCTTTGGCCACCCCGTATTACTTTTATATCTGCGAGTTTAGGAATAAGTATAATTATAAGATGTGACGCAACTTGCAAAAGTGGCTGAGGATATTCTGATTCCTTAGCTCTGGCTACGCCTTCTAGGAATTTATAGCCGTGAGTATGTATGTGTACGATGTTAACTAATAAAGTGTATCTACTTTCAGCCACAGAAATAGTCTCAAATGGAAACTCTTCATCGTCGACGTCAGCGCCATCTACGAGTCCTGCCTCAGACAACAGATCAGCCTTACTGAGTGCTATATGTAGTTTCGATAAGACCAGGCTATCCAACGTTAATTCTCGATGATCGCTCAATACGTAAAATCCAGTCTTAATTATAAGTTATTGTAATATTACCAGCTATTGGCTGATGATGAATATTACCAGTACATATTTCTACCAGAACTCTTTTACTTTGAAAAACAATTAAATCATTTTTTTAGCTGGCACCTAAACCGGCACGCTGGCTACCATACCAACCAACTATTTTGGCTCTGGGGACGATAATTATTACTATTATTATAATTTAATTTTGATCACAATCATTAGTTGATAAACCGAAAATGTAATATCTCCGAATGCTCTTCGAGACTCTGAAAATAATTTTGCAATAAAATAAAAAATTAGCTACGAATTTATACAAAAAGAGTCTATTTACATATATATCGATACACAAAAACCCAAGTACTTAAAGGGCAGGTAATCGTCACTATCGAAGTGATAATGAAAGGGATACTATAACACCTTAGGTATCAAAATATGTATTAAGTATCTCAGTTTGGATGAGCCATTTCCGTCACTGATAGATTTTATGTATGTATGTATGTAATCTTTTATGTATAAAGATAGAATAGAAGATGGTGCATCAATAAAACGAAAGTTAAAACCTAAAATATGTCATTTAGACCAGTTGTTTATTTTTGTGATGAAAATTATATTTCTTATCAATTATTTATTTTAAATTATATCGATTGTTGATTCTTGCATAAAATTATTTTATTATATTTACTATTCCTTAACTTGATCTCTTTTATTATTTGCGATGAAATTTAATGACACAACGGGGTATTGAAAAATATTAATAGCTTTAATTTATTTATTTTATTTTTATGTTGTCGGTCACCTAGGATAATGACATTATTGGTTTCAACGCCAATCTGAGTCAAGCTTGGTTCATGCGTGTTAATCGGCATATGACGATATACGTAAAGACATTATTACATGTAATAGTTGAACCAAATTAATAAAAAGATAAAAAATAGAACTGATTTATCCAAGATAGTAACACCTTTACATTATAATCGTTCTTTCAATTTTACAATATTTTTGTCAGTTTGTGTATTTACTTATTGTATGTAACAATGTGCATAAATGTTTTAAATCTTATTTATTATATAATTTTAGAGCTTTTTTCATTTATTTAGTAGTTCCCGAAATTTAAATCTTGCTAAATAGATTCTAATCTATTTTTAATTGAATATTGAAGAAACTATTGACCAAATTAATATAATATTTAACGCTTTTTTATTTTATTTAATCCTAACGCGCAAACACAAGACAATATTGTATATACGTACATCCAAATACACTGTGTTTCTAAATCTAACCAATATGAAATTCTGATATGTGAATATTTTTCAATACCCAAGTTTTTAAAGAACAAATTATGTATTACTGTCACTGACCTCCATTATACTATATAAGTACGCTGGACTAATTATAGGCCGGGTGACAGTGAGGCGATTTGATTTTCGCCATTTTGGCGCTTACGGCAGCAGTGAAGGAACAAGGAACTAATAAAAGAGATGGGACAGTAAGATAAAATATATCGATAAAATGTTTCTGCTTAAAGGAAAGGCTAAGTTTTATCGGAACGAAACTTTACAGCACTATTGATTTATAATTGTTTCTAAAAACCATAGATATATTATGCTTTATGGTAAAAAAACACTGGCCATTTTGCAGTTTACGTCGTATTTAGTTCCTCGTTCCTTCATTGGGGGCGCTTCAAATTGGCACAGTAAATAGCTGTCATTTTGATACGTATCGTTAGTCCAGCGTACTTATATAGTATAATGGAGGTCAGTGATTACTGTATTGTTATAAGTTGTTTCGTGTAGTCATTTTCTCGAGTCTATATGGAATTAAATGTATAGCTTTAAACTAAGGATAATAAGATTATGTATTCTACTAATGTAATATATTATATTGTCGATTACAGTAAAATATAAATGGAACTTGTGATATTGAAATTTGTTTTATTTCTGTTCGATTTTACAATGTACCTATCATGTTTCAACATTGACCATACATTGAAATCAACGGCAAGTATATGACATACTGTTGCATGTATCTTTAAGACATTTTCTCACCGTTAACATCCATGTTAATTTAACCACACATGTGTGTTTAGAAAAGAAATTTGTGTAGGCCCGACCCGGTATTTGAAACCTTGTCATCTGCGCGATAAGCTCTATTGTCCCGACTGAGCTATCACGGTTGCTTTAAATTAATTATGCAATAAATTTTTCCTTCCTTTATTTATTAGTAATAATCCCCACATGAGGTTTTCATGACCAAAAAGATTTAAATTATACATACATACATATACTCACGGCTGTAAATCCCTAGAAGGGGTAGCCAGAGCTAAGGAATTAGAAATTCCTCGGCCACTTTTGGAAATGTGAGTGAGGAAAAGATGGTAAAAATAAAGGTTGTTGGTGATGGGTCTCCAACCGCATCGCTCAAAAATCCCTGAAAAGCCCCAATACCGTTAGTCGACTCTTACGTACACCCATCGGTAGAAACGGGGTAGTGATATTCTAAGCCGACACTACACGGCGAAATTAAATTATGTACCTGTAATGATTATGTTTTTGGAATTTATAAATAACGGAAGAATGAGCGTAATATCTGTTAAACCAGAGAGTCCTTAACCCGATGTTAGTATTGATCAAGCAATAGCAAATATACAGAACTAATTTGTTGGTCACATACTTTAAGTTAGTGGGTTTGTAGATTTTAAGCAGATATTCAAAGAATAATAAAGACGTTTAATAAATAATACCAAATGATGAAATAGTACTTTCAATTCAAAATGTACATTCCAACATGGTTTCTAAGTCTTTTTACCTTGTTATATTTTAAAATGCAGGGAATTTATGAACTAAAATAACCATAGCTTAAGTAAATAGTCATATTTTATTAGACCTTGACTAACTACAATCTTAACCCATCACTTAAAACGTCTTATCTGACAATCCAATAATTGTTCCTTTTCTGTTCTGTTAGACAGCGTCGTCTGAGAAGAGAATGGTCTTTATATGTATAGTTATGCATGCACTTAGATAAATGGATGTGTGTTATATGCAAACTTTGATAGTTCAGTGGGGAGAAACCGCCTATCATGCAGACACGCGTAGGTTCAAATCCCGATTCGAACAAACTGAAGTCTTTTCTAAAGTTATACGTGTGATTAATCACACATATCTGCTATGTAACGGTGAGGAGACCCGCATAGCTAAATCATTCACGAAACGGCGATAGTCAAAGATCGTACAAAGTGGCGGTCGATAGTCTCTGTCTACCCCAATGGGAAGTAATGCCGTGAATATATGAATGTAAATCACATTAATTCAATGCTATTTTACAGTTCATACAATCTTATATAATAAAAATAAATCGCTAAATGTGTTGTTACGACTAAAACTCGAAAACGGAAAGACCGATATGACCGATGTTTCTTAAAGTTTGGAGTAGGTTCTTAGCAATAGAAAATGTTGTCAGAAAAATATTAAAAACATATTTTTTCTCATCGTAAGACTACCTGACCCGACAGACTTCGTACTGTCAAACATTTATTGACATCATCAAATTGCCATATTTAGAAGACTCGATGAGGGTCTCTGTCTGACAGACCTCTCTGTCAGTCTGTTGTTCCTCTTTTACACAATACTATACAGTACCTACTTAAGACATAGTTATATATTTTTCGTTTAATAATATGGTATAAATCAACTTGGTTGTGTCGTTTATTTACACAGTACTACTGGTAGGCGTTGATGATCAATGGATTTGTGTGTGTGTGTAAAGGATGGATGAAAATAAAATAACACAGGAATTCATTAATATATTTATTATAATCATCATACTCTTACAGAAAAATCACAATCGACATTGCATCGAAATACTACATGGCTTATAATAATCGCTTACCACATACTCTTTCGTGAACTAAGTCAAACAACTATTCAGGAAATAAAAAAGGTTTTTACTCATCTCTTAACCTAGCGTCACATTATATGTATAACCACATGAAATAATAGCAACATTTTCCATAGTAAAGTGAATAATGAAGGACTTAAAGAGACACATTATTCTATAGATCTATTCTTTAACCAACATTACTTCAATATGAATATTGATTTGTTAAAACCAAACCACTCACATAAACTATATAAAAAGTTATCAGCATGCATGTACTACCATCATAATATGTGGGTCATTGCTAACTGCAATATTTGAAATCGAGTTCCATAATTTTTCTTAATTAAATGGACTATTTACAATAATTGAATCAACTAAACATAATCAACTGTTACAAACAAAACAATAATTCCAAATCGGTGTCATAAACAATTTAAACTGAGAACAATACTTAAATGAATGTACTTATATGCTAATACGTTTATAATAAAAACTTATTCTACTACAATTTGTTACTGTAATGTAAAACATCGAATATTATTTATTCTAGCTCGATAATATCTTCAATGTCGTCTATAGAGAAATCTTCAAGTCTAGTCGGCTCTGCAAAACCATAAAATGATATTAATAATATATATATATATATATATATATATATATATATATATATATGTAAAGAAAACTATAGTTTCCTTTATTTGAATTTACACGCGCATATAGCAACTCTTTGGTAGTTTAGAGTTTTTAAGAAAGAAAAAACTGTGACGGTCATGACGCACGCTTTTGGTTAATGTCAAATAAGAAAAATTTCTCTTTACAAAGAATAAGTTAATATTTAATTTTAAATAAAATAAGAAATCGACACCGGAATAATAACATTTAATGTCGTTTCTTTGATTTACAGAGAAACTCAATGTGTTTGATTGACGGTGCCATATATCAAGCCACTATAAAATAATATTATAAAACGACATTAACTGTCACAAAAATGGAGAAACTAAAATTTACTTTTCAAATTAAACCAATAGTGGACGGAAAGTCAAACTTCATTGCCATAACCTCAATTGCCACACTAGATGACAAAGTTTACCTGATTCCTGAAGAGTATCAAGCAATATCACTTCATAAACATATTCAAACCACGAAAACATACGTTACATTAAAAAGTACATTGAAAAAGAGATATCAAAATAGAAATGTTTGGATAAAAACAACAGAAGAAATTTTAAAAACATATGTCGATGAGACTGGAAACATGATTTTTCAGGACCAATTTCTAGAAGAAATTAACCAAGAACAGTCACCAGCTGTGAGTAAAATGACATTAGAGGATCCTATAGTGAAGATTTTGGAAAAATTGGTTGAAGACAAACAGAATGAAGAAAAGAAGAGTATGAAAAAGTTAGCTGAAAGATTTGTGATTGAAAAATTTAGCGGAAGAAATTCAAGAGCATGTCAGTGGATGGAAGTATTCGAAAAAGAATGTGAAAGATTTAATATTGTAAAAGAGGAAGAAAAGATTGAAATTCTCAGACTTTTTCTTGATAAAACATGCATAGATTGGTACTCCTCCATGATGATAAAGTTTGGATTACAATCTGAGTGGTCAGAATGGAAATCAAGTTTTTTACAAACATACACCAGTAAAGGTTGGACTGACAGCAAATATGCTTTGACTTTCAAGTACCAAACAGGATCTTTGGTAGAATATGCAGTGAAAAAAGAAAGACTTTTATTGGAGATAAGAAAAACAATGGATGAAGGGACCCTAATTGACATAATCGCAGTCGGCTTACCAGATTTTATAACAGATAGGATTAACAAAGAAGAAATAGTTCATGCTAAAGACTTATTCAATGAACTTGGCAGACTAGAACACTTGGTGCAAAAACGAAGAATTATAAAAAGAAAAGAAGATAGTAAACCGGTTAGAGAAAAATGTAATATCTGTGATAAATTGAATAAAGGAGACCGCTACCACCCAGAAGATTCTTGTTGGTTCAAACCAAAATTGAATACGGAAAAAGATAAAAAACAGATAAAACTTATCAATAATTCAGAGTTGGAATGTGAATTGCAGTACGAAGACCAAAAAAACTAATAGTGCCGCCATTGATCAAGATAAAATTACTACTAAATAAAAATATTGAAGTATCAGGGATCTATGACTCTGGATCTAATGTGTCATTGATAAACTCAAAGATATTAAAGATAAAGCAAAACAAAGGCACTCTTTCAAATGATACTAATCTAAAAACGATTAATGGCGTCAAAAAAGCTATCGGAATAATTTCACTGGACATAGCCATCTTTGATATTGAGAAAAAAATGAATGTTTTTGTGATAGATAACGAAAATTTTGATTATGACTTTTTAGTGGGACTAGATTGTATACAAGAATTTCATCTAGTTCAAGACGAAAATCTGAAAATTCATCAAAAATTACCTACACAAAACAAGGAAAGAGTTTCTAAGGAAACAAATACAGATATTGATTCTAAGGAATTAAAAATGGATAATATCATAAACTACAATGAAAGTTTTAAAACAGAAGACTTTAGAATTTGTATTAATCACTTGAGTTTTGAGGAACAGACAATAATTGATGACTTAATAACAGAAAACCAGTCAGTGTTTGCGACGGACAAATATGACATTGGAAAGGTAAAAGGTTATGAAGCACACATCGATCTACAAGTAGAAAAATATTGCAGTAAAAGACCATATCGTTGCACAGTGGAAGACAAGAAAGAAATCGAAAGCCAAATAGCAAAACTACTGGAAAAGAATATAATAGAAGAATCATATAGCCCATTTGCAGCGCCTGTTACATTGGCCTATAAAAGAGAAGAAAACAGAAAATCAAGACTGTGTATAGACTTCAGAGATTTAAATAAGATTGTTGTACCACAGTCACAGCCCTTCCCGCTCATCGAGGACTTAATAGTAAAAACAAGAAATTGTAAATATTTTTCAACGCTGGACCTTAATTCTGCTTTTTGGTCCATACCACTGCGTGTCACAGATAGACACAAAACGGCATTTGTGACACAAGAAGGTCATTACCAATGGACCTGTCTACCATTTGGATTGAAGACCGCTCCAGCCATATTCCAAAGGATAATGTGTAATATTATACGGAAGCATAATCTTGGAGAGTTCACAGTATGTTTTATTGATGACATTCTGTTGTTTTCGAAGTCATTCTCGGATCATATAAGATATCTGAAGCAGTTATTTCAAGCAATTCAAAGCGAAGGTATGAAACTAAAATTCTCTAAATGCACATTTGCAGCCGATTCAGTAAAATACTTGGGGCATGTAATCCAGAATAATTCAGTCAGACCTCTGAAAGATAATTTGATATCAATTAAAAATTTCCCGATTCCAAAAACTCCAAAAAATGTGAGACAATTTTTAGGAAAGATAAACTTTTACCATAAATATGTGCCAAATATTGCAATAAAATTAGAACCACTACATAATCTTTTGAGAAAAGGACAACCTTTCATCTGGACTGACAAATGTCAAGAGTCATTTGAAGAAATGAAACATATATTATGTTCCCAACCAATATTAACAATTTATGACCCAAACTTACCTATTCACATATACACAGATGCCAGCATATTAGGAGTAGGAGCAGTTCTGAAACAAAAACAAAAAAACAACGAAGAAAAACCTGTAGCCTACTTTTCAAAGAAATTAAATGAAGTGCAAAAAAGGAAGAAGGCTGTGTATCTGGAATGTCTGGCAATTAAAGAATGTGTTCAGTATTGGCAACACCTACTAATAGGCAGAAAATTCACAGTCTTTACAGATCACAAGCCACTGGAAAATATGAACATAAAATGTAGAACAGACGAAGAGCTAGGTGACTTAACTCATTATTTATCGCAATATGATTTCCAAATTAAATATTCTCCAGGAAGATATAATGTTGAAGCAGATTGCCTGAGCAGAAACCCGGTTCTCGAACCAGAAGAAAACTTAGAAGAACAGCTAAAAATAGTAAACATGATAACAATAGAAGATATTTTACAAGATCAAAATCAAAATGAATATATACAAAGCAAGAGAGATAAGTTATATACAAAAAACAATGTGTATTACAAGAAAGTAAGAGAAAAAGAAAAAAATATTATATCAGAGAAATTAAGCATAGAGCTCATGAAGAAAATACATTCAGATCTAAGCCATATCGGAATTAAACAAATGCAAAAAATGATAAGCACTGTGTATACAGCAGAGAACATGACGAAAAACATAAAAATAATTTGTGAAAGCTGCACAATATGCATAAAGAATAAATCAAGAGGAAAAAATAAATATGGATTAATGTCACAATTGGGGCCTGCCAAAAAACCATTTCAGATATGTTCCATCGATACCATTGGAGGCTTTGGAGGATCCCGATCAACAAAGAGATATTTACACCTATTATCAGATCATTTTACAAGGTATGCATACATACTAACATCCAGTAGACAAAATGCAAATGATTTTATCAAACTTATAAAAAGTTGTACAGAATGTGATGACATAGAAGTGATACTCTCGGACCAATACCCAGGTATCAACTCAAGAGATTTCAAGAGTTTTTTAGATGAGAAGAATATACAAATCATATTTACAGCAGTAAACTCACCTTTCTCGAATGGTTTGAATGAGAGACTAAACCAAACGCTGGTCAACAAAATCAGATGTAAAATAAATGAACAAGATACAAGAATGGCATGGACGACTGTGGCACACAATTGTGTAAAGAAATACAACGAGACAGTGCACACAGTTACTGGATATGCTCCGAAATACTTACTTTATGGCACAGATGTCACTATTTTGCCAAATGAGCTAAAACAGGAAAGAACTAAACATGATTTAATCCAAGATAGGAGAAGAGCTCTAGAAAACTCAATCAAATCACATAATTATAACAAGACAATTTATGATAAGCATCGAAAATATATAGACTTCAACGTAGGAGACATGGTTTTTGTGGAAAACGGGAACAAATTAAACAGGAAAAAACTTGATGAACTGAAAATAGGACCCTACAAGATTATAGAAAAAATATCTACATCAATATACAAGATAAACACTGATCACAAGAGATCAGAGTCTAACTACTTCCACATATCGAAGCTCACACCGGCTCCTGCTATCTACGTGTGAAGAGTGTATGCCGGGAACATAAACCTCATTGTTTATATTCACTTTTACTCATTGTTTATCTCTTTTGGGGGGGAGATGTAAAGAAAACTATAGTTTCCTTTATTTGAATTTACACGCGCATATAGCAACTCTTTGGTAGTTTAGAGTTTTTAAGAAAGAAAAAACTGTGACGGTCATGACGCACGCTTTTGGTTAATGTCAAATAAGAAAAATTTCTCTTTACAAAGAATAAGTTAATATTTAATTTTAAATAAAATAAGAAATCGACACCGGAATAATAACATTTAATGTCGTTTCTTTGATTTACAGAGAAACTCAATGTGTTTGATTGACGGTGCCATATATCAAGCCACTATAAAATAATATTATATATATATTGTAATTCTTCTTCAACCTTATAACATTGATTTAAAAGGCTATCCTATATATATCCTAAGAGCGTGTCGGTCTGTGCACAAATTACAGTTTATTAGTAACTAAAGGACAATAATTTGAATGTTTTTTTTCATGAAATCCTCATGGGGGATTATAACTAATAAATAAAGGAAAGAAAAACTACTTAAAAGTGTAAAAGAAACAAAGGATAGAAGAATTTCGCACTGGAAGCCATTGACACTGTAACTCAATTGGCAGAGCGACGACGGGGGCATATACCCGAGGTCGCGGGTTCGAACCCCGCCAGTGTCGAAATTTTTCTTTCCTTTAATAACATCTTTTATTTATGAGTAATAATCCCCACATGAGGAATTCATGTCAAAAAACATTAAATTATGTGATAGTTAGGCGTTTCCAACATTTGCATTCTATCTGAAAAGGTAGACAAGTGGCCGTCCGAATTAGTTAAAATTCGGAGGTAGGAAACGCAAACACAACTTGAACGTGTAAAAAAAGAAACAAAGGATAGAGAAATTTCGCGCTGGATGCCAACTGACACTGTAGCTCAGTTGGCAGAGCGACGGGGGCGTATACCCGAAGGTCGCGGGTTCGAACCCCGCCAGTGTCGAAATTTTTCTTTCCTTTAATAACATCTTTTATTTATGAGTAATAATCCCCACATGAGGAATTCATGTCAAAAAACATTAAATTATGTGATAGTTAGGCGTTTCCAACATTTGCATTCTATCTGAAAAGGTAGACAAGTGGCCGTCCGAATTAGTTAAAATTCGGAGGTAGGAAACGCAAACACAACTTGAACGTGTAAAAAAAGAAACAAAGGATAGAGAAATTTCGCGCTGGATGCCAACTGACACTGTAGCTCAGTTGGCAGAGCGATGGGGGCGTATACCCGAAGGTCGCGGGTTCGAACCCCGCCAGTGTCGAAATTTTTCTTTCCTTTAATAACATCTTTTATTTATGAGTAATAATCCCCACATGAGGAATTCATGTCAAAAAACATTAAATCACGCCCTACTGTTTTTCGGGCGGGTGTTCTACCCACTCGACTATCATGTCGCTAAAATTATACTTGCAGGTTTTTTCATTAAAGATTAACATTCTAATTATTTAACTTTAAAAATGGATGTGATGTAATGGTATACGCTACTATTGCCTTTTAAATCCTAATGCCTACAAATCTAATTATGTTAAACGCTAAAGTATAACAAAAACATGTTCCTAATTATTGTTTATTTCATTAATTTCGATTATCCCCGATTTAAATGTTCATTAGATTAATTTGTATTATAATGTACATTATTTTCCCAACGCCATCTATCTTTCTGTAAACTAACTACGGTTTGATGATGTTGGCTAAGTTCCAAAAAGTTAAGAAATAGTTGATAACACAATGTCTAGAAAAGTCTTACTTGTAGTGAAAGTTTTCCTTTAAACAATATTTTATCTGCGACTATTAGAGAGCTTTATATTTACCTATAAACAACCATGTTACTATAAAATATGAGTTCAATTTGGCTCTGATAAAAATACTTCCAAAATTTCGGGGATGTATTCCTAAATCAAAAAGTTATGCTTAGAACAATAAAATCAATTTTGAAAGACGTATATTATATAGCGATACTTTCTTGACATTAAAATTTTGTATACTCCAAGACAACTTGATAAATGACAACTTGCTAGACTCAAGCGTAGCAGCTAGAGGATAGGTGACTTGCTTCCGAGTCCGAAGGTCGGGGGTTCGATTCCCGCTTGGAGCGACATTTGTATGATAAATATAAATGATAGTTTCTTAGCCTTGGATGTTAATTATATCCCACTCATTTATTGAATGTTTTTGTTCATGAAAACCTCATGTGGGTATTATTACTAATAAATAAAGGAAATATTATTTATTAGTATTTTAAATATTATTTATTAGTGATAATCCCCACATGAGGTTTTCTTGAACAAAAACATTCAAATTATGAGATAGTTAGGCGTTCTCAACATTTGCATTCTATCTGAAAAGGTGGACAAGTGGCCTTCCGAATTTGTGAAAAATCGGAAGGCCAGAAAGAGTCGCAGGTAGGGGAACGCAAAACACTACTTAAAAGTGTAGAAGAAACAAAGGATAGAAGAATTTCGCACTGGACGCCATTGACACTGTAGCTCAATTGGCAGATCGACAGGGGCGTATACCCGAGGGCGCGGGTTCGATACCGGCCAGTGTCGAAATTTTTCTTTCCTTTATTTCCTATGATCCTATTCGACAATCCATCCTAACATGATGGGATGTCGAATCGTTGAGTTAGTGTCCCAAATCACAAGTCATTAAATTGTAATAACTTTGTGGCTAACTTGATTTGTGAAAAATCTTGTTGATATATATTTGAATACAAATAAATATGATGACGATTAAGTCATGTACTTGTCATAAATTTACACTATAAATAAAACAAACTTACTTTTGTCATGTTTCTGTCGCTTAGTTTCTGGAGTGGCAATCGATGTAGATTTCCTCTTAGCATCAATAGCAGTAGTATTCATTTTGGACGATTGTGGAAGATTTCTTATTTCCTTGGCTTTTGTATCTGATTGCTTCGGCCTGGAGATATGACATGAAATTAAATTCCTTAATGTTTGTGAATGTTAAATTAATAACAATTACAAAGTGCCCATAAAAAATATTAACGAAATAAAACTACTTGAATCTGTTAAGAAGCTGTTTTTGAACATAACGAGGTATTTTGTAACCTGAGGTTTGTCCAGAGTACATAGACTAAACACACACTAGACAGTGTATCTGAGTCATACGGGAAGGCACATCGCCTCTCTGTACACATCATAGACAACTTAGCTAAATAGAGAAGAAACAAAGAATATCACTATCTTTAAGGGGTTCAGTGTATTGCCGCTGACATAGCGAAGCAAATGTATGACCAAAAAAAGTCAGAAAATTAAATCAACTTGCGGAATTATTTTAGAAATTTTGTACTGTTCAACGTTTGCGCTCCATTCTATTCAGTTAAGTTCTCTATGGTACAAATAAAATATCACATGACTAAGTATTACATGTCATATCAATTGCTTCTACAGCCATAGAAAAGATGTTATCCCTTACTGTTAATCACCATTATATGAACGACACATATGACTTTAAAAGATAAAGTAATATAGGCCCACACCAGTATAGGTTTCACAATTTGCATGTTTGTATCTGCGGCCGTGTTCTTTACTTTAAGTTACTACAATATTGATTGAATCACATCTCTATCTTTAGAATGATATTTATAAATTATATTTTGTCAACTAAAAAATAACTCAGTGAGAATGTGATTTATAGTAGAACGAAATAAAATATTACCTTGGGCTGAGTGTTTTTGCGACATGAGAAAATATAGCAGCTTTTCCTTTGAGTAATTCCTGAGCCTCAGCTTTGGTCGCGACTTTCACTAGTTTTGCTTTTGAAAGTATTTCAGCAAGCGTTTTGGTGCGGGGATTATTAGTGTCGGACAGGTCAATCTTAGTAAGATTTCGGAATTTTTTGTCGTTTTTCGGCGCTGAATGCGATGCGGACAAGTCAATCGTATCGATACGTCCATCATTTTTAACGTTTTTCGACGATGAATGCGATGGAGTCGCTTTCGACGTACTTCTAGGAGGCTCCTTGGAAATTTTTACGGACACTGCATGAGAACTTGACTTATCTCTCGAAGGAATTTTTTGCGGCGTTTTTCTAACCCCTACATTGGTTATGTTAGTAGTGCATTCGGAAGACTTTTTAGTAACTGTGTTGTTTTTAGATGTGCTTGTAGAAGCTGTAGGTCTTGCGACCTCCTGACTTGGCGCTTGAATATGGACAACGTTTTTTAAAATATCCAGCGGATTATGGGGACTTGGAGATCTAGACCTTTCGCTTCCACTGCTGGATAAAGATATGCGTCGATTTTTCTCAGCTTCCAAATTAGGAGTAACTTTTTTTTGTTCAAGTTGCTTCTTTTCGCTAAGTTTCGGTTTCTTAGGAATCAAATTTACTGGAGGTGTAGATTGCACTACTGAGCGTTTAGCGGGAGGTAGTTTTGGGGTCTTTTGCAAACTTGGTGCAGGTGGTGGCGGCGTATTTGGGAGCACTACTCGACAATTTCGTGAACTAGGCACAGGATTCACCAAGTCTATTGTTGTTTCTTTAGGCGCATTTTTGATGAAAGCTGGTTGGGAAGGCTGATTTTTACTATTAATACGAATAACCGGAGTTATTTGAGAGTTAAAGGTATCATCGATAGTCAAAGAAACAGGCGCGGATGATTGCACAAAGCTATAATTTTGCAAATTGGGCACATTTTCTGAGCTTACTAATTGCCCTTCAGAATTGAATGTGAAAATCTGAGGTGTATCTTTAACTATTTGATTTCCATCTAATTTTATAACAACTGGTGGAGAGTTGTCTGACAATATTTGGACAGGCTGCAAATTTGGTTGCGTATTTGTAACCGGTTCTTCGTCGTCGCTGTCAAGAGAAATAGTTGCCATAGGAGCATTTGTTGCAGTCACGTTGTCTGATGCAGTTGATCGACTTTGTCTTCTACTTGTGGTAGTATTTACCGTGTTGGGTAATGGTTGAACTTCCGTCGCTTTTGGGAGGTTATTTTTGGTAGTGGGCTTACCACTATTATTATCTACTCCGACTCTTTTCAGTGCATACCAAGGTTGTATTTGGGGTTGAGACTGCAATTGCTTGTTGAGTGTTGTAGGCGCCTGTTTCTTTTGAGGTGTATTGGCAGATTTCTTTTCAGTAGTTGCGATACAGGGTGCTTTTTGCGATGTCGTTGCTGTTTCTTTAGCAGATGAAGGTTGTGAATTTAGCACCGCTTTTAAAGCAGCACTTATGCGTCTTTTTTTTGGCATTCGGGTTTTCGGTTCTAACGTAGGAACTATAGCTTCATTGGAAGATATTTGAGACGATTTTGGACCTGGTTTAAGTATAGTTTTCGCGAAAGGTTCTATAGGTTTAGCGGGCGCTATTGGAGGAATGATTACTGAGTTAGGTACAAATGTTTGTGGAACTATTGTTTCTTCGGGGATTATGATAGAGTTGTTTGTGTTGTTTCCCTGAGCAGGTGGAGAAACGTCAACGATATAGAGATCGTCATCATCTGGTAATATGCATTCCCCACCTGAAGGACCAGGGAATTGTGTTTGCGGCATCTCGTCATAACGACGTATTCTGCAAGTGAAAATTTACTTATTTAGATGAAATATCCAGAATATTTAACGTAGAAAATATTAATTACTTAATTCATCTACAAAATTTAGTTTATTTACACTTCGTATTATAAATGAATCAAAAACAGACTACCCAACTAAATTAAAAATCGTTAAAACCAGCCGAAATCATTCTTTTAATCCTAACAACCGGTAAGAGAAACCGGATTATAAATAAATTAAATTAATTATCTATCTCATTCTGTATGCATAATTTGTTTTGCATGAAAACCTCAAGTGGATAAGATAGATTAGCAATAATCTTATCTGTTTGTTCCGGCTTATCTCTGAAATGGCTCGACTGTATTTGACACGATTTTTTCTGGCAGATATCTGATGTAGTTAGAAGTGACTTAATCTTTTTTATGCTTAAAATACACGTATAAAGCCGGGACGATCCACAAATGACAAAATGGGATACTTACAGTCCAACAGGTACCACATTAGGTTTCAAACTATTCGCATCTGCAGCCACCAACGAAATCGGGACCGGAGCCTGCACATTACCCTTTGATGATGTTGCTTCATCATGTAATATGTTTTTCACATCATTCTTTCTAGCTTTTTTGCTTTCCGATTCAGTTAGTTTTCTAAGAACACCTTTTCCTAATACCTGTAAAAGATAGGTGCAGTTATTTTATTACCAAATAATAGTAGGAATTTTTATTATTGACTTATACAAAGACAATTTAACTTTACATGTATATAATGTGAAACTTACTTGCACAGCTATATCGTATATAGGTCCATTAGTGATTTGTTTACCGGTTTCTTCAACTTCTTTCAACGCCTTACTTATACTATATTCAGCAGCAACTGTGGCTGCCGCATCGTCTAACGAAGAGTTTCGTTTTAGATATGAGTATGCAACTATTTTGACAAAATTTGAATTCTTAAGTAATGACGTGTGAAGCGGTAGGACTTCTTCTTCAGTCTTAACATTTACTGAAACAGTTGTCTCAACAGGAGTATCGTCATCGCTAAGAACTATACTATCATCTAAAGTAGAGGTAGAGATGTTGGGAACTTTATTTGGTTCCGATACTTGACTGTCAACTACTTTTTTAATGGTATCGTTTTCAATGTTTTTACTCTTTTTGTTCTCTTTAAGTTTATTCTTAGCTTTCTTTGGAGAAGGTTTATTTTTTTTCGTAGCGGTTTCGCTTGTTATACTAGACTGCGAATTATCGTCATAGCTCTCTGGCCCGCTTGGTACATAATCATTATCCTCCTCCGAATGCTTTCTATTGTTATCTTCTTGCAAATCGATCGCCGTATCGTTTTTCCAATTCGATATTTGTTTCTGTGCGTTTCTTGCCGCACGTCGTCTTGCTCTGCCTTCGGCAGCATTTACTTGCGAATTCGAAGTTTCCGTATTTGCTGGAACTTCATTTTGAGATTTCGCTCCAACGCATGTGACAGTCATGGGAGTCCCTCTCAATGGCTGAGACTTTTGTGTTACCTTTGATACTGTACTTGCTTCTGGAAGTTCATTTAGTTGTATGTTTTGTAAAGACAAAAGATTGGTGATAAGCTTAGTGACTTCCTCTGGATTTATGTTTTTATACTTTTGTTCTTGCAGCGCCTCAGTTATTCTGCTTAAAATAGATTTCGTATGGGGGTCAGTGATATTTGCATCAGGTATTATGGTCAACGGTGCTGTAACTATTGGTGCCGAAGGTTCAGTGATTGAAGTTGATGGCGCTGAAAGTTCTGGGACTGAAGATGATGGCGCTGTAGGTTCTGGGACTAAAGTTTCTGGTAGTATTTGTGTTTCAGGTTGATCGTTCTTAGCAACTGTGACTGGCTTCTTATGATGTTTTGCTTTACGGCCTTTTTTACCTTTGGTTGGCTTTGCAGGTGGGATCAAGCTACTGTCCTCAATTTTTACCATAGTTTTGTCATCCAATGGAATTTCTGGCAATTCTTTTTTAACTGTTTTCTTTTGCAGATGAGGTTGGTATATAGCCAGACTTTTGATTTCTGAAACAAAAGCATAAGTGATCTTAATTTTCATGCTAATAACTAGCTTCTTGAAATGGGTATTGAGCTATGTTTTATGCAGGTTAATGTATGCTCAATAAGTTTAACAAACATATATACTGCCTTGACTAGCTTTTATGGAAAGAAAAAGTCAGATGGGGCTACGTATAATGCTTCTGATTTCAACGTTGACATCGCAGATAATAATGATCAACTATCACTAAAAATAAATAACACTAACTGCAACAACAACAAAACTCAAAAATATTCTTTTTGTTAAGCAAGGGCGCAAAAACAACGTTCGCGTTACGGTAACGTGGTTCTTGTGTAGTTACTTTTAAAAATTCCCTTTAGACCTCTAGACGGCGGACTTACTCGCACACTAACAGCCTCCCATAATTGGGACCACTTTTAGTCGCGTAAATTGTATCTTCCTAATTTACTTTGTCATATCGAATATGGCATAACCTTTAATTTCATAATGATACTATTGCATAAAAGCTCTTAGGCATGAGATTTTAGCATAACGATTTGCAGTACTAAATAAATTTTATTTGGCATAATAGTATGGTAGTACAAAATTTTCTTATTAATCTAGTTTAAAATTTAGGTTAGGTGGGGTAAGAGGTGGCCCTTGGTGGCCACCTCTTACCCCACCTAACCTAAATTTACATATGATAATATAATTTTACATATGAAATTTATAATATTTGGTAAGCTGCAAATATTATAAATTTCATATGTAAAATTATAATTATGGTAGTCGTCGTTAGTCTTAAAAACGTTCCTTATTAAATTATGACATTTATGCGAGTAAATATAGATCCCTCATAATCCTGCATTGCGGCATCTAAATGTTTCTCTAGCTAAGTTGATGAACAGCAGAGTGTTCTGGCCAGTATATTTTTGCTGTTCCCGTAGAGCCTTTGCATACCATAACTTTGTTACACGGACCACGGTCGACACGCGTTTGTCGCGATTCATAGGTATGAAATTCGTGATACATATAAGCTCTTAGGCATTGTTTTGATATACACACATATGCTCATGCCATTGATTTCCATTGGAGTAGGCGATTTTGATCTAATTGTGCCCTCCTTGGGGGTCCTCTACTGACATTACCATCCTATTTTGATACTCACTTATACTCGTGTTATATATTAATGCTTATGCCCATTGTTCGCATTGACTCGAAGAGGCTATTTAATGCCACTTTGCACAATCTTGATCAATCCTTTTTTATGAATGAATATGAGAGAAGACAATCATTATTCTTCTCATGCATGCTCTATTATTCTTTTCTCATCGGATTTTTGCCTTTGTAAGAACATTTTAAATGCCATTGCATTCAGTGTACTTCCATCTCAAATTCCCTTCCTACTCACGGGTGTCGTAAGAGGCGACTAAGAGTATGGGATTTTTTAAGGGGTTTCCAACCGCATCGCCCAAAAATCCCTTAAAAGCCCCAATACCGTTAGTCGCCTCTTACGTACACCCACCGGAAGAAATGGGGTAGTGCTATTCTAAGCCGACACTACACAGCAGTGAGTGTATATGTATTATAATATAGCAAGTAAATTAAGTCAGCTCACCCTTGTCCCGCTGCTCGCGCTGGAACTGCGTCCAGGCGGCGTCGCGCTCGTGCTGCGAGAGCGCGTCCCGCGTGTCGCGCAGCAGCGAGTCGTGCTCGTGCACCGCGTGCAGCGCCGCCGTGTCGCGCGCCACGCGCAGCAGCGCCACGTCGCGCACGCCGGCCGCCACGCCGCACTCCACGCCGGCGCCTAGCAGGTCAAACCTGGCAGACAAACCAATCTATATAGAGTCTAGCTCTGTTCCAGGTTTCTAATATCTTTGCTAATACAGAAATTCAATCTTTATCAATAAATCATTACGTCGCGCACAGTTACGCTACGCTTACGCCTATGAGGTCAAATGAGGGAGTAGACCTGTCTATACCATATGCTTTGACAGTAAGCTCACGCAACGTTTTATTTGAGCGATCTAATTACGCGGCCACGCCTCTTAGGTCGAATCTGGGAGGGAGGTTTGATAAGCTTACGCGGCCTTCTATATGGCCAATCTAGATCTAGATAAACGCTCGCAGCTAACAGGTCGAATTTAGGAAAGAAGCACTATGTAGGTTTTACTTTGCTAATAAACTTACGCGACATATTTTCTCTACATAATCTAGACATGAATTCTTTAGTATTTAGTCGTATTATGTCCTAGTTTGTGAAAATGGCAATCCAAACGAACGTATACATTGGTTGGCGTCCACGCCATGCCGGCACCTAAAATGTTCTAAGACCGTTGCATATAGACACTACTACACAGCGAGTCATGTCGTGACCACGCCCGTGCCTAGCAGGCCGAATCAGGGGAGTGACGTTTGATGTAGGATTTGCTTCGCTGTTAGCTCATGCGGAAGCTTATGTGAGCTATCTAGATACGCGCCCGCGTTTAATAGGTCGAACTCAGGAACGTGATGAAACGGAGGTTTTGCTTCGCTATTAAGGGCGTCCCCCGAAAAAGTGAGAACCTTGAAACGGCATTTGGGCTTACCCCCTGCCGTTTCCTCACCTATAATCAAACTCGTAAAATAAACCATCTAGTGGCCTCACTAGTAACTATTATAACCATAAATTAAGCGCCATCTACGGAAATAGTCTCGTACTACGTTGTAGAATTGCGACATGCGTATCGATATTATAATTATGTCTCGCTTGGATGAATATTATTATTGTAATTAAAATAAATGAAACAAAAACTTTAATTTCACAAAACTATTTTTATGACACCTTCGGAATATAGGAGGGGAATGTCGAGAAGAAAACTCGTGATAGTGGGTTTCATGCGACACCAAGTAAAAGGGGATTATGTTATTCTTAGCCGGCACAACAAAGTGTTCGTGGATTGCAGTAGAAATAACGTAACGTGCTATTATCGCAACGTCCAAAAATCACACTTGAATAAAAAATCGGCACAAATTATAAAACAGGAGAAAGCATTTAGTAAATACTACCAGTCGCCTCTTAAGTACACACACCGGCACCGGAAAAAATGGGGTAGTGCTATTCTAAGCCGACACTACACAGCAATAATATATAATTCATAATAATAATTCATAAATATATACTTGGTTATAGTTTCTTGTAGAAGGAGACTATAAATATGCGTCTTTTGTATTTGTTTATTTACTTAATTAGAGGTTTGCTCTTTAAGGGATTTTTGGGCGATGCGGTTGGTGACCCATCACTAACAACCTTTATTCTACCATCTTTTTCCCACTCAACTTCCAAAAGTGGCTGAGGAATTTTTAATTTTTAAGCTCCGGCTACCCCTTTTAGGGATTTATAGCCGTTAGTATATGTATGTATGTTGCTCAAAAGATTTTTGTTCAATTGGAAATTTTCGATTTTCTGCAAATGTTTATTTCCTTTATTTAATTTTCCGTCGAAATTATAAGGTAAAAAAATACTTTTAATCTTTGGTTATACTAAACTATGTAATAAAGGGTATTTTAAAAGAAAAGCAAACAACTTACTTTTTTATCTAATTAAAAACACTAGCCGTGTTATACAAAGATTTCTCCTTGTCGATATAGTGGGTGGGATGAGTATACATAATTATTTCATAAATTAGTATAAAGCTTATTTGATTGAGTTATTTTTTCACAGTTGTTTACAAAATGCAAAGTTCAATGAAAGACTAAAAATTTATAAATATCAGCTTACTCTATCAATTCACCTTGACGAGACGGTTGAGTGGTTGCGAATTTATTTGAACCTACTCATCCCCTCGCAAAGCTATACATTTTCGAAGTATAAACTAGAATTATTAGCACATTAGTAAAAGAAAATGAATCAAGATAATTTATTCGAAGAACGGTTTGAATGCACATATTTAATATATTCTATTTCATTTTAAAAAAAGTTGAAATATTACAAAAAAGAGATGTAAAAACATCACATAAATTTAAAGCAAAACGATAATAATTGTTTCAGCTAGATTTACGGAACATTAGGGTAATACGAGCGTATTCAGAAAACAGAACAATTCGCAGTATTTTTAATAATGCATTTATCATCATTACCGAACGAAAATAAAGACAAAATTATTTTACCTGTAAAGAAATAAACAAAAAGCACATGCCGAGCCGAAGAATTGAACTCACGCCCTAACCTATGGCGCACAGCACTTCACACGTTGGACCATTTCGTTCTTACGTAATAGGTTGAAATTAACGATAATATTACGATTGAGACAAACTTATAATGTAAGGCGAAACAAGCGACTATGTTGCGCACAACCAAAATAAATTATCAAAAAAGCGCGGGAAGCGGCAAGCAGCTATATTACAGAAAAATCCGACACAAGCTCTGCGCATGAAGGCTAACAGCCACCCGTTCTCCGCGCAGGGACCCGCTGAATATTGAAATTGAAATTTAGGAAAAAAGCTTTGTAACTCCATAATTAGGATAAAAAGACTAGAAAATTATCACTACAATGATAGATTACTCAGTTGTCTACGCAAATGATAGGTAATCGATAACATATATGCAGTATTCTGACTGCAGTATCAGATTTTACGATAAAAGAGGCCCCCACAAATATTTTTTTTTCTTTGTCAATTATTATCAAAAACAAAATATGAACCGTCATTATTGAAGATAAGATATTGAACTTGAACATATATTTTATTTAGAGTGTGATTGCTTTATTGAGCGGATTTTATTGAGTTTGAAAACTACCAAAATCAGTGAACTTTTCGAGGGAGGCCCTTAAGCTTACGCGTCATTTTTTGTTACCATTCTATATATTATTTCGTCCTTTAGTGTTCAATTCTACGCTGTCCTATGTTATGTACTAATTCGGGACAAAATGCCAATCCAACTGAATGCATCCACTTCGCCCCCCGCCTCACTGCGCCTATTAGATCAGACGTAGGAAATAAATCTTTCCACAGAGACACTCAGATTCAGAGATTATGGCACTGAGAAATATAAGGTTGGAGGTAAAAAATAAGATTTTCTTAGAATCGTAGAACAAAGAAGTCAAATGAAGTTTTCAAGACTAGCTTTTGGAAAGGAAAGACCAGATACCAGAATCAAATGAGACATTAAAGATATTTCTAGATACACTCTTAACGACAATACACACAAATCATTCGCGTACGCTAGTTACATAATACAAATAAAAGCGATACAAATAAAATCTTACTGGTAAAGCTCAGCCAATTCCGCCATATTGTAATGTCTGTCTATCTGCTGCTCGTCTACAACTCGACACGAGACCGCTTGCTTCGTCACGGAGCGCTCGTAGATTTTCTGCTCCATTGTACCCTGTGTGGAAATTTAATTTCCAGTAATTTATTTATTTGAGAAACAAACAGTACACAATATTTCAGGCAACAGAAAAATACAGAGAAGTTCTAGACTAATAAAGTTTCTTTTTAAAATCTTTTTGTTCATGAAAACCTCATGTGGGGATTATTACTAATAAATAAACGAGGTCGCGGGTTCGATTCCCGCCTGTGTCGAGGTTTTTCTTTCCTTTATTTATTCTTTATTTATTAGTATTAAAGTTTCTACCTAGCGTTACATAGTTGATATAAAAAAATCGCAAATTAAATTTAGTATTGAAAACAAAATAATTGTACATCGGCCCTGATATTGATATTTATAGAGATGAATTCATTTAAATGTAATTCTTTGAAACGTACGTAAAGTAATCAGACAATAGTCTGAACGGGAGGAACTCTAACAACACTCAAACATACATACCATAGCGACCAGTCGGTAGATATAACAATCCTTCTTCTGTCCGAAGCGGTAGACACGGAAGATGCTCTGTATGTCGTGCGCGGGGTTCCAGGAGGTGTCCATGATGATGACCCGGTTTGCTGACGTCATGTTAAGACCCAAAGAACCGGCGCGGGTTGAGATCAGGAAAAGTCTGAGCAGAAGAAAATACTTATAAAAGTTTACAACGGAGATTCCCAAAGGCGCGGTAGAGGTACTAACTTCGAACATCACGTGACGTTATTAATATAGCCTTATTTTCAGCATACCCACGCAGTTTTGATATACCTTGAGTCATGGCTAATGAAACATGTGTTTCAATTATTATAGATGTGAAATTTCATTAAATTTACGATCTGATCGTCATATAACGTAGAAAAAAAGGTTAAAAGTTTAAGTCTGTCACAATGCAACCAAAATCAATGCAATGTGACTCTCAGAATTGCACTTTTGGGAGGTCTACTAACAACAGCCGGGGTAGCATGAGGCGTGTGAGAGCCTCTGAGATACGGCTATGTCACCGTTCAAGGGCGAATTGGCCGCCATATTTGACCGTTTCTCGCTCGCCCGAGCATGAGGCATCTGAGATGTGAGAGCGCTAGTGACTCGCCTTTGACATCGCAGCGCCGAGTCACATGTGCGAGCATGAGCGGCGTGACAGCGACATAAACTGAGATGTTTGTCATTTTATGTCAAATTTTTGTCGACGTCAAAATTGAGCGCGAGAGCCAGTGAGAAAGATTACTTATCAAAATATAAGTGTTATTTTGCAGCTATTTTAACTGTTTTGTGTAGTTCTCAGAATAAAAGTGTGATAGTAAAGAGTACACATCACTTACATTTGTTTTAAATGAAAAAAAAACTAAAAATGGATATTATACTCATCCGGGTGAAAGTTTGCCGCAAACAAGTTCTTTGAAGCATATTTATATGTCATGACTATTTCCGAGGACCTCTATGATAGCTTGTGACCTACGAAAAGCCTCAGGGTATAGTTTCACATAAGGATACATACAGGATTTAATGATTCCACATGATATCATTTGAATTGTAAATTTTAACTAAATTAAGTGTAATCTACAACAAGTGCATGTGTATTAAGTTTTAAATTCGTTAAAATACCATTGGCTTTTATAACCAGCAATGCTCTAGGCATGAGGATACAAATTCTGCAGCCTAAGTCCGTGTATATGTCCAATTTTCTGATGCAGTTGAGAAAATCAATGAATGTCATTGATATTCTACAAATAACTATTGAGAACAGTTTCTAAACTTATAGTATGTTTCAGAGGTCAAATATAAAGCATGTTAGATAGATTTCTATTCATTATTGTTTGTTATGTGGGGTTTGATGTCTTAAATTATCATTATCATCATAAAAGACACCTCCAGCTCATAGCATATGCTTTCATCAACAGGCACAGGCAAAGTCTGGATAGTGTGAGTAGACAATAGTCCACTTGTTGTCTTAGTGTGGCTAGGAATGTTAATATAATTTTTGTTACCTCTTTATCTACCTATACACTTAATGCTACAAAAGTTGTTTAAATACAGGTGCTGGTACTTTATGCAACATTATAAAACAAATTTGGTAGTCACCTTGCTAGTATATTGAAATGACTTACAATGAATATAATGCTCATTTTGTTTTCTTATTTTCAGTAAAACTAATTGTTTTTATACAAAGATTCTGGAACAATTTAGTGATTTGGAAGGAGTCAAATGAAATTTATCAGAAACAGCAAAATATAACAGTTTACACAACAAATAAGACAAGAAATTAGTTAATCATGATGTATTATCAATAAAATTGCCTAAATATGAATGAAAACCTTTTGTTTTAATCCAACATTTCAAGTAAATCCAACATTTTCCAATTTCAACTCATAGCAGAACCCTTCAGACCATTTAAAATGAAATGATAATCATTTCAAGTTTGGTGTTGAATCTCCAATTACATAACCCAACAGCCTTAATACCCTAAGCTGCCTCATACAACGCCTGGGGATAAATTGGATTATGGTAATTCATAGACAATACTACACAAAAGGTGGAACAAGTGAAAGAACTTGTATATCTGTAAAGTTTGTTTACTAGGGATAGAAAATGTGAGGAAGGAGGAGGAATTTGGTGCATGGAGTCAGGAACAGTCTGATGTCAAACCAGTTGTTGTCTGAAAAGGCTCAAACGGCTGTGCATAGTGCTGCTCGGGTTCCCACACTGATATATGGTAGTGAATGTTGAGCATAGCAGAAAAAGTGTGAAAGTAGAGTTAATGCAATGGAAATGAGATCCCTCAGAAGTATATTTACTCTGTGAGAGAGCCAGAAATAGTGTGATTCTTGAATTTTTTGGGTATGATAGATGACATAGTATGCTAGATACAAAAAGCAATGTTATGTTATTTTGGGCAAATAGAGCAGATGGATACAAATTAGGTATCAAAAGAGATATATAGGTGGGTATAATGGTTGTAAGTATGAGTAAGTTTATTGATGCGGCAATTAATATTCCCTGCCTACCACAATGGGAAATAACATATAGTAGAATATGTATGCACATTTTACAACTAAAATCTCATCTCAAGTGTAAAAGTAAAAGCTGCCTATGAAAGGGCTTTATTTGCTACTAAAACACATTTTGTGGAGTTAACTTTATTTATTGAATAAACACTTTTAAACAACGGATTCAACATCATAGTTTCTGTTGACAAACTCAGTTATTATAACTCATCTGTTCTTCACATTTTTATTCTATTAACATCACTTTTACCTAACAGAAACACTACAACTTGTTTATACACATTGCAGTCATAAGAATGCTCTTTAAGTATGGATGCATACTCAAATTCTGAATGCATTCACCAAGACTGTTTCCATACATCAGAGCTTCACTAGCTATTGGGAATATAGGATATTGTTGAAATTGAAATGTAGTGGAGGTTGTTAAGTTAGATAATGCCCAGCTGCGCCTCTGGGAATGGACTGGCGGGATTGAACTAATATGTTATAGGCAATGGGTGCCATAGGCTGCACAGCATTTCTTCAATTTTCTTATCAAACACTTATATAACTGTGCTATATCTGCAAACAAAAAACAATACAAATCATTAAAAGAATGCTGCTCACTTTCTAGTTAAATAATAGTTATATAGAATAATAAACTGTAATTATTACTTACTTAATATTTTATGATTCCCCCATCATTGTAAGGAAGTTTAGTCGGAAACTGGTTATCTTAAAACTTATTACTTAAATTGGAAAGTTGGGAACTTATATTGCGAAATTAATTATAATTTATTTTATGTTTACGTTGTTTTGTTTGGTTACAAAATGTTCATATTTGACGTAAGATTTCTGAAATATGTATGACACATATAGCTACTATTTTGGTTCAAAAAGATCGAATAAAATAGAGAAAAAATATTCAGAGACCAACAATGGCAACACTGCTCTATCGATTCGGCGACAGGGCTCTCGCATCTCAGCCGCCTGTCATATTGACGCTCGTGCTCGCAAAAATGACATAGATTGGACAAATGAGATGTTTAGTGACATGGCTCTCGCTCTCAGATGACAACTCATGCTACCCGGGCAGGTCGTTCTCTGAGATAATAAATGATATAGCAAAGAGGGGTCCTCAAAATATCTCATCTAAAATACAAAACTAGGTTAAAACATACTTAGTTTTAATGTTATTCTCAGCGTTAAACTCCCGGCACCATTTCTGCCGCACCTCGGGGGGCACAGACCCGTCCAGGCGATAGTATTCTTGCCCCAAACTCCAATTGTTGATCTTCTTCAGGAAATATTCGAGAGCATCCATTGTGTAGAGGGATGTGGAAAATATGAGCCTGAAATTTAATACAGACATTTCCTATCAATGTTTTTAAAAATAACGTTTTTTTATATATTTAGTTTTTAACCAAGTAACTTCCAATAGTGGCTGAGTAACTGTAGATGACAAAATTTTTGGGATTTATAGCCAAAGGTACATGTAAGATGATATAAGTATACTCACAATTTATCATCCATGGCAATACACTCGGTAAGGATCTTGAGGATGCATAATATCTCTATTTAATACCATCTTATTTACTTATGATACTGTAATAAATAAAGGAAAGAAAAATTTCGACACAGGCGGGAATCGAACCCGCGACCTCACTAAAACACTTCTAAAAGTGTAAAAGAAACAAAGGATAGAAGAATTTCGCACTGGCAGCCATTGACACGGTAGCTCAATTGGCAGAGCGACGGGGTATACCCGAGGTCGCGGGTTGGTTTCCCGCCTGTGTCGAAATTTTTCTTTCCTTTATTTATCCTTTATTTATTAGTAATAATCCTCACATGAGGTTTTCATGAACAAAAACATTCAAATTACGATACTGTATTTTTACGATCTTTTCTTCAAGTAACTTCCAAAAGTGGCTGAGTAATTGTTAATGGCTACCTCTTTTTGGGATTTGTAGCCGTGAGTATATGTATGTTGCTATAAACCATACTCACAACTTATCGTCCATGGCAATGCACTCGCTGAGGATCTTGAAGACGATGACAAATTTGTTGGAGCTATCCAGTGAATCCAGCATATTGCCTCCGTCCAAGTATTCCAGCCACCAGGTATCTGTGCTGCTTGGTTTTGAGTCTTCGGTGGCTGTCAGGTCTTCTCTTGCAAGGTCATCTTCTAGACGCTCGTCTTGGGGCAGAAGATGTATTGATACAAAATACGTACGGCAAAAATATATGAAAATAAGGCATGGTTGGCGATGGGCATCCTACCAAAATAACATAAATAGCTTCAAAACCTAAGTCGCCTCTTACGACATCGGGGACTGTGTTAGTGATATTCTAAGCTTACACTACACCGCTGTACAAATGACGGAATATGGCTTATATGATACACCGTTTATCCCTGAAACAGCTTGTGTTTAGAGTAATAGATCCATCTAATCAGGGTTTTAATTGATAATAAGCATTGTTCAGTTTTTTCTTAACAGGCAAAATTATAGTTAATTTACATACCTTTTATGATTTTTTCGTCCCGTTTCCTCACTTGAAAGTTATGCAACACGAGTGGATGTGACCAAACTTTCTGAAGAATATTGTAATCTTTTAATATGCTATGCTTTTGATTAGCCACATTTTTGCTGCATTGGGACAAATAATGTTTATACATTTCCGCTTGTACCGGTGTAAGAGTAATGAATACTGTGTATTCGTATTTCTTAGGCAAATACGGGTATAGAACTGAGGCTTCTTGACGTTGAAGACAACCTTCTAGGACTTTGTGGAGAATGTGGGTTCGAGTTTTCATTAGTTTAATGTCTTCTTCTCTGGAGTCACGGTGCTGGCCGTTCATTATCGGGTTTTCAAATCTGAGGAAAATAAATAAATAATTGAAACTCCAATTGAAGTGAAACTTTTTCCAAACGATTTTTTTAGTAGGTCCCAGAAGTACATAATAGTACTGAAATCATATTTGAAAGCGAAATTTTTAAAAACATTTCGTTAAATAAGGACTTCCGATAAAATAGGGTCATGTATTTCTTTTGACAACTGAAAAAAACTACTTAAAATAGTTAAAAACCTACCTATTAGAGTACTCTGAATATGTTCCCAAAAGGTTAGGCTTCACAAAGTTCACCATACAATAGTATTCTCTCAAATTATTCTGCATGGGTGTCCCCGTCAATATTATTCTTCTTAATGTCTTGACTCTACTCATAGCCATTGCTAACACTGAGCTGTCATTCTTCAGTAAATGTCCTTCATCACAGATCACGATATCTGGTCCTGGGTCTAATAAAGCGTTTTTGATTTTGTTGATGATTGTTGGTCGGATATCATCTAGTTCTGGGTCCAGGGTGGTCAGGTTACGGAATAGTTCGTAGCCTATTATGAATATACCTCCGTCGTTGTACCAATCTTCTAGTTGGTGAGCTCTCTCGTAGGCTTTTTTTAGTTTGGATAATTCGAATACCTAGAATGGATAGGTTTTCTATTATTTGGATGCGTCGGCTAATTCTTACTATTAGTACTGTATATGCATGAGGGAAAGATGTAAGGCAATTAGTCTCCGAAAAAGATTGGTTCTTAGAGCAAAATAGTTGAAGACTACCTCTGTGTTTTTTCTAAAGTGTATGGTACATTTGTCCAGGTTGTTAAAGGTGAAAGAAAAGAAAATATCCTAAAGACACCAATATAGCTTACTAGCAAACTTACTTCATTACCAAATTGGGATATCATTTTTAAAACAACTTGCTACCTGTTTAGGATAACGACGTTAGCTTGAAAAGTGAAATGAGTTTCAGTCTTGTACGTGCGTTATAGTCCAAGATCCCGGTGCCCCCAGACGTTACTTATTTTCTCATAAGAAATATAAATGGGATAAAGTAGTGTTAGTACGTACTTTGAGTGTGTGCATACCTGCTACCTTGGGTCGACGGCCAATTCATAGGTACCAGGTGCTAAAGGTAGATAAATACAGTACTGAATTTTCTTAAATTCTCAGTGCTGATTTTTACATATGTTTTAGATATTGTTGTTAAAAATTAAAAATCATTATTGCCAGACACTTTCCATCGGCGCTTACCCTTACCAGACGCTTTAAAGCTTCAAAAAAAATAACTTATTCTTACTTACAATCTCACTCTTGATTTTTATGTATGATACTTGGGGAACTATTTGAACAGTTCAGTACAGTTCACAAATAAATTTTTGTATAGTGTTGAACACATTTTGCTCCAGTTCTAAGTCACTGAATAAGTCTACATCGCCGAGTTTCATAAATGCTATTAGGTACTCTACTTTTTTTTCAATACATTAAATGGCCTTTGCTTGCCTTTTCTAAAAAAAGCTGGATTGTAATCACAACCAGTTATTGCGTGAAATCCTGGCAAGCAACGGCTTAATTTAGGTTTATAAATCTCAGTGATATCTATCAATGTATCTAACTTTATTTCCAGTGCCAGTCAATATCCACACATGGGAGTCATCATTTTTTAAATGATGCATATTGCCCAGCATAATTATAATAGAGTAGCCTAGAGACGTCAATAAGTATAAGAAAGATATCCATAAATAGATATCTCTCTCACACTCAAGCGTACAAATAATGACCTCGCGCTTATACACATAGCGACACTTTATGTGTGTCTGGGGGGATGTTTGGCCCCTCCAATTGGTCTGGCTGCTGACCAGGGGTGTTCAAATAGTTCCCCAAGTATCATACATAAAAATCAAGAGTGAGATTGTAAGTAAGAATAAGTTATTTTTTTTGAAGCTTTAAAGCGTCTGGTAAGGGTAAGCGCCGATGGAAAGTGTCTGGCAATAATGATTTTTAATTTTTAACAACAATATCTAAAACATATGTAAAAATCAGCACTGAGAATTTAAGAAAATTCAGTACTGTATTTATCTACCTTTAGCACCTGGTACCTATGAATTGGCCGTCGACCCAAGGTAGCAGGTATGCACACACTCAAAGTACGTACTAACACTACTTTATCCCATTTATATTTCTTATGAGAAAATAAGTAACGTCTGGGGGCACCGGGATCTTACTCTATTAAGTTATTAACGGTAAGTTTTCACGTCACACATATGATATCGAGTAGGTATCGTATAACTTACAAATTAAACCGTATCAGAAAATAGCTCAAATAATTACCTGTAGTTTCCTTCTCAATTTGCGAGACTTAGAACAAAATAACAATGCATTACTTAAACTTTGACGATAGACTATATAAGTCCTTAACTAAAAAATCCAGTATCAACATATAAACTTAAAATTGAAAGTTTGTAAAAAAACAGAAATTGAGCAACTCACCTTAATCTTACTAGTAACAGGCCCCAACCACTTATGAATCTCGTCGACCCAATTCAATACAGTGGAAAGTGGACAGCATACCAAAACCCTTTGCATACCCACTCTGGGGTGCGTCAATACTGTATGTAATAATGCTAACACTTGTAATGTCTTTCCGAGACCCATACAATGGGCCAGAATACAGCCGCCTCCTGAATGACCTGATTCCACCATTTCGAGACTCTCGAAGCAGGCGTCCCACATGAATTTCACTCCTTCGTACTGTTGAACAGATGAAGTGGGTAAAGATCTTGGTTTTTCAAATCCATGTCAGGAAATATAAAACAATTGCAAATAAGAGCAATGGCTGTGTGAGAATTACCGCTTCTCATGCAGGGGATGCGAGTTCGAAACATGAGTCAGAACTACGGCAGTCTTTTCGAATCATATTTGAATTTAATTTTAAATACAAAAAGTTTAATTTATTAAGGATGTTAACGATTAGGGAAAACATCTTAAGGAAATCCACATGGCTGAGTTTGGTGATGTGAACCCACAAGTGAATGTGTATTCGCACAAAGTGGCTAAATCCAAGCAAAACGTGGGTCACTAACATAAAGTGACTATGATTTTATGTAAAATTTAGACGTATAGTGTCTCTGCCACGCTTTTATAGATATATGGCGTGAACTTGATTTGAGTTTATCACAAATTATATGGTTATATAGTTATAGTTCTTATCAAAGTTATTGGTAGTAGCTTAACAACGCATACACTGAAACTAGCTATAGTTATATGAAACCATTTATTTATATTGCCAAAGGCTTAAACTTGGTTCCTCAAATGGAGGTGTAATAAAATTTGAAAATAGGCTTGTCCATTATGGAATAAAATAGAAAAATCTTAATTGTACATTCAATTTAATACATGTTGCATTATATAAAATAGAAGTACAATTGTTGGTCTTATCACTTAAAACGATTTCTTCCAGACAACATACATACATACATACATATACTCACGGCTGTAAATCCCTAGAAGGGGTAGCCAGAGCTAAGGAATTAGAAATTCTTCAACCACTTTTGGAAAGTTGAGTGGGGAAAAAATGGTAAAATAAAGGTTGTTGGTGATGGGTCTCCAACCGCATCGCCCAAAAATTCATTAATAGCCCCAATACCGTGAGTCGCCTTTTACGTACACCCACCGGAAGAAATGGGGTAGTGCTATTCTAAGCCGACACTACACAGCAAACAACCAGACAACCTTTAGATTATATACTGAATCTACATTATAGACCGACTCTAAAACATCAAATGATATGGTTATAACATCTACGGTAAGTGATAAATACCTGGTGAGCCTTCATGACCTTAGTAAAAAAGGGGTGGACAGATACCACGGGTTGCAATAGCTGGAAATCATACTCGAGACAAACTTCGTCGTTTATCACCAACACATTCACGTCTTCTTCGTAATCGAGGACTTCACGCTGAAAATAATATTATTATAATACATTATTGATATTTAGGCTTTGTTTTTGCATGAAAACCTCATGTGGGAACTATTACTAATCAATAAGGCATATATAATTTTGCGACACCAGCAGCGGGTCTCGAACCCACGACGTCCGGATATACTCCCCCGTCGCTGCACCAACTGAATTTTATGGTATCAAGTGACCACTCGCGTGATGTCGTGGGGTCGAGTCCCGCTGGTGTCGAAAATTTACTTACTTACTTACTTATACTCACGCCCATTATTCCCATTGGGGTAGGCAGAGACTATCGATCGCCACTTAGTACGATCTTGACAAACCTCTCTTGATTCCCTTACATTCATTATTCTTCTCATACATGCTCTTTTATTCTTATCACTTAAAACTATTTCTTCCAGACAACCTTTAGATTATATACTGAATCAACATTGAAAAAATGAAAATTTGATTTGCTTAATTGATTAATATTATTGAAATTATCTAAGAAGATAACACACTAGTAGCTGACATAGCACACTAAGTAACGTACATAACGTTTCAATGTATTTAATTACATCCAAAAGTTGCAAAGTAAACACGATACTGGTCCAAAATGGTCCTTTGAGTCACTTGTAAATTTTACTAGTTACTTTTTGACATCAAGATATTCATGGAAATCATCGAATTAAATAAATATATTTACCAATTTATTTTGTTTAAGGTTGAGACGTTTCTTTCTTTCAAACTCCTCCATATTAGCAATGACAGTACTGCGGGCCAGCGACTTTTTATCAATGACCTAAAAAATATACATGGAATGATTCACATGAATTATTGTACAAAAAAGAGACAAAATATTTAAAAAATATACATACATACATACATATACTCACGGCTATAAATCCCTAGAAGGGGTAGCCAGAGCCAAGGAATAAGAAATTTCTCAGCCACTTTTGGAAACTTGTGTGGGGAAAAGATGGTAAAATAAAGGTTGTTGGTGATGGGTCTCCAACCGCATTGCCCAAAAATCCCTTAAAAGCCCCCAATACCGTTAGTCGCCTCTTACGTACACCCACCGGAAGAAATGGGGTAGTGCTATTCTAAGCCGGCACTACACAGCAGAGTATAATTACCCTTAATTGTGTATTACCGTAAATGCAATATCCAATAAACTTTTATTTTTATTTTACTTTAACGGGATTTAGAAATTTCGAAACAGAGGTACCCAGAACTCCAAAAGTTGGTGAAAAACTTCTTATTCTGAAGTTTACTAGTTGTGAGCATGTTATGTATATATTTACAATTAATACTTTTAAACTGTATTTGTTTCTTTACTTGCCTTTCTAATGTTTCGTCGTCCTTTACTGTAAGCGGAAGACGAGGTTTTGTGTGTAGGAGCTTCACCCAACATTTCTTTCGTTAGTACTCTGTAACAAACAATAAACACTTTGTACTTTGCTTGTTTCACGTCTGTGTTTGCTGTGTAGTGTCGGCTTAGAATAACACTACCCCATTTCTGCCGGTGGGTGTTCGTAAGAGGCGAATAACGGTATTGGGGCTTTTAAGGGATTTTTGGGCGATGCGGTTGGAGACCCATCACCAACATCCTTTATTTTGCGATCTTTTCCCCACTAAAATTTCCAAAAGTGGCTGAGGAATTTTCAATTCCTTAGCACTGGCTACCCCTTCTAGGGAACTATAGCCGTGATTATATGTACGTATGTATGTTGTATCACGTCTTGATTAACTGGAAAGCCTATCGCTACTTTTGTACTAGTACTCTGTCACACAACAAAGGTGGCTTATCCCGATTTTCAGCAGTTACAAATATACCAATGTCTTTCTTTCTTCCTCTACATATTAATGTAGTAAAACCACAGACATGTTGTTCTTATTTCCCAGTGAGCTAGAAATATTGTTAGATTCTAAAAATTAAATGCTTTAGTATTTTTTCAGAAGTTTCTATGGATGTCGTTTCCACAACCATCAAACTTTATTTCACCATCTTTTCCCCAAGCAACTTCCAAAAGCGGCTAAGGAAATTATAATTCCCTAGCTCTGGCTACCCCTTAAGGTATTTATAGTCGTGAGTATATGTATGTTTGTCTTTTCAATCAGTTTATCTTGAGTATGGGAATGAGGTTTAAAAATACAATAACTGCAACGAGATCAGATTCTATAGTCACACTTCTACATACACATGTATATTAATGCTGTGAAGTGTCGGCTTAGAATAGCACTACCCCATTTCTTACGGTGGGTGTATGTAAAAGGCGACTAACGGACTTGGGGCTTTTAAGGGCTTGCTGGGCGCTGTGGTTGGAGACCCATCACCAACAACCTTTATTTTACCATCTTTTCCCCATTCAACTTTCCAAAAGTGGCTGAGGAATTTTTAATTCCTTAGCTCTGGCTACCCCTACTAGGGATTAACAGCCGTGTGAATATGTATGTATGTATATTAACAGAAACCACACTCAAAATGTCGTCTTCTTATTTAACCTTTTTATAAGGCAGATGTAAGATCAAACATTAATTTTATTTCACTTCTATTTGTAAGTTGGTAAGGTTGAAATTATGGTAGCCACAATTTGAACACTGCCTCTATAATATATTTTGTACACAAATGGAACCGCCTTTACAGCCTATTGAAAGAAACAAAAGTGTTCCTACAAAATTCGATAAAAAACACGGTCAACGTATGCAAGATATTTTTGAAATGTTTTTATAACCACGCCACCAAACCCTTTAAAATTGAATTAGGAACACCTTGGAAGCATATCCAGCCGAAAAAAAAACATTGAAATCCATTGCCTAGTAACGGAGTAATCACGTATATAACATACAATCGAATTGAGTACCTCTTTTTTGAAGTCGGTCGAACACCACTTACTTTAAGAATGTTTTGTTCATGAAAATCTCATGTGGGGACTATTACTAAAGTAATGAAGAATTTTGCGCTAGTAGTCACTTGACACTATAGATCAATTAGCAGAGCGACGCGGGCGTATACCTGGAGGTCGTGGGTTCGATTCCCGCTGGTGTCCAAATGTTTCTTTCCGTTATTTAATAGTAACACTTACTTCAATTGCTTTTGTCTCTCAAGTCGTTTCTTCAAAGACAAACGTCCCCTGCGACTCTTGTTGATGATCTTCTTTGGAGCATGATCAATTCGTCTTTCAAGGAATTCGTTCACTAGCTTCGTTTTCTTGGCATCGTCAATTCTGAAAGATAAATTGAAACAGTTATAATTACAACTTATAAACTATACTAGCTGAACCTGCAAACTTTGTTTTGTCATATAAATAATTTCTAGAGAATTTATAGTCGATGAAATAAAAATAAAATGTTGGGGGTGTACAATCCTTATCAATAAGTAGTAAAAAAAAGAATATAAAGATATTCTCAGACCTACCAAATATATATGAAAATTTAACTTAAATTGGTTCAGCCGTTTCAAAGGAGTTTGGTGTGTGACAAACACTGTGTCACGTGAATTTTACATATTAGATTAATATGTTTTTAGGGATTTGTGTGTACCTAATACATTGTGATAGATAGTTGAATACTTTCCCTAATTATGTATCTATGTATCCACTATAGCAACGAACACTAAAATGTGATTAAAATAAATGGGTTCCGATACTAATTTCATGTTCAATTCTAGTACCTTCTTACGAACCATTCCACATATTAATGACCTGATTTTATACAGTGGCTTTTGTTGAATAAATGATGGTACGGAACCCTTGTTAATCCAACAAGTCTTACTTGGCAATTTTTTATGCAAATAGACTAAAGGCCAATTTTTAGTAAGCACCACAATTTTCGTTAAATATTTGTAAGTCAACGGGAATTATATTAAATGGAATTAAGGATGAAAATTGTATGAGAGGATAGTTTTTAAAATACTGATACGCTCTATTCACTTTGAGACTATTAACATACCCAGTATCTTGTGTTCTTTTCTCAATTCTTTTGAGCAGCTTCTCCTTAGTGTTGACCCACAACTTTTCTTCCTCTGAAGAGGAATCGTCACCAGATTTAGTCTGCTCACGCTTGCTTTGGTTACGCTTCGGTCGCTAAAGGACAAATAAAATTTCTATAAAAATCTTTATACTGTTAATATTAATAATGTGTTTTAAATAAGAGTTTTGACTAATAGACGATTTTGTATATGATGTAGGAAAGAAGATAAGAAGAATGAAAGCCTAGGTGATGCTAAGTTTCTTTATAGATTTGGTACCTTAAAAACTCAATCGAAAGAAATGGAGTAGCAAATATATACTGTAATAATTAATGATAAATAATAAAATGATATACTAACTTTACTCTTTCCTTCTTTTTCAGGAGCATGCTTTTGTTCTGTCACAGGCTTTTTCTCAGGTTCCATATTAACAGGTGCATGTAAAAGGGCTAACTCAGACTTCATCATTTTATCAGCAGTCAGCACTAAGTCTTTTGCATTAGAATACACTTTGACTTTTTTGCTGAGAGGGCAGGGTTTGCTCTTACGTGGTGGTGGTTGTGAGCATAATTGAATAGCTTTCTTCAACTCTTTACTATCTTTGTTATCCTCTTTCTCCCCATCTTTGTTATCCTCTTTCTCCCCGTCTGAGTCATCCATTAGAGAATTTTTGGCAAGTCCATTGTCGGTCTGTGGCAGGGGCTGCAAAAATATATGGATGTAGCCGGAATCACAGGTTTCCAGTATAGTAATTTGAGCATTATTTATAGCAATCAAATAGCGGCAGACCGCAAATAAGAGGGATAACATTAAAGATCTTAGTGCATATAAATAAAGTAGGATACGGTATTTATGCGACAGAAACTCTATATATAGATAGGCACATAGCTATAAACCAAAAAATCATATTAAATTCTCTCCCCGTTGTCTGCCAATATTAGTGCTAAAGAAGTTAACTGACACGGTAAAAGCAAACAAATTATAGATAGCACGAATGAAATGGTTTGAATCAATTTAAACTAAGTTTTCTAGCCAGTGTAATTGAGTCAATTAATTTTAATAATACTATTCGTATTCCTATGCAAACCTATATGATATTTTTTACAACTGACAAGAAAAGTGGGATTTTTAGAGGTTACAATTTCTTTGCCAGGTTTATATCTTTGTGCAGTCTCCCCACGGTTCGCAATTCTACGAATACGACGGCGACAACGGACGGCAATGCATGCACGCAGAGCTCTATCAACGGTGGTTTGATAGTTCATGTAAAATGCTAAGTGAAATCCAAATTAAAAATTGTTTTAAAACACTACTCTTATTGGTTAACAAACAAGTCGGACTTGCACACGCTCTCGCTCCACAGTGCACTGCACCATTTTATACATCATTTTTTTACAGTTCATTTAATACCACAGCCGCAGCTACAGTAACGATACGTTCTCTTTCACTCATCATTTTTAAATGAATCTACCAAAAGATCTACACACATCAACACGCACACTATATACCGTTCGAAGACCCCTGTCTGTGTGCGTTGCGGTACGTGGTCATCGGCTGAGCGTTAAGATCCGTAGAATCACCGTCGTGCGAGCTGCCCAGCTAGTACGAGCGCTATTATATCGACACGATAACGGTTAGAATGAGATGGCAGTATACGACAATAAGTAAGTGCGTAAGAGATGGCTGTTTTATACCACGCAATATCTAGTTAAAAGACGGCTCGTACTAGTTTGTTGGTCCGCGTCTGTCCGCGATATTGCAGCTCGTACGAAGTTGCAAAGGGGAGACTAAATAAATGGGTACATATGAAAAGTTGTAATTACCAATGCTGGTGCCACTGCATCTTCAAGTCTGGCAACATTTTCATCATCTGATGGCTCAAATTCGCCATTATCTGAGAGAGCAGAGTCTGTCGCTTCGCTGTCACTTTTAACTATATTTAACTTCTCTTTCGATTTGGTCTCAGATTTTGTTCTAGTAGTAGTTCCGTCTTTATTCAAAGAAGCTCTATGCAATGAGTGTAGGTTGGTTAATCTGAAAATTTTACATGTGACTATAAACTCATATATAAAATTGCTAGATTATGGCGAAAATCTAATTATTATTATACACATACATGCATATGCTCACGCACGGCTATAAATCCCTAGAAGGGGTAACCAGAGCCAAGGAATTAAAAATTCTTCAGCTACTTTTGGAAGTTAAGAGGGGAAAAGATAGTAAAATAAAGGTGGTTGGTGATGGGTATCCAGCCGCATCACCCAAAAATCCCTTAAAAGGCCCCAATACCCTTAGTAGCCTCTTACTTACACCCACGGTAACAAATTGGGTAGTGCTTTTCTAAACCGACACTAAACAGCGTATCTACACTATCATTAATATATCCTATACAGGGCGACCCATGGCTATACTCTCTGTGACATGAAAGAAAAATCTTCAAAATCGTAGGATCATTTAGGTAAAAAACGGATCCATTATGAAAAAAAAGCCTTGGTTGAACCAGGAATCGAATTCTCTATGCACGAAAAATTACCCTCTCTCTTTGTGAAATGACAGAAAGCCTTTGAAGTATTGTTTAACAAGTACTTCTTAAAGCTTATACCGATTGTATTGATTACTTAAAAATTAGGACAGGGATACTATGTACTTCTTCTACCATTAGTAAGATCATTATTTTACTGATCTTGTTAACCAAAGGTTTTCTGCAGGAGATAGCTTTCAGTAATAAGACCGCTAATTGTACTTCTATTTAAGAACATAATCTCTATAAATGTTTTTAATGTGATGTACGATAAGAAAAACATATTAATACTTTACCCCCCAAGTGGGTACTCATTAGCATTAATGTTTTTATGACAATTTCAGTTCTATATCTTGGCAGCAATGTCACCTTGCAAGCTATAAAATAAGGATAACAAATTCATATAAGTATAGAAAATGTAGCATGCACTAAGCATTTATTAAATGACTTGAAATGTTGAAACTTATGAATGACCAATCCTCTATTTCAAGTGCTGCTTAGTACTTTTATTGTGAAGTTTTTTGTACTAATAAATCTGTTTAAAATATTTTATATTCAAATAGAATACAATAAATCTTTATTGCACTCCAAGATATAAAATATTAACAAAAATATATACAGTTTTAACATGAAGCACAATTGGCGGTCTTATCAATAAAAGTTATTTTTTTTTGTGTTCACACTGCATAACAAAAGATGCATATTTCCAAAGTTTCCACTTAAATATTTTATTTACGGATAACAAACGAGATAGCTCAATAGGTAGAACGTATGCGTAGGTTCAAATCCCGGGTCGGGCCAACAACAATTTGTCTTTTTGAAAGTCATATGGGTTAATTTACCATGGTTGTTAGCGGTGAGGGAAATAATCGTAAAGAAATCTACATGGATAAGTTCTTCTTAGTCATGTGACTTCGTATTCGTACAAAACGGCGATAGCTAGACCTACCCCCTTAAGGGATATATAGCACGAACGTTTCAATTATGTTGAGTAATCTTTCGCTGGGTAGCTTTGAATAACACAAACCCATTTCATCTCGTGAGTGTCGTAAGAGACGACTTATTATTTTAGGGTTTAAATAAGTGACTGTTGGTCGATGTGGCTGGAAAATCATCCCAAACCATTCTATCTTTTATAACATTGTCTTCAGTTCAAGCGGCAGATTTATATAGTAATTAAAAAAAACTGAATATCATTGGCTGCCTTTTTAGTAGAGATGTAAAGAACTCGAGCCTTTTGAGTCTTAAATTTTAGACTCGACTGACAAATTGCACAGCTCGACTCGTTATACCAAGAACCCCAGACTCGAGCACTTAAGTTTAAATAAAGACACGAGCGCAACATGGCGCTCGAGTCTTGATTCGCGCTCGAGTCGTTTTACGCGACGAGTCGCGCTCAAGTTCTTTTCCATTTGGAGTTCCTTTATAAATAAACAGGAAATAAAATATGTAACTTTGTGAGATATAATAGTAATTTAATTATTTTTGTAACGTCTAATATTCTTAGCTTTTGAAAATCCTGCTAATATTATAAACGCCCTTGTACAAGCTTACTAAAAGATATTGACTTTAGTTTGGAAAAACCATGTGATCCAAGGAATCAAGAGTTTTCTAAACTGATAGCGTTTGAGATGGATCGAGTACCCGAAGAAAAACGTACTTTGACTTACTCCAAGATATTAGACTTTATACGGAAAGTACGAGAGGAAGATAGCTTAAAGGATGTTAGTTTGCCTAGTTTCTCCGATTCTGAATAGCATAACGAATAACAAAGAAAAAATATTAAATATCATTGTGTTGTAATTATTTACTGTCTCCATTTTTATTCCAATAATTATAAATAATAACCACAGAAGTAAAAAGGTAAGTTAAGTAAAGATTCGTAAAATAAAAAGCAATAAATATTGTTCCGTACCCACATAACAAATAAGTGTCGCGTTTTTATCCCTCTTGAGGTACACAGAACATAATAATGCCATGCCTAAAGGCCACATTTAGCATGTTGCCACATAAACTATGTATTTTAAATAAATCAACCTTATTACGCTCAAGACTCGATACGCTCGAGCTCTTTTTAAGACTTGAGTTCTTTTTGAGACGTGAGTTTCATTTTTAAGACTCAAGCTTTTTTTGAAATACGAGTTCTATTTTGGCGCTCGAGTCTTCGAAAAAGGACTGGAGCTCGGGTCGACTCATAGCTCTGAGTTTTGTTAGCACACCGAGTCTTGTAAAATTGAGCCGAGTCTATCGAATTAAGACTCAAAGACTCGAGTTCTTTACATCTCTACTTTTTAGACATTTATAGCTGTGCGAATATTTTCAACCCTACCTAGTTTAACCAAGAATGGAAGAAAGGATTAAAAGTTTAATTGAAAAAAAAGCTAACACAATACAGAGACATATACTCACGGCCATAAATCCCAAAAAGGGGTAGCCAGGCTTCAGAGCTACAAACTCCTCAGCCACATTTAGAAGTCAATAGTGGACAAGATGGTATAAATAAAGTATCGTTGGTGATGGGTCTCCAATCGCATCACTCAAAAACCACTTAAAAAAAAGACCTAAGTCGCTTCTTACGACACCCGTGGGTAGAGAGGGGTAGTGACATTCTAAGCCGGCACCACACGTCATTATTTGTAATGTGAGGTCTAAAGGGTCATTATAGTATAATAATAATATTAATATATCAACATTATTTACATTACTTACTTGTCAACTTCAGAATCTTCCCTTTTTTTCTCGTTCATTTCAAGAAACTTAAGGTAGGTCTGTACAAATATTTCAGGTAGTTTATCCAAGGGTACATATGGAAATTGATAAAGTTTTGCATCTTTTCCATCTATTGGATAGCACTTCCAATCACTTGAATCTGTACAGGAATCTGATTTTTCTACAACTTTGCCTATATTTTTATTTTCTTTTTTAGGGGATTCATCTTGAAAAATGGGAAGTGTTGGTTCGCATTCTAACTGTTCGACTAGTTCATCCGACATATTTATAGGTGAATATGATCCACCTGACAAGTCAGGATTGGTAAATGTAGGACTAGGGCATTGACCTACAGTTTCAGTTAATGCCTTTTGGTCTGATGCCTTATTAGCTAGCACTTCAAAATCACTTAATAAGTGAGATGATAGGTCATTTCTTTCTTTTGCACTAAAACCTCTTAGAACCTCTTCCTCTGTATCACCTATACATTCAGTTGAATCTACATTATTGCATTGAATTTCCTCTTCTACAGCTTGGTTTTTGCGAGTAGCCCTTTTCTCTTTTAATGAATTTTCTTGTTCCAGATTCTGTGGTGTTAACATTTTTTTCCTCTTTGTGTTAAATTTTTCAATATTCTCAGTTTCGGAATCACTGGAGTCTATCTTTTTTTCTTCAGTGCGCATTTTTCCTTTCATTTTTCGTGTAAGTATATTTATTTCATTTGGTACGGGCTTGAGAACCGGAATTGATAATTTGTCAGATTTCCCTGTGCTGTCTTCAGCTGGTTTATCTACAATTTTCTCATTTTTCTTTTTGCGCCCTCGTTTTTTCTTCTCTTTATTGTCAGACACATTTTTTCTATTACTATTATCTTCGGAACTGCTGTGCATTAAGCTGTCCTTTGCCATTTCAGCATTTTGTGGTATGAGAAGACTTGTATCATTAAAGTTCTCATCATCTGAGTCAGGCTCATGTTGGCGCCGGATTCGAGAAAGGCTTTGAGTGAATATTTTATCAAATTCTCCATTACAAAACATGTTAGCAGCAGCAAATGATTCAAAGTTGTCTTCACTAAACATATTTAGGTCTCGAGGTGCCCTGGCATCGGCAAACTCTTTTTTAGTAGTCACGATTGGATTTTCTGCCCCATTAAAAATATCGGTTTCAACATCATCGGGTTCAGTTTTTATATTAATTTGAAGATTTTCAGATTGCTGTTCGTCTATTATCTCTTGTTTGATATGCACCATGGCTGTTTCCATGCTTTCAACATTTTTAATATTCCTATCATCCTTATTGTATTCAGGCAACATTGATCCAGGGAGAAAAATGGGCTTAATTTCTTCCATTTGTATCTGTGCGGCCCAATTATCAGCTGCTTCTTCTTCAATTGTATTTTGAAGGCTAACTTCAGTATCGCTAAAGTTTTCTTCAAAATGGTTATCTTGTGACGCATTTGAATCTTCATCCAGATTAAAGAATGCTTCTTCAGACAAAGTATTAATATTATCTATCATTAATGAGTTGACTGGTAATTCAATGTTTGAAAAACACATGTATTTAACCAACTTTTGTAAGCATATTTTATTCAATGATGGGAACTCACTGAATTTTACAATATGTTCTGTTGTTTCTGTATCTTGAAAAACTAATGACTTTATAGCATAGTAAGCCAAACGTTTTAGTGTTGATGGTTTGCAGGTATAAAACTCACTTGTTGCAATGTCTTCAGAATATGCAGCTGATAACGAGAAAGTTTTTTTACTGGATTCCATTAGTGAGTTCACATCTTCAGTATATGATAATAAAAGGGGTGATTTTTGACTAGATAACCACTTATGTTTACTAACATCAAAATTGAGGTATTGATTAATAATCTGTATGCACCTTTTATGCAATGTTATAGGTTGAAAATATTTCATGTCTTCTAAAATGTCTCTGTCATGGTGTTTAAACATATTGATGACTTTACCAGAACAAATTCTAAATAAGGATTCAACTGGCTTTATTTCTATTTCAGTTGCAACATTTATTTTTGCAATGCAATTTTGAAGTAGATCAATGCACAAAGTGATTAATGTTTTAGGATTGAGTGATGTATGTTTTATTTCTGCTTCAATCGGTAATATCTCTTCATTACAGAAGGCATCCTCTGTGCTGCTTTGAGAATTGCAGTTTTGGAGTAATTCAGTACACAATGTGATTAATGACTTGGGAACTTTATGTGATTCATGTTTTGATTTAGCTTTAAAATCAACCAGTGAATTTTCAGTGTAATCATTTTCTGGTATAGTTCTGTTTAACATAGTTGGTGTCTCAGAACAACCAGCAGTTGTTTTCTCTTCACTGACAAGAAAATAATTGCAAGTAACCAGACTATTGATTCTTATATTCAACCAACTTGTCTCAGTAAAAGGAGCACATATTCTCTGTACTTCAGCTTTATAATAATCATCAAAAAAGTTTTTAACCATTCCCGCCGTAACAAAATTATCTGGTGGTTTTTTGTTACGGCTATCTTGGGCTAAAAAAGACTGTGTGTTTTTATTTTTGTTTACAACTGCTGGTTTAGATATCTTTTTTACCATGACAGAGTTACTTATCCAAACCTTAGACTTGCCCTTGATGTCAATGGACCTTTTTGTAGTCACATTTTTTATGGGAGTGGAGGGTTTCTTGGCTATTTTGATTGATAATTCTTTATTAAGGAATACTGTCTTAGGATTAAATTTCGGTTTTTGTTTTGTAGTTTCTTGTACATCTACTATTTCACAGTCACTATCATCGTTGTCTACTGGTTTGGGGGCAATTTTTTTCTCAGATTCCAAAGCTTCAGATAAATTATTATTTTTCATAAAATCTTCATACTGTTTCTCCAAGTTTTCTTCCATACAATTTAAATTGTCTTTAGCTAACTTGAGCAACAAAAAAGCTTTCTTTATACAATAATCAATTTTAAATGTGTTTGTCACATTGGCAGAATTTATTTTCTTATTTATGAATTCATCAGACTTCTGCATCATAAGCGAACCTAATTCTGATGTTGACTTCAGTATACTACCCAAAAATTCACATGCATTACTTGATTGCTCGGTTGATAAATCAATAGACTTAACAATTTTAAGAGAATATGGAGTGGTGGTTTGCACATCCATTGATTTCACTTTTACTTCATTAGTTTGAGTACCCACTTCTATAGGTTTTTTTAATTCTACAGCATCTATTACTGGAATAGTCAGAGAAGTAGTTGATTCAGACACTTTTTTTATTTCAAGCCCTGGTGCTTTTCTTGTCTGTGCAAGGAATTTCTCAAACTCTCTATTACCTGTCACCCCAAAACTGTGAGATTTGGTATTTTTTGAATCTGAAGTCTTCTCAGGTGTAGGTGTATCTTTTCCAACTTCTGCTGATTTGGTTGGGTTAAGTGAATCACTACTAATTACATGCTTCTGATGTCTAACTTTTTTCCTGGGGCTCTTAGTAAGAGATGATGTGTCAGACTTTTTACGTCCTCTCTTTTTTCTCGGATTGTCTTCTTCCAAATCATCTATACCACTTTCATATTCTTCCTCCGTGGAAAGTTTTTCAGGCTTATTAGGGATATAGTCATCAGGAATATATTCATCATCAGATTGATTATTGTCATCTGAAAGCTCAACATTGGCAAATGGATCTTCATCTGAATCTGTATCATAATGAATGGGTTTAGATGCTTTTCTTCTAGTTGGTCTTTTGGTGTTATCCTCCACTAATAGTTGGTTAGCAGTGTCTTGTTCATTATTTTCCAAGCCAACAGTTTGTACTACACTTGTTTCTGTGTTCAATTCATTATTTTCAGGCAATTTAAATTCATTATCGGTTGTAGGTTCACCTTCTATAATTTTTTTCTCAATATTAATGTCTGTGGGTAATTCTTCATTAATTTCACACATGCTCTCTACTATAACATTATTGGTTTTGGTAATTACATTTTTAGCATTATATTCAAATTCTGATAAAATAGTAGTTGCATTAGATGCATCGGTTTGATCTAGTGATTTATCTTTAAGGCTACTTAAAACTAGATTATCTTCATCATCACTTAAATGTGCAGGTACAATTGGAGTCTCTTTATCAAGTTTAGAAGGCTCATATTCATCTAACTGCCCATTACCCGTGCTTACTTTCCATGATTTTCGTCCAACCTTTTTTTTTACTATATTTGGTGTATATTCTATTTCAAAGCTTTCAACATATTTGTCTTGCTTTCTACGTTTTGGTAAAGGAAATTCTGCAGAATCATCATTTGGACTGGTAGAATCATCTTTCACCTTTGGTTTACTATCACGCCTCCTTTTAATGTTTCCACTAGTAGGTGTAATGTCTGTCAGATCCTGCCTATGTGCATTTAGATTCTCTACTTTTGAACAATCATCAGATGGTGTGTCATACAAATGGGTAGAAGATATATTATTTGGAACATCAAAATCATCTTTCACCTTTGGTTTTCTACCTCTCTTCTTCATATTCTTTCCAGTAGTAGGTGAAATGTCTGTCAGATCTTGTCTATGTACATTTGGATTCCCTACTTTTGAAAAATCGTCAGATGCTATCTCATTCAAATGTGTAGAAGGTACATCATTTAGATTGTCAAAATCATCTCTCACCTTTGGTTTTCTACCACGCCTCTTTTTAATGTTTCCACTTGCAGGTGAAACGTCTGTCAGATCTTGCCTATGTGTATTGGGATCCTCTACTTTTGAAAAATCATTGGATGGTGTGACATTCAAATGTGTAGTAGATTCATCATTTGGACTGTTAAAATCATCTCTCACCTTTGGTTTTCTACCTCTCTTTTTTTTAGTGTTTCCAGTGGCAGGTGAAATGTCAGTCAACTCTTGCTTATGTGTATTTGTATTCTCTACTTTTGACCAATTATCAGATGGTGTGTCATAAAAATGTGTTGATTTTTCCGGAATAACAACAAAATCTTTCAATATTTTGGGTTTTCTGCGGCGTTGTATTTTAATAGTTTCAACTGTAGGAGGGATTACTAAACCTTCTTCAGTACCAATTTTGCTATTTATACTATCATTATTAGAAGGCTTGATGCAATCTTTTGATGTTAGTAAAATGTTAGACAATATCTTTGGTTTTCGACCACTTCTCTTTTTAGTTGTGTCCACCTTGAAAGATTGTGTCTGTGGCTTATTGTTAAAATTGAGTCCAGCATTATCAGGCACAAGGTCAGGTTGGGATAGAAAATCATTTATATTTGGTTCTAAGGGTGGCTTTACAACCAAACTATTTGCTGTTTTTTTAGGTTTTCTGCCTCGTTTCGGTTTGGCATGTAGTGCAGATGTTTCCAAGGTATGATTATGTTCTGATTTAACATTTGAAGGTAAATCTGAAGCAATATTGTCTGAAGTATTACTCACTTTATTTTCTGTATAACCTGGTTTAACAATAGCAATAGCAGATGAAGATTCTTGGGCATCACTGTTATAGTTAACATTGCTGGTAACTGAGATATTATTTTGAGGAGACAGTTCTTGTGGGTCATTCACATTTTCTGCTATGCTATCCAGAGAGTCAAGCAATTCGGACACATTAGGTTCAGTAACTTTTTCTATGTTTACAATGTCTGACAAAAGCACGAAATTACTCTCGTCATCCGTAGTGGTTTCAATGTTTTCCAAATCAGACATGGTGTTTTTGTATTACTTGATATCACACATGGGAAAGGTCTCATAACAGTGAACAACAAATAATCGGCTACCTCTATTTTCATCAACCATAACTAGCGACATTTGTAAAATAAAATACAATCACACCACAGACACAGCACAGATAATAAATTTAATAGGCAGATGAACCGAGTGTTGCCAGATTTAGTTTACTCATCGCAATAAATTATTTGTAAAATAAAAACACATGGATTCACTATATTTTTCAGAAAATATCCTCTAACTGTTTACTTTTTCATGCATTTATCTAATTTTTGAGAACTAAACATTCAAGGCCTCTAAAACCCTGTAAGATTTACCAACACAGACTGTTTGGCAGGCAACAGACCAGAATACAGAATTAGAGATGTGCATTAACTTAACGGACTAGTTAGGTACTCTACTCTCCAGTTCTATTGGTCGATGCTTAAATGGTTTATCCCCATAGAAATATTCGCACGAACCATTTCAAAACATTATATCGGGGAACATCTTCCCTCTTGCTACAACCCGCACCGCTATCGCACAACTGCGGCGGACGACGGTGATAGTAGTTTAAGATCCCGCTGCAAAATCTCTACGTTCATTACGTATTGTGTCAAACAGACATTTTATCATACGTTTATGAATATCTCCTATTCTCTCTATTATATTTTGAAGTAAATGTAAAGTCGTCTTACAAGTAGCGTAGATATTAGTGGCGCGCTAAAATTCTTTCACTTTATCTTGAATGTCTTGCGTTTTTAACAGATGGCAACCCTAATTTGCGGCCATTTTTTCACACGCAGCTAAGTATTATTATATTATATTAGGAAAAAAATAGCTGTGGGAACAGCAAAGACATGCTGGCCAGTACACCCTGCTGTGCACCAACCTAGAATTTGTTTTTATGTTTAGCTAGAGAAACATTTCGATACCGCGATGTACGATTTTTTATGACGCTGCTAGTATGCGAATGAGTTCGCCGTCTAGCGGTCGCCACATACCTTTAATTTCATATGAAATATACGTATAACTCATGAACGTATACCGAATAATACCGAACCGTAAGCAGTTATCAATATCCTATAACGGTTTTTGAAACTATTTATTTCGATAACTATGTATTGGTGATACTGGGTGCAGATTTGTTGCGTTGCAGGTGTAGGCTAGTTGCGTTGCTGTGCCTAGGCTTGCCACCAATTAAATAAAATTTCATTGAGTATTTGATAACTTTTAGTGTATTATATATAAGCTTGATAATTATACTGAAGTACACAATATATACAGAAATACTAACAATACTTTTTTCATGAGGTAAGTAAAAAAAAATATAAAAATTAATAATTATCAAGTGCTCGCGATGTCAAAACAATTACGATACGACTAAAATAAAACACAATATAATTATGAACAGGTGCCTCTTTCCCGAAATGAACTTTGGCCTTGACTTTATTATCTTTTTCAATAAATGCATCTATTACGTAAACAATAAGGATTAAAAATTATCAGTTATTTTCGAAATTTGTTTCGCTCTTGCACGTAGCATGCGTAATCATTCTTTCTCTGTCATGTCGAGTTCGGTATTTGTCGGCAGCAACGCCCGGCACGCGGTACCGAACCGAATCGCGCGTTGCGTACTGCACGCACCTATTCGCGCAGCCGATAAAATAAATAGTTTAGCTCGATACATAGTTATTGCAGGACCGAATACCGTATTTCCGTTATTGCACCAATGTATAGTTTTTGAAACTATTTACGTTTTGAAACGCCCATCTCTACTTAAAACGTAGTGTTATTTACTCTGTGGTTTGTATTGTGATGTGGAGTTGTAATGTAACTAGTATTTATTTGTATAGTTTTAAAAAACTATTTAATGTAATGTAATATATTATTTAAATACAATGAACCAACAACTACTGACTCATTATTTTAAGCCAGAAAAAACACCGAAACCAATGTCTGTTAATCTAAAGCGCAAAAGTTTAAGTTTAAAAAAATCTCATGTTTCTTTTCCTACAAAGAGTAAAGATGAAAACACATATTTATTGAAACAAGAAGAAATGGTTATTATTTCGGAGCGCAAAAGTCTAAGTTTAAAAAAATCCCATGTTTCTCCTATGAAGAGAAAAGATGAAAACACATCTATAGTGAAACAAGAAGAAGTGGTTATTATTTCGGACGATGATGACTTAGAAAATTCTCATTTTTCATCTAATATCGCAGCCAATATCTCGCAATCTTCATCAGGATCCGATACCATTATCTTAGAGCCTGAAACTCCTAAGAAAACTGCATTCTCTAGCTGCAATTCGGCCAAAACATATTCCAGCCCCACATCTACACCTTCACCATTAAAGAGAACTAAATTTTATTCACCCAATAGCAAGCATTTAAAAGTTAAGAGATTTGACAAATTTGAAAGCAAGTCTGCTAGCAGCAGACAACTGTTTTTTAACAAATCCAATGAAGAATATAACAAACTTAGTGCTGGCTTAGATGATTCGAGTGAGTAAATCTACATAATTATAATACATATAACAAACACTAACTGGTCATTTATTTAGATCTGTCAAGCAGAGGTGTATCTATTAACTTTCATCAAAGAGTTAGATTTACGGTCATTCTAGGTATTTATCTGTGAGAATATGTGTGTATGTATCTTACTTACATCTTATCACTTATTAATTTTTGTGTGATTCCTATATTCCTGGATGATTTCCTAGATTAAAAGCTCTAATGTCTAAGTAGATGTTATTTGAGTGCCATAAGGGCAGCAAACTTTATTCACAATTTTGTGCAGTTATGTTAAGGTATGTTTCACTTCCACTGACCGCTAAGACAAAGCTCTACTACTATTGGCCCCTCAGGTACATCCTTACTAACCCCCAATGATATTTGATGTTTTTTTCATACAAACTTATTCTCACACCCTTAGTTCCCATTGGGTTAGGCAGAGACTATTGATCGCCACTTTGAATGATTTATTTATTTATGGAAAACAACAGCTTTTACAAATAATAATATTAAATATAAATGTTATACATTTTGAAGCCTATAGTTTTCACCACTTTACTAACAATCTAATCTTTTTTGTTTGTAGAGTTAAATAATGTTTATTTACTTAAATAAATGTAGATAGATATATGTATACATAATAATGAATGTATATAATGTCCATATAAATATATATGTATATGGTCTTGGCAAACCTCTCTGGCTTCATTCACATCCATAAATCTTTCATACATGCTCTTTTATTCTATATACTTCGGACACCTGCCTTTTTGAGCACATTTTCTATTTGATCCAAATTTGTCCTGCGAAATGTCTATTTTTCTCATATTGATGCTTTTGTCAAATATAGATTTGATAAATAAGTTGTTACAATTTTATAATCTGGTACTAAATAGTCACAGCAGGTTCTTGCAAAAAAAAAAACTGGTAAAGCTAGTGTCCGATTTATTAAGACTTTAAACTATAAAGTACTAGTTGACCCATACAACTTTATCTGCATGACATAAGACCAACTTCTAAATTTTCTATGTGTCTATGTGTATCATGTATCTATGATAAAATTATGATAGTCAACACATTGACTGCCATGATGGACACCATATGCCCGACAGTACAGTTTCCCCAGATGCCATAGACATAATTGAAAATTTTATAAGTAATCATTTATGTGCACTTAGAACATTATGACAACCAATTTTGAAAAGATCATAAATTGTAAGTCTTTTTTATATTTTTTTATCCCAAGTGGCAAAATTGTACTGAAAGCCACGCGGGTCACGTATAAATTGTATCAAAAAGCTGTTTGTCGGCCGCATACAGATATCTAAAATGATCGAGGGCATGCATACACATGATGTCCAACCTGGCCCCTGTGACCGGATATGATGCTGGTCACGTGGTGCCCCCCATGGCGCACGGAACTGAACATGGTTTTTAATATGGCATTAAACATGTTAAACAAACATACCAAATTTCACAATGTTAAGTCCAGAATGGAGAAAAGATACATATAAACTCCTAATCCCAATTTTACCCCTTTGAGAAATGAATTGCTAAAATTCCTTTTCAAATTCTAATTTAAATCATAAAAGAAACGCCTACACCAAACTTCAATTTCTTAGATACAAAAATGAGAAGATATTCATACACGCTTTACCCACCTAATTTACCCCTTTAAGTAAAAACATATTTCTGTATTCTACAAAAATAATTAAATATTATTGAAAACTTATATACAATTTTATACACTTCTAAGCCTACTATTAAAAAATTGCATGTAAATTCACACTCCTAAAGGGATGAGATATCTAAAATTCCCTTCTCAGCACTCTTAACTTCTTACTAACTCAAAACTAAAACCAAAAGTTCAAGCTGTATATCCCGAAGGGGGTTGGCTTAGGTACTAATACTTCTAAACATCAAGTGACTTTGTTACCCTATGTTCAGAGTACCCACATTTTGCTTGGACAGTGTACTCATATGATAGTACACTCTCCAAGCAAAATGTAGTGAGAATATACTAAGACTTAGTCAACCTACTGACTGACTATAAATTTACTTATATATTTTTACAAATTATTTATTTATTTGAAGTGTTGAGCATAACTTTATATTATTTATTCTGGGATCGAAAGACTAAAGTAAATTAGTATTTCAATTATTGTTTTTGTGGCAAATCAATGTTTGATAAAACCTGAAATATATAAAGGCTTCCTTAGGTCTCTGTTGCATGTACAGATCCCCATTTGGGGGGTTCTAATGAAAGTTTGCAGCAATAAACTAAATCACACTCTTACCTTTTTTATAGCATATATGTTAGAATGTGGTAATAAAACAACCATAAAAGGTTGTGTTGTTGACCTTAATTTTTCTAAAACCCTAATAAAGTAATAATTACATGATAAAGGACACAAGGTGAAATAAAAATTAATGAAAATATTAGGGAATTAGCTTTTATTGCAGTTTCTTGTTTCCTTTATTCTATTCTACAATATCGATTAGTACAACTTGATGATCACAATTTTATCAAATGGCTATATTTTGTGACAAAACAAAAAACCTCTATTCCTAATAATGTATTAAAAACAATCTTAAGGGCCTCAGCAAGTCTGATATTTATGCCTTAATTTAATTATTTTTACCTAATTTATGATTTTCATATTTCAGCTAAATTCCTTTTGAAAATAGTGTATGATTTCCTACAAGAAGAGTCATTAAAAAAGTTATTATCTGACCAGTTGGTACATTTACTTGAGTCATTTTTAAAGCTCCCTCAGCATGGCAAGAAATTAATACATTCTCTTTATTGGAGAAAAGATAGTTGGTTTAAATTTGAGAGCATAAAAAGTATCTGCTCTGGAGATAAGAACATTCCAGTTGAAGATAGTGTAGCTGCTGAAATGGTGGATGTATTGAAAACCCAGGATTTTTTGTTTGCAGGTATTTTTTTTTTAAATATTTAGTATATTATTGAGGTCTGAATTGAAGAAAATTTTGTACATGGGCTACATTTGTAAGTTGCACCTGGGAAGTGGTGATTTGATATGGGAAGTGATACCCGACTTTGAAAGTTTAAGGATGGTTCCCTCAGAATAAGCACCCACCAAAAATTGATCTTTTATTACATGCAAGAATTTCCGTCCCCCGAAGAAGCTATGAAACTTAAATAGAAAAGCGAGAGCGAGTGGGGGATTTTTAATAATAGCATAATCTTGTCTTAATTAAAATCTGATTTATTAAAAAAAAATATCTTTTTTTTTGCCTTAGAAAGCGATATGAGTTTTCAAGAACTGGTTTCATTGCTGAAAAGAGAAGAACTGCTCGAGATCTGTAAGGAATTAAAGCTCAAAGCTCAATCGAAGGCTCTAGCAGTGGAATCACTTGAAGAGTACTGCAAAACTACACCAATAAGCTCCTTCTTTACAAAAAATCCTAGTGTTAATAATGAACAAAGAGTACTTAATGCGTAAGTAATAACTTATCTTCATACATACATATGTTCACAGCTAAAAATCTGTAAACAGGGTAGCCAGAGCTTTGGAATGAGAAATTCCTCAGCCACTTTTGGAAGTAGGGAACAGATGGTAGTAATAAATAATTGTAATCAAAAATCACTTAAAAAGCCCCTATACTCTTAGCCGTCTCTTACGATCACCCACGGGTAGCAATGAGGTTATATTATTCTAAAACTATTATCTACACTGCTACCTTGAGGTAATGATAAATAAATAATAATATATACGGACATGATACACACAGATTAAGTTAGCCCCAAACTAAGTAAGACTTGTATTATGGCAAACTAACTCAACGATGTATGTATTTAATATTATACAATACACCTATAAATAACGTTCAAGACTAAGAAACAATACTTTGTGATCATCACATAAATGTTGCTCTCAGTGGGGATCTAACCCGCGACCTCCGAACCGAGAAGCTAGTCAACTAGCCACTCGGCCACGGACGTTGTCAAAATGCCTATTATTGGCAGAGAAGGTTTTTAGACGACGACCATGGAGGACACATTATCATTTACATATAACGCACGCTTAATCATGCTCAACAACATATGAATACGAGACGATAAAGACCTAAGTGAAATTGAACCTTTTTGTGTTAAAAATACGGGTGTTTTCTCGTGCCTATGTTATAGAGCTTGCTTTTTAAGGTCTGTGTAGTATTATAATTATAACTCAATTCATCAAAATTTTGACATAGGTCACTGTAGTATTAGGCGTGCGATAAAAATAAAATAAGAGAATGTATGAAGAATAAAAGGGTATGTATGAAAAGATTGATGAATGCAAATGAACCTCGAGAGGTTTGTCAGGATCGTACAAAGTGGCGATCGATAGTATCTACCTTACCCAATAGGAAGTAATGGCATGAGTATGTATATAATATGTATGTATGTCGTTTTTGGTTATTTATTAATTAATTTATACATACATACATACATATACTCACGGCTATAAATCCCTAGAAGGGGTAGCCAGAGCTAAGAAATTAAATTCCTCAGCAACATTTGGAAAATTGAGTGGGGAAAGGATGGTAAAGTAAAGGTTGTTGGTGATGGGTCTTCAGCCGCATCGCCCAAAAATCCCTTAAAAGCCCCAACACCGTTAGTCGCCTCTTACGTACACCCATCGGTAGAAACGGGGTAGTGCTATTCTTAGCCGACACTACACGGCAAATTTATTTATAAGTGACCCGCAATGGAATAAAATATGAAATTGACAATTTGTGGCAACGCAGTAGTTTTCAGAGACTTTTCTTTTTGTTGATTGTAATATATGTTAACTCAAAAAACATTGCTAGGTTATATGTGCGCCAGTTTATCGGGTGTTCAAAAGAACTATTAAATCTACTGGCCATCAGAAAGCGATGTATTTTCTTCATCTTAATGCTTATTTTATCATGACCAAATTAACTCATGCCATATAATTTGCATATTTTTTATTAATCGGATTTCTACTTGAACAACTTTCTCTGAATAGCTGTAATTTATTCTAAAATATTGTTATAATACCGACTCCGGTAAAATCCGGTGGACTTTAAGTCTCGTAATTTCTTAATGAATTACGCCCAAAGACACGTACATTTAAAGTTGGTTACTAAAAATAGATTTTCAATAATAATAGTAAACGTGCCTTCATTTTTCTTGGTTATGTAATTTTATCGATTTTTCAACAGAATGAAACAGAAAGTTGGTGTTTGTTATAAATTAAGCAACTTAGCGAGAGGAGCATTAGAAAGACTCTACATACTCACATACCTTGGCATAGACTATGACGTAATCAGAGAGAAACGCCTCGGACTACTGTTGATTAATGAAAAAATTAGCATAGAAACATACCCTGTTGATAAACATACAATACTTGAGAATGCAAGTATAGTGTTTAATAGTAAAGAAGAGTTTGATCAGTAAGTTATTTCTATTTTATATTAATCAAAACTTATTGTTTTATAATAATTTTGTGTTCGTGGTCGCAAATATCGTAATATATCCATCATCTTTATCAGCCAAAAGAGTTCAAGTGCTGAACATAGGCTTCCCCTAAAGATTTCCACAAAACGACTGCTCTTGCGCTTAGAATGTTTTTTTGTTCATGAAAAACTTATGTGGGGATTTTTTTAAATTAAATAATGTGCTGTACTCATCCATCGGCTGCTTTTGACTCTAGCCAAGGTGGGTCCACCTTGCGTATTATATACTAACGTACCTATGAGATAGTGGGATAGTACGCAAAATACTATAATTCTGCTCCGGGATTCAATTGTACCTATGGGATAGTACGCTAAAAAACTATTATTCTGCTACAAGATTCAGCATTACAAGAATGTTACTTTTAACATATAAATCGTTTGCAAAATTCATTCATTCACTCATTCACGTGTAATTCCAAATCCCGCTTGTAAAGACCAGCGACCTTTTTTTTAGGTAATTAGTTTATAAATGAAAGAAATGTTATTTGTTACTTTTTGACGTTAATAAGTCGAATAACTGTTTTTTTTTCAGATATATGTTAGCTCACTGTCTTAGAGAAGATTTCCTTACTAGGACTAAACCCACGGAAAGATGCAATATTGTCATACAAGTTTACAATCTCTATAAAGCGATACCTGTTGACTGTATTATCAGGTAATTAATTGAAAAGGGCAAATATTTAACACGGCAACTGAAATCCTTTTTAGGCAACTTACTATTAAGTCACAAAAAAACTAACTTTGCAGTGATTAAATATCTTAGCAACTATTAAACTATACAAGCAACAAAATGCTAGGATCAAAAAACTAAAAATACGGCTGCTACTGGGTATCAAATATATCAAGCGGGATCAGTGTAAAACTGGTTGAGGCATTATAAAACCTAATGTGGCGACTAATTTTTCCGAGGGGATATCATACATTCTTCACTGGCAACTATTGGATTTCATTATAAAAATACACATCTGGCAGCGATTTTTAGGTACCTTTAAAACTGAAAATGGGTATTATAATAATGTATTTGGATATTAGAATATTGTTTGCAGATTCGTAAATTCTTGAAAAGGCGGCAAATGCGCTCGCTCGCTTTTTTATTTTTGTGACTATAATATTAAGTAAATTACATATCATGTGTATTGAAGTAGAAATTAATAAAAATAAAATAAATTGGGTTAGGTTAAAAGTTGCTTCACCCAGCCTAATGGGCAGATGCATTTAAGTTAGGGGAGGAAAACAGAGGGAGGAAGGGGGGGCGAAGCCCCCCGCATTAAAAAACAATTAATCACCACAATTGTATTTGTGCTAGGTTAGGTTAGGGTTAGCTTGTGTCCCTTAGAGCGGAAATTGGAACCCCGCGAAGCCTCTTACGAACACCCATAAAAAGAAATGGGTTAGTGGTATTCTAAGCTAATACTACGCAGCATTTTTTTCTTCTGTTGCCATCATAAATATATGATCAAGACTGATAAATGGAATCGTAACAGAAATATTATTTTTAGTCAAATCATAACCTGACTGCCTGTTCACAATTAATTTTATTTTCGACAGATATAAATCACTTTACCCATGGTTGCAAAGATTCACACCTGTGTGCATTTACATAAAAATTCTAGAAGACGGATTGTTGGATTTAAAAAGGGATAAATGTAAAGAAAAATACGTTTTAGCCGTTGAAATACTGGACTCATTGATCGCGCAAAACTTCAGAGAAAGGAAGAAAGCCAACTGGTATGCTGAGAAAGCTTTAATACTACACGCTTATTTGGGGAAACACGAGGAGGTATGTTGTACAAATTTTGTTGTTTTTTAACACGCTTATATTAGCGGCACCTGTATGTATGTAAATATGTATGTAACCGGCTCCTTTAAACTCGATTTTGACCCCCTTAAACAGACCGATTTAATACAAAATTTGTACACTATCGAAAATCAGGGACAATATATTCATTTCATAAGTTTATTCCATTATCCTGATTTCAAATGATTCAGTACTAAAAAGTTAAAAATAAATTATTATTTATAGTTTTTAAACTTTATTTTTATTTATTCATGGTCACCGTTTGTGGGGTTTTATATCGGACATACAAAAAAACACAATAGTTATGAATCCGTATTATCTGGCTGTCTCTGTGTCTCAGCCATTCATTTTTAACATAAAATACGTTACATTATCTATGTTTTCCATTAAAAGTAATTGAAATATAAAGCCTTGTAAAACACTTATTGTGAGATAATAAAGGGGTTTGTAGTATTTGGAAAGTCAACTTCATTCAACGTCGTTGGTCCCAATTACTTAACGTAATTATCTTCAAGTAATCTAAAAGTAGAAGGAGAATGCAGATCTCAAATTAAGTTAGTAGAGGACGACCTTGGAGAACTCATTTGGACCAAATAGAAAATGATCTCAAAAAGGCAGGTGTCCAAAGTATGACGAATAAAAGAGCATGTTTGATAAGATTGATGGATGTAAACGAAGCTAAAGAGGTTTGCCAGGATCGTACAAAGTGGCGATTGATAGTTTCTGCCTACCCCAATGGGAACTAACGGCGTGAGTATATGTGTGTGAGAATTTTTTGTGCCGCAAATGGCGAATAAACATCTTTCTTTTATTTTTTTATGTATGTATATAAACTCTCCTTAATAAAAAAAACATTCATTATCTTTTTATCCTCAATCTTGTCCGTTAGTAATTACTTATTTATACTTAATTCACTTTTTTTTCAAATATCAAATTTCGTACAATTGAAATCATTTCATTTCTGAAAATCTAATGGTCTCATTTTAGGCAGCAAAAACATTGATTTGTGGCTTCGAATCGAATTTATCTGAGATAGCTAAAGACGCGATGAGGCCCCGCGCTAAGAAGATTGCCCAACAGAAGAATATCACCCTAGATGAGAGCATACGTCATACACTGGCTAAGTTTGCTGATAAAGATGATATATTGGAAAGCAATATACCTGCTAGACATTTCTTTAAACAACCTATGGAGTAAGTAGATTAGATTTTATGTGCTCCTAGTTTATACTTATAATGCGATATTAGATAAATTAAAATTATATATTTGGATGTAAGTTGCTCAGTTACGCCTAAAGGCAACTTATTTTAATGTAAATTAAGTAATTAGTTTTTTTATCATGGAAACCTCAATGTGGGGATTATGACTTTTACATACATACATACATACATACATATTCTCACGCCGTTAATTCCCATTGGGGTAGGCAGAGACTATTATGACTTTTAATTAAGGGAAAAAAAATCGACACCACCGGGACTCGAACGCGCGACCTTCCGGTCAACGCCCCGGTCGCTCTGCCAATTGAGCTATGGTGTCAACTGATTACTGATGCGAAATTCTTCTTTCCTTTGTTTCTTAACACCTTAGATGTGTCAGCGATCCCAAGGATACTCTACACTATGGATGGGCCCTAAACACACTCAGAGCGTAGCAGGGGGCGTGGCCTATTGGCAATTAAAATGGCTGACCTAGGGTTGTATCATGCAATAAAGAATCAGAATAGAAAAATATCGATAAATTTGCAAACATGTTTATCTATATACTTATAATAAATCTGTAGAGAGGTCAATTCTGTACATGTAATATATTTTCAAAATAACCATCAGGTGGTGATTAGGGATCGATACTGATGCCAAAAATGCAATCAGTAAAATTTTTGTCTGTCTGTCTGTCTGTCTGTCTGTCTGTCTGTCGGTTTGTATGTTCCTTATGGAAACGAAAACTACTCGACGGATTTTAACGAAACTTGGTACAATTATTTTTCATACTCCTGCGCAGGTTTTTGTATACTTTCCAGCAGAGTAGTAAAGGGGAATTTTGGGAAATTTTGGGAAAACGGGAGAAGTTACTCCATTTTTTAAGCTTCCGTCGCGTGTGCAGCCTTAATGGTAAAACTTACATAGAAATCATGTATGACGGAAATATTCTTCATAAAATTATCTAAAAAAAAACCTCAACAGTTTATGTCTATCTTTTACGGTTGACTCACGATAACACGTGTATTTCCTGATAGCTTAGCAGTTCGGAACATTCTGATTATATTTGTTTACTCTTACGTTTGTAAACCTCTCACTCATCCCTAATTTAAAAAAGGTAACATTATTACCTATTCAATAAAAAAAGATTCATAGAAATCGGTAGAGAAACACCGAAATTATACATAAAATAAGCCATCGCGCCCGTGATCAAAACCAAATCTTTACTAATTTACATATAACATACTAGATGGCGCCAGTAGTTGCATCCTACATCACGTAATGTTTTATTGTTTAGTATAAGTACTTCATCGCGTTTTATTCCAAAATTTGCTATTAAACGGAAATACTGAACCGTTCATTAAAGCGCATTCAAAATCACCAAACTACACTGTTTAGGGAGTGCTATAAATTTAATAAATTAAAAACATTGCGCTGAATTTCACAATGCTTGAGCAGTGACTGAAGAAAGAAACCTCAGATATTTAATAAAACAACGCTACCCGTGCGAAGCTGGGACGATCCACTAGTGTAGAAATAATTTATTTCAACAGTGGGCAAATATTTTTTATTTAGATCTAGATATTTTAGCGCCAGTTTTAAACCTTCGTTTCGCCACCATGGATCACACATCACCATGGATTTAACTCATGAACATTGTCGAGCGATAATTTATTATGATTTTCGGCGTGGGGTAAGTTAAATGCAGTGCATCGATCAGTGGTTCATTGAGATTAATCATGGGTGTCATATGCTCAAGGACGACTTTAAATCGGTTGTCGTACACGTACCACAAAACATTAATGCTGTGCTTGACTTATATTGCAAGATCGTATATATAAATACTAAAAAAACAACGTAACTAAATTATAAATGTCACATTTATTCATTTTTAAATAACGTCAATTTGTTATAACACGTTCTGAATGAAACCTTTTCATTCGTGATTTTTTAATGATAAACCATACCATTTTTTTTAAAATGCAATGCCAATTTTTATGCCGATGGTTGATATTTTCAAAGCCAATACCATCAAGCCACTTTTTTCTCCGTGCTTCACTTGTAGGAAACCTGAAATTATTTAATTTTAGTAATCAATAACAACCTCATAAGTAACAAATGTGAAGAAGAGTGTTAACTATATAAATAATGTTACCTACATTTTAGAAGGCAACCAACCAACCAACTTAAACCGAATCTGATAGTACTTAAACATCGATAAAACTAAATGATCAGTGTTTCACATCACTAGGTAAACAATGAGAGGAAATAATTTTGGAAGAAATCATGAAAACTAAGCCTTTTATGGCGAAAATATTACAATGATCATGAAGTTTTCTCTGATCACATCGAGGAATCATGAAATACATCAAAAAAATACTCTTGACCAAAGTGAAAACAAAGAAAATACTTACTTACTTGTGCAAAGTTAATTGAGGCTGATTTTCGCTATTACGGGCGCCACAATCTTTAACAGAACAATAGGGGATTGTGCATTTATATTACCCATGTAATTTTATGGTCCAAAACTTGATTAATCAATGTCCAAAACACAATGAACACGATCAACACTTTTGTTTACAAAGCAACTTGACCGATCAAATGGCGACTAAGATGGCCGATCTATGTACGCGCTATCAGAATCGTAACTTCTTGACGAAATTTGGCCATAAACAACAAGAAGTAAACATGTATTGTTCTCTTTTTCAAAAGATTAAACTCGGAAGGTTAGAAAGAGAAAACGGCATATGGAATATTTCTGTTGCGATATGATTATTATTTGCATAACGTTATTTAGATATAGTACCACAGGGCCCATCCATAGTGTAGAGTAGAGTATCCTTGCAGCGATCCCCACCTCCGTTTTTTTTTAGATGATAACTAATATTTTCACATATTTTTATGTTTTACTTTTAAGGGCCGGCGCTGACTGCCGGCATGGCATGGCAAAGGATTTCGGTACAGATATAGCATTTTTAATCTTATTACCATGCGAATAGAATTCATTTTGACAAAACGATGCCGAGGGAGGCCGCGGTAGGACAGCACGTCGGCATCGTTGTGTCAAAATAAAGTAAAATGAATTCTATACTCATAGTAATAAGATTAAAAATGCTATATCTGTACCGAAATCCTTTGCCATGCCATGCCGGCAGTCAGCGCCGGCCTTTACACTTTTGTAACTATATTTTTCTAAATATTTCTTTTGTGTGTTTGTCTGTGTGTTTTATAAAGTGTTTTCTATTTAATTCAATAATTTATTGTTCGTCAATATCATTATAGCTGATGATTATGTTCGCAGGACCTGGTCTGAAGGTGGTAAGAAGAAGGGCAAAGTGGTGTATGAGACCAAAGATTCGTTCGGTCGCACTATGCAAGGGGTGGAGGCTTTTGCTAGGTCTTCTTATATTATCAGCGGGGAATTCACTCACGGTGAGTTTTTTTATTATGTTAGTAAGTATGATGGTTTGTTTGCTGTGTAGTGGCGGCTCATACCCCATTTTTTCTCATTGCTGCTCGTAGAAGGCGACTTGGACTTCGGAAGAATCATAGGCTATTTATGTATAATCATGTTTAATTAAATTAAGGGTGAGCAGAGATCGAAGAAAATTTTAATATTTCAGAATTAACATTCTCTTGGCAAAGCTTGGAATTACTAAAGGAATAAATAAAGAATAACCACATGTGGTTATCATGAACAAAAAGATTTAAATTACTAAAGGAATATTGAAAAAAAAATACTCCTTTAATTGGATCCTGACCGTGCCCGTTAATGTTCTTTTTTATGTATCGTTCTCTTATATTATCCATCTAACAGTAGAATACAAATCAACTATCGGTACAAAGTGGTTTTAAATTAAAAAATGTGTTAACAGGCGATCACTGGGAGGGGCGAATAGTCAAGACCATATTCTTCCTCCTGTTTTGGGACATTATCTACACGAAACCAAAGAACACGGCGGGAATATTTCTATCATATCTACAGCAGTTTCCTTTGGATATGTTCTATCCAGAGTTTTACTCCAATCGGCGACAGGAAATCGAATCTAATTTGAAATTCATTGAAAACTGCTCTATAGACGTGTTGATAGAGGAAATGAATCAAGTTTGGCAAAGTAGGCCCGAATGTAAGTATCTTGAGTCATTCCTTAAATATGTATTAATATGGATAAAACTTCTACAGCTGTGTCTGTGTAATAGATGGTTCAACATACACTGTGTTGCTTATACAGCAACATAGTTTGATTTTTCAAATAATGTGTCAACCCTTCTGCTAGTTATCTTTAGTTATGCACAGGAAGATACGCACAGTACATACATACATATACTCACGGCTGTAAATCCCTACAAGGGGTAGCCAGAGCTGAGGAACTAGAAGTTCCTCGGCCACTTTTGATTATACGCACAGTGTAATCAAATAACAATACGCTGTACATATGATAAATAAAAAGTACAAATGTTATTAGATTACATAAAAAGGCGGTCCTGATTTCTCGAATAAAAGTAAGCAGGACTTAATTAGAGTTCCAAATGCAAGTTTATCAAACCATTACACTAAACTGAAATCTGTGTGTTGCAGTGTAAAAGTTCCTAAGTCATTTATTAAATAGAAATTATTCTTAAGTCAGCTATGAAGTTGTACTCCTATTTTTTCAAATTTTGTTTTAGTTGTATTTTGCGACCTTAAATCTCACAATCTATCTATCCTAGACTAGGAGGTGTTTTAATCACATAAAAGAAGGTTTGTCATGTAACTGAAGATAACTCAATTGATAAAAAAAATACATAAGTAAACGATGTTTCTGTTACAAATTCGCTGGCTGCGTAAATAATTAGTAAAATATTAACCCTTCATAGAGAATACGAAATAAAAAGTTAAAAAGCCGAATCCACATTAGTTTACTGTGACTAAAAGCTTTGCTTTCCACAAAATGAACTGACGACTTGGTCAAAGTTCCGAGAAGCCGATGGATGAGGGCAGCACAGGACCGGTCGTTGTGGAGATCTTTGAGTAAGCCCTATGTCCGGTAGTGGACGTCTATTGGTTGATAATGATGATTATTAACAATTATGATGTTACTTAACTTTTTCATACATTAGAATAGAAAATGGGATTTATGCAGAAATAAGTATTAGCTTACAAATTCCAAGCGCGCGTAACCTGCCCGAATAACAAACCATAATAAATTAATACCAATGCTATGCTATGGATTTCCGCAAAGAAGTGCCTGATTCAATCCAATATAGTAGATTATTCTACCTATTATTATGGGATAGCCGTGATAATCCAATAGAAAGAACGAACGCCTGTCAATACTGACAGGCGTGAGTTCAAATCCCGGACGGGCCTACATCAATTTGTCTTTTCTAAATATAATATGTGTGGTTAATTTATCATGGTAGTTAACAGTGAGGTAAAACATCGTGAGGAAATTTACATGGCTAAGTTGTACTTAGTCATGCGACAGTTTATTCGTACAAAACGGCGATAGGCCTGCCCCCTATCATGAGAGTACACTGTCTAAGCAAAACGTGGGTACTCTAAACAGCAGGTGAAGATGTCATGTATTAGTACCTCTACCAACACCTTCGGGGATAAACGGGGTGATGGCTTGAGTCTATTTATTATGGTTTGTTCAAAATTATCTTTAGAATTCAGAGTTTTTTTTGTTTCAGCGGAACTATCAGGTATAGATCGCTCCATAGGGTGGGACAAAGTGAGTATGGTTAGTTCGTGTCTGGGACCAGCCGGGTTGGCGGCGCTTTGTAGACCTCTAGCCACTAACTACGGGTACATGCATTCTGGGTTCCCTGACCTTACTATGTGGAATACTGAGACTAAGCGGGTAAGAATCTTTTGTGTTGTTGAGAAAAGAATTGATTTATTCTTAATAAATAAAGGACGTGCCGTGTAGTGCCGGCTTAGAATGTCGCTACCCCTTTCTACCCACGGGTGTTGTAAGAGGCGACTAAGGGTATTGGGGCTTTTTATTGGATTTTTGGGCGATGCGGTTGGAGACTCATCACCAAAAACCTTTATTTTTACCATCTTTTCCCCACACAACTTCCAAAAGTTGCTGAGGAATTTATAATTCCTTAGCTCTGGTTACCCCTTCTAGGGAAATAAAGCCGTGAGTATATGTATGTATGTAAATAAAGGAAAGAAAAATTTCGATACAGGCGGCATTTTGTTTCCCGCCTGTGTCGAGATTTTTCTTTCCTTTATTTATTTATTTATTAGTAATAATCCCCACATGAGGTTTTCATGAACAAAAAGATTTAAATGATTTATTCTTGTTAATGTTTATACCAAGTAGACAAGTGAGACCCGTCACTAAAATCCTTTTATTTTACGATATTTTCCTCACGAAATTTCCAAAATGGCTACTGCATTATTTTATGAGGACTCTCAGTAGAGGCGACTGAGTATTCGAAATGCATTCGTGTAATCTGTAATTCGTGTATCTGTTTTTGGGTTTGGTTTTTAATCCCTTCCCCACTCAACATTCAAAAGTCGTTCTGGCGACATCTTTTAGGAATTTATAGCCATGAGCGTAAATATGTAAATGATACCTTATTTATATATATCCACAACAAACCCGGCGAAGTCCGTTTCGCGCCCAGATGGCTTATTTTCGCGAAGGATACTCACACACCACGTACTAGCGTCATTGGATAACATGCTGTGTATCAGATGCCATCATTTTTATCCCTGTTGTCCTGAAAATTTCCTTAATTTTCTTTGCTACAAACCCCACGGAGCCTGAGACCTTTCCAACGAATGCAAAAAGGTCACGTCAGGAAGGAAAACCCGATTGGTTTTTATATAGTAGATGAGACGTGTCGTTCCGTCATAAAATATTTTTGCATTGCAGTAACTTTGCGCTACTGAAATAACCATAATAACATTTAATTGTTTCAGATAATGTTTGTTGAAGTAAAGAGTGATAGTGACCAGCCATCCCTCAAGCAAATTCAGTGGATGAATTATCTGATGGAGAATAACATTGAGACAGAGTTCTGTTATGTTGGTGTTAACAATAAGCGTATTAAATCTAGGAGTATCGGCAGAGTCTCTGTGCCAAATATAGAAGAATCATAGAAGAATAGTGTCAAGTTTTTTTTTTTTAGTTTCAAAGTACGAGACTTGATAATGTAATCTTTCTTATAGCTCAGAGAATCATGAAGTTATTGGTATAATTTAGGTGCATGTTTCCATTACTTTTAGTTATGTAAGGACTTATACAATTTTAATTTAAGCAAATTTTGATTCTAAAAATCGAGTGTCGGCATTTATTATTCAAAATTGTGTGCTACCGTTTGGATCTGTGATATTAAAACTTCATAAATTTTAGGATTAAATAAGTTAAGAAATATAACAATTATATTTAAATGTAAGAGACAGACCTGTAAGTTTCCTATTTAGACAAGAAGTAGTTCTAAATAAATGGTTTTTTATATTTTTTGTGAAAATCCGATTATTTCTTTAATAATAGTTACAAAAAGTATAGACAGAAATATTTTTAATAGGGGTTAGAAGAGATACGTATGCCTATACTATTATAGACCTTCTGCTTACTGCACATCCTTGTCACTATTGATTTTTATGTCCTGATAGCGCTTCACTATAGTATCTAATTATGAATACTTATAATTTACATGATATGTTTCTAGAGACTGGCTGATAAAGCTCATGGTATCCACTGCTGGCCCTAGTGGGTTAAACTTTGTCATGTAGATATATATATGTAGTTGTCAATTGTGGAATTATAATGGTATTTTTAATAACATTGAATGTTGCAAATAATTCTGTACGAGCAAGCAGTGCATAGGTTAAAGTGCTGATTTAGCGTTTCTGTCGCTATGCCAGTTTTATACCAAATAGGCAATAAGTTTGCATTTTGCCAATAACCATTTTCATATTTTCTTAATATACCAGTTTTACATACATACATACAAATACTCACGGCAATAAATCTTTAGAAGGGGTAGCCAGAACTCAGGAATTACAAATTCCTTAGCCACTTCAGGGAGGTTGAATGGGGAAAAGATAATTAATTTACTAATTTTATATTTATTTTTTCCTTTTTATTTATCTATCAGTAAAAGGTGTCTAGCGATTCGCTCTACAAATTTCAAGAAGTACAACAGTTTCTAATAATTCAGAGATTGTGTTGGTTACGTTGTTTAGTCAAAGTATATAATATACTGCATTTTTTAAGTGTATACTCAGGAACTTTAAAGAAAAAAAACTTTAGGTTAAGAGTTACTTTCAATGTTAGTAATGTAAGTGAAGATGTTAAAATATTTTTAAAAATATAAATTAAATTTTTATAACAATAAATGTGTTTATTTGACCACCTTTTCCTATGTGTCTACACCCAACCGGATCACCTTTCTGAGCGACCCAAGACTTATGTGTGATGCAAGTCTGCGATTGTAGTATTATTTGTCTTTGCAGTATAATTGTGGCGTTAGAAGAAAGTTTTTTGTTTCGGAGCACAGAACAAATACAGATCTAAAAGTTAATACAAATGTATAGTTCATCATCAGACGAACGAAAATATTTCGCTGGCTGGAGGTTGGTGAGAAAACTTTATTATACATATAATTTAATGAGATTAATGTTTTTAAAACATCAAATTGGTACTCAAAGTCAGAATTTCCTAAAATTGTGGGGGTTGTTTCCTATACGTCAAATAGTTTTCGTATGATAATAGGTAATCATTAAAAAGTATATAAACCCTTCTAAGCTCGTGTAGCCTTCATATGCTTGGCAATAAAACTCAAACGTTCACACCGTATATTCACGAAGGGGTTGGCAGATGTACCAAACTAATGCTTCTGAACATCGCGTGACGTTGTCACCTGGTGTTCAGAGTACCCACGTTTTGCTTGGACAGTGTACTCGCAACTTAGGGGCCTATCGCCGTTTTGTACGAGTACTCTGTCACATGACAAAGTACAACTTAGCCATGTGGGTTTCCTCTCGATGTTTTCTAATAGAACCAAATGTATATGCCGTGTAGTGTCGGCTTAGAATAACACTACCCCATTTCTACCCGTGGGTGATCGTAAGAGGCGACTAAGGGTATAGGGGCTTTTTAAGTGATTTTTGGGCGATGTGGTTGGAGACCCGTCACCAAAAACATTTATTATTACCATCTTTCCCCCAATCAACTTCCAAAAGTGGGTGAGGAATTCCTCATTCCAAAGCTCTGGCTACCCCGTTAAGGGATTTATAGCCGTGAGTATAAGTATGTATGTATATGCAGTTTTTACTAAGTGCTATGTTGGTAGAGGTATTCAACAATTGCAGCTCAAATGTTCATTAGTCCACGCAGCTATAAAAATGCATATTCCAACATTCAAGACTTGAATAAAGCTTCATCACTCAGTAGAAACACAACCGCTTCTAATGCAATATGTATTCGAATCCTGCCTCGTATGTTACCTAAATATGTATTTTCTTAAGTCATATGCGATGTTAATCTATTTATGGTAGTTAAAGGCGAAGGGAAAACATCAAGAGGAAGCCCATATGGCTAGTTGTACTTAGTTGAACAAATCGGTGATAAGCCTGCCTCATATCATGTGAATACCAAGAAAAGCTTAGGTATTCTTGATACCAGATGCCAAAAATGACAGGTGATTTCCAGAAATATTAGTACCTCTGCCAATTGTTAATTGGGAAGGAAATGATTGGTAGTAAGGTTGCTCGTGTCGTTGGCAATAAATTTTCAGATCTGATTGTCTGAATTGAATAGGTGATTTTGCTGTGAACACATCCTTATCTCCCACTTAATTTAAATAAAAGCAGCTTAGTATTTTTGAACTACAAAGCCTTAGCTACGCCTTATCGGATTTCAATTCCTAAAGTCTTAGGTACCCCTATTTAGGATTTATAGATTAAGGTTAGTAGGATTTAAATAAAAGAACTTTTAAGCATTTTTACAGATCATACATATTTATTTATCCATTTCATAGTACAGATATCACACTGGCCCGCCCCTATAAAAATAAATGTGTAATAACGACCCAGGAACGTCTGCCGCGATCGGGTAGTAGCCAACTCTCACAAACACTAGTTTTGTTCTCTTCTAAAAGCAGAGAAGCATATCAATGTGGTAAGAGAGAAAAGGACAAAACATGGTCGGCAATACTCCGTGATCGCGGCAGCTCACAAATACGATATTAAATAGGTATCGGTTATCTTATACAAGGAAAAATGGAAATATAATTCTAAACCATTATACAGGTTGATATACACAAGTGTTATATAGTTTTACAATTACTAGAAAATTCGCACATATTTGACACTGAAAGCGACGAAGATTATCGAAAGTAGGTGTTAGACATTGGTCCGAGACACTGAGACAGAAGCGATATTCATACGAACTAGCACCAAGCCACCGTACGATACTAAACAAGCAGCGGCGCGTCGCCACTCAATTACATTCATATATTTTAGTACAAATTATACAAAAGCTATTGGGTCAGTCGAGAGACTGCGAACTGCGCTCACAAAAACTACGCCCGCGTTAAAACTTTCAAAAATAGTAAACGTTTATATAAAAAAATGTAAGCAAGTCTTGGTATCAGGCGAGGGTAATTTTCGACAGCGCTTCCTATCCGAATATTGAGCTTGTTGAGTTGATAGCGGATAGCCGCGGCTATTAAAACATCGTATGATATGTCACAGTTTATGTTCCTCTGCATCCCCCACTACTACACCCCCATACTCTCCACTCTATACCAACACGCCGTACAAGAGGATGCGGTTATATATCGTTATCAAAATATAATCACTAATATACACTGTGGATGTGATCTACGGTTAGATATGTGACATTTGCTTTACAAGAGATACATTGAAGCTTTATATAAAAGGTTTAGTAGACTGTATAAAAATATTAGTCAAAGTTCGAATGGTATAAAATGCTATTTTTGTTGAATTATAACCAGAAAAATACATCTTGTTCGTTATTGTAAGCTCTTTGTGTTTGAGTCTGAAATTGGGGATATTTGAGCCTAATCGGATTTGTTTCTATCCGCACTATCTATTAAAATATGCGTGTCTAAATCATACAGTTGATTCTTAATCATAAATAATTAAAATTGTAATACAAAAATATAAAATGTGACTTAAATGCGTTCCAAATATAAAATAGTGTGAAGTCGGCACCTAGCGCACTACAGAGAACATCACAAATTTCCATTCGTCGCGCGATGATGATGATGATGATAAAGAAGATCGGTGATGAAGCAAAGGAGCCCGGGCCGGGCGTGGCTCTCGAATGGGTCCATTTTTTAAACATTTACTAATAAAATATTAAAGCTTAACATACATAAAGATTAAGCATCTCTGCACCTTAGATCTTTAATAGCCATCCAAAATAACTGCAGATTAAAATATCTCATCTTAAAATAAAGTCTTAAACATTAAACTATAATAAAAAAAAGGGATTGTATGTTGAATCGATTGCTAACTTAGGCCAAATTAAAAATGATTGGATTAAAAAAATAATATAATATATTCATTGTTATAATTCGCTGTCATAATTTAAAATTACCGTGTTAATGTACAATAAGTAGTGATGATTTGTTCGAAAGAGTCCCCACCGTGGGCAGAGTGCGCGGCAACCAAGGAGTGAGCACGGTAACGAATAGCGACAATTAAAGTAAACGATTGGCGGTGGTTTGTTTGCTCCAGTCCAAATCAAACAATTCAGCTTGACTCCTTCTCTTTCTCCTTCTCCTTTTCTTTCTCTTTCGGCTCTGGAATATTTGCAAAGATACTTCATATAAGTAAGGACAACAAAAAAATAAAATACACAATAGTTAAACTGACTTTTGGGATATAATTCTTTTTACAAATTTATTTCTATTGACTTCGTTGCAATATGCTTTTTATAAAAAGCTATTTGTTTGCCATAATTGTAAAAAGTGATAATGAATGGATTAGCTCAATCTTCCACTGAGCTTCCACTGAATACCCCACGATATTCTATCCTGGTATTCACAATGCCCAAAATTTGCTGGTAAGTATACCCACATTTCCCCCTACTTCATACAGCTTAACCCCGCTTACACTGAAGGATCTGTTTGATTACATGACAAAGTATGTATCTTGGGTTATGGGATTGCGATGTTTTCTCTCACAGAATTATATTATCTGTGCGCTCACATTTATAAACTCATTAAATGACCCGAGTTGTAGGCACAATGTGGGATTCGAACCCTCGCTTCCTTCATTAACGAGCAGCTCTTATCCATTGAGCAACCAAGGTTGTTAGGCTCTTCGTATCCACCTTTATTGTTTTAAGTCTATATAATATACCAATGAGAAAGATGGAACTACAGAGTTATTAAAATAAATATTTAGCTCTTGCATAAGCGTATATACTCGTAATATTAAATGGATTCAATTAAATTGTAATAGCGTATAAAGTTTTGCCTCGACTACATAATGAAATAACTAAACGCACATTTTTTGGAATACTATTGTCTGACTTAAATAAGTCTTCATTATATAACCATCAAATGTCTTGTAATAACGTTTATCTTGTTATAATTCGATAACATTCATTATTGGTTTCTTTTACTTCCAAGAAAAATGAATGTTTGATGTAAAGAAAATGTTGTGACAAGAAAAAAGTTATATTTCAAGTCTATCATATCACCGACTATTAAAGTAGACTTTCTCAATTATATCTTATGAAAATCTTGGAGGACGAAGCATAGCCACTAATAAGAATAATAAAATTGAAACTTCTATTCCGTTACTTTTCATAATGAAATGTGAAAGTAAGCATATTTTATCTCTATACTGTGTTATAAATCTGCAATGCGGTGATGCTGATAAAAGCTTAATGATAAACTATATTGTACTACAATATGTGTCATAATCTAAAATCTTATAGTGTTTTTTTGTAATATAATAATAATACTTCTAAAGCAGTAAGCCTAAATTTGTTATGTAATAAATCAAGATGCGTGGCATTCATGTTATTTTATTCATGCCTGTATTGTATATATCTATAAATCAAAGTATAATAAGTATATATATTTATGGATTCCAAGCAATGTAATGCGCGTTTAGCCCTATAGCGGTGCGTAGATCCTTTAAATTTAATATTGTGACACATTTTTCACTTGTCTATTTATGTATGTTATAGAAACTGGAGTTTTTCCATGCAATAGCTTTAAAGTAGTCTAAAAAATATACTATAACGTGTTCATTAAAATTGGCCCTCTAGTTTATTTTAATATTATTTTGGTAATGACTCTTCAGTTGATTGCAAGTATATGCTATATTAAGAATATTCAAAATGGATATCATATCATTACAATAGTATGTCAAGCAATAAACTTGCGTTCGAGATAAATCTTATCAAGCGTAGAAGATATATATATGAAAAAGTCTCTCATTTTGTCCTGGTGTATTGTAAATTGGCACATCAAGAGATTTTATTCAGACTTTTAGATTAATATTAAGATATTTTTTACTATAATTATAACCTTGCTTTCAGCGCATCGCGTTAGAATAGATCAGATTATTAAAAACTGAAGCAATATTAATCTGTCTTTCTCAGAACCAGCAAATACATGCGCTATATACAAATCGCCACATACCATTTGTAAATAGACAAGTAAACCGTGTCACAATTGAATGCAAGCGTCTACGCTACCCATGCCGAGTCGAGACATACCTTCATCGCTGTTACCATTAGTCAGCTTCTCCTCACCGTTCTTTTCTCCGTTCTTCTCTCCGTTCTCAGCTGGCTTTTCCTTCTCTTTCTTGTCTTCGGAGTTCTCCTTAGCTGGCTTCTTGTCTTTGCCACTCTTCTTCTCCTTGGCCGGGGTCGCGGGCTTAGGCTTCGGCTCTTGGGCTGGGTCGAGGACCAACTTGCCGATGTTCTTGCGGTCGTGGATCTTCTGCATCGCCTCGGTTATCTGGGAAAGTCGGTTTTATTAGTATACGTATATTATTTGCAAAACATTACGCGAAATATTTTCGAAAAATAATAATGTGTTTGCCGTGTAGTGTCGGTTTAGAATAGCACTACCCCATTTCTCCCGGTGGGTGTACGTAAGAGGCGACTAACAGTATGGGGCTATTAAGGGATTTTTGGCCGATGCGGTTGGAGACCCATCACCAACAACCTTTATTTTTACTATCTTTTCACCACTCAAATTTCCAAAAGTGGCTGAGGAATTTCTAATTCTTTAGCTCTGGCTACCCCTTCCTGGGATTTATAGCCGTGAGTATATGTATGTATGTATGTAATAATGTGTTTAACCAGAAAGTATAATAAATAGGAGCTTTCTTTCTTCTTTGGAGGTCGTATCACTAATTTCTCTATCTACCAGAAAACTTTGGAATGGTTAGGTCAATTTACAATAAGAGGAGTTGCATCAAAACTGAAAATCCCAAGCACATGCTTTAGTCGTTTTTAAGGCGATAACTCGGTACTATTTAAAAGGGTGACTGAGGGTGGAAAATTGCTTTTTAATGGCTTTTGGCCGATTTTGTACCCATCATCACTATCTGAATTCCAATATCTTGCTCATGCCCATACTTACAACCATAGCCCTAAAGAGGAGTAATCAGAGCCAAAAGAACCAATAAACTTTTGATACTGATGAATGATCATTAATAATGATATTTTCCAAAATCTAACCTTGACTTTATTCAACACGGACTACAGTACTTACATCTTCAAGAGCCCAAGTAGAGTCGACCAAAGGCTTGACCTTCCCCTCTCCCCACAGAGAGAACACCTTGTCGACGGCGCGGCGGACGATGTCGGCGCCTCCGTGCTGGTACAACAGGTGGCGCAGGTTCAATCCCGACAGACTCTTGTTCTCATCGAACAACTTGATGGGAGAGACCTTGTCTACTTGCCACCACTGGAGAAAGAGAATATTATGTGAGAGAAAGAATATTTGAATTAGTGTGGTGTGAAGTGGAAGCAGTTTAAAACTACACTTAAATAACCGAACAAATCTTTTATAAACGCATGCTAATTGCTAACTGTACGGTACAATCTGTACCGTTAAGTTAAAAAAATTAAACAAGGTTGCTTAATAATTTCATGTAAAAAAACATTAAATTATGTGATAGTTAGGCGTTTCCAACATTTGCATTCTATCTGAAAAGGTAGACAAGTGGCCGTCCGAATTAGTTAAAATTCGGAGGTAGGAAACGCAAACACTACTTGAACGTGTAAAAAAGAAACAAAGGATAGAGAAATTTCGCGCTGGATGCCAACTGACACTGTAGCTCAGTTGGCAGAGCGACGGGGGCGTATACCCGAAGGTCGCGGGTTCGAACCCCGCCAGTGTCGAAATTTTTCTTTCCTTTAATAACATCTTTTATTTATAAGGTTGCTTAATATTTATGTAGTTAAGTTTCCAGATAGAACAATTTTTAATCAGTTGGATATCTGAAAGTTGACAAATTATTATTAAAGACTACAATAATCATAATTATCCAGATTATTCCCATAGGGGAAGGCAGAGACTATCGATCGCCTCTGAGTACGATCTTGACAAACCTCTCTGGCTATTTATGATTATTAAGTTTCCTAAGGTGCCTTTATCCACATCTATGAATGTATCGGAAATTGCTACGAATACGCTTAGATGCAAAGTTTTAAGGGTGCGCGCCGAGATAATAAATGAATTTTATTAGCTCCAAAAATATTATATTTCGAATGAACAATCTAAAAACATATGTTGCAGTAAATTTCTGGAAGCAATATATACAAGCACAACAGCACGTTGCACCAATAAACATGTACTAACACCTAACAGTATTTACAAAGTCCTACAAGGTTTCGTAAAGTAAATACGCAGCGTTGTTTCATAGCAAACGAAATTCTGCGCAAATACACAGAGCCAGAGATAGAGCGCCATTGTATTGATCGGGTAGCCGCTAATGCATTACCTAGTATTACAAGCAACACCTAACTGATTGAGTAATGAGTAGGGTGTTTCAATGGGCGTGTGCTCACGTCGGTTTTCCCGGGCGGGCTAAAACGGTACGTATTTGTAAATACCGCGATTTCAGGAAGCATATTCGATTGGTATGCGAGCCCAACGTCGATGGGATCCGATTCACTCACGTCATGCCCATTATAAACTTCCAGTATGTTTGCTGTACGTTACTAGGTAAATTAAAAGTGGGCGTTCAAATGGAATTCGATTTATAGGATAATTACTCATAAGGGATATGAAGTTTAATTTCTTGATGTAAGAGTGGCGGATTGAGATAAGTTTTGTTAGTAATTTTAAATAACTGTCGTACTTACACAGAATACTTTAATAATGGATTCAGAGTGATATTTTTCTACCGTGACGGGGCTTTTGACAAAAATGGTTTGTATATATTCGATACCTACGCTACGCGAAGAAAATAGTTTATTCTATCGCAAACATGTTACACGTATGTTCAATAGAATTTAATAAATTATAAGGCAAGATCAGTAAGCCAATATGCTACCTTCCTATATCCTTTATATTGGCAGAATGGTGAATACTCATCGATAGAGAAGCTATTGTGACTAAAGCCATAAGTATGTATGTGTATATTCATGTTGTGTTCAACCGATTAGCGTGTTGACTTTTCAAATACTTTCCTAGAAACGAACAATCACGGCTATTGAACGAAACTATTATCTTCAATTAGAGCCTTTACAAGTTAGTCCGAACAAGACCCGACTATATCATATACCTATATATATGTTTAGCTAGTAAACCTTTAAGAAAAGCACTAAGTGTTAAATTCATTCATATTTCCTTCACGAAAAATAATTGCAAACATAAATATAGCAGTCAAAAGAAACCCTTGTCAGAAATTGACGGTAGTCTAAGAAATTGCAATTAAAACTCGGCTGATAGAGAGATCTTTGTGCCGCGGACCAATTACAGTGCGTTATAAAATGAAGTCGTAAAAATTTACTCCAGCATAGTAATAAAGCCAATAAAACCGACGTAAAAAATATAAACTTACGTAGCGGGCAGCGCTGAAGAAGCTCTTGGTCTCCCCGGTCATGTTTGATGTGCCTGCGGAAAACACATGTTTGTAATACACCAATTTTTATTGCCCACGATTAAAAGAAAGCCAGTGAAAGAATCCAGTAATCGCCCTTTCATGTACTACCGGAAAGAGTTTAATGGAAATATTTTGATAGGCAAATTCCTTAGGCAGATCTACTGAAAGTAGACAAAGCTTTCAATTTAAAGATTTAAAAAAAATAGGATAAATTTAGTATAAAAGTAGGCTTTATTTTGTATTTTTATCAAACAATAATTGAATTAACACAGCCAAGTGACGAAAGCCAGGCTGTGCAAAATAAATCTTGCTTTCCAGCATGATATTAAACCAGAAATCCAATTTTCTCAGCGGGTATGACCTAGTTTTTGTTTCCCTTAGGTCGGAAAATAGATATTCCTATGATTAATATTCCCGCCTATTTCTGAGTCACAGATGATTTTTATATATGCATTACTGGACTAAGTAACCTGGACAAAAGATATTTCTTCACGATCTTACTAACATTTGTTTAGATTATAGCATGATCCTTCTTTACTGCTGATAATGTTACGAAAGTGCACGTTCTAAAACATACAAGACCAACTATTCTATATATTTTACACATCAGAGCAATTACTACGAAATAAAGTGACTCTTATCCACGTACATCTCAACATGTTTATATCTTTCTTGCACATACTATTATAGAATATAAAAATTTTGATTTTCTTTCCAGCAACTTACCATAGAGGATGTACCGTCCCATCGGTTTCAGCAGTTGGTAGCCGCGGTTGCATTCCTCACCGCACAGACAGTCGAGCACTATGTCCACGCCTTCGGATGACACTCTGTAGGAAGTATTGTTATTTAGACGAGCCTTTTGGAGGTAAACTTTGTGATAAGTAGCTGTAAGTAGGGATGTCATTGAAGACAGCATATCATATATAATCTAAAATAATTTTATTGCAAATTTTAGAAGGGGTTTTTTTCTCGTAGGTTCTAGTTACTACATTCTTAAACAGTATAATATTTATGAATATGTATTTGAAGTCTCAGTATCTTAATTGAAATGTACAAAAAAGCAATATATAATCGTTGGTAGACCTTTACAAATATGCATTTCTAACTAAAACAATATTCCATTTCGAGACAATAGGCCTGGCACGCATCTATTTATATTATTGTATGTTAATGTCAACAATATTGTATGGTTGGTTACCATTGAGTTACCTAACCTAATACTTTTAGAATGAGAAGTTTAAAAAAACTAACTATAATTATAGCCTACCGGTAACTATTGAATCGATATTTATTTGTCTGCTGTAAGCTGTCTGTTCAATATCAAGGTTGTATGAAAACTACGTTCGTTATTAGTCTAGCCGGACTTTATACCTCGCTTTTTCAGACGTGTTTCACGAAAAATACGTGAGCTTTGTTCATTACTCCTAGGGATTACTTTCATGGACGTGGGTAGAATTATAGAGCCAGCCGAAATGAGCTTCTATATAGCTGTGCCTGTGACACGCGATGAGCATCCCGTGTTGATTATAAAGACACGTAAGAGTGACGAGGAAAGAAAGTATTGTAGTTTTCCCTTTAACAAAAAAGTGTATTTTATCTCGGAGGGAATTGAATCCCGTAGTTATTATGTAGTTTTACACAAGCTTTTATCAGATATATTTAATTTATTTATTATTATTATTGATTTATTCCCGTAATGGAATCCAGGTCTTTGTTAAGTGATTTAGATTTAAGTATTGAAAATAAAAGTTGTCATTTCATTGTTACTGCTGTAACGTTACAAGCGGCAAACGTATAAAGAAACAAAAAAAACAATGCGTGGTTCAAATTTGAAATACTCGATGTAAGATAAATTAAACCTATCGCTGTTTTAAGTGCTATAAGCACTTCAATTCCTCAATACTGCATGCCTGAAAAGACATACTGTGTAATCCAAACATGACGCGGTGAAAAGGCTGATAAGTTTATACCAGACATAGCAACCGCGTTGGTACTTTAGTAAAATTAGTTCTCGCAAAACATCCGCACGTATACATATGTCTCGGTTTAGTACATGTATACACTAAACATGTACTAAACCGAGAGCAGACTACCTCTGACTCATCCGAGCTATTCAAGTGCAAGTTCACCAACGCTCTGAACCCCAGGAGCCCCCAATTGAAAACTAGATAAGACTCAATTTAACAAACCATTCATTCATAAAAGACATTTTATTCGAGCATCAAAACGGACCGATTTGTATCGCTTAATCGCCGCTTTTAGAACATTATTTACATTAATATAGGGTGTGCTTCGTTTAGTTTATGTTACCAAGAGCTCATCGGATACAGAAATATCCTCGTCTATGAATTAAAGTGAGAATTGTTGAAGTCAGCTGCCTTTAGAGCGGGTTATAATCGTGACAATTAACAACGGCGCGCGGCTAACTTACGAGGACCTCCGTAACGAGATATTTATTCTTAAATTATTGTGACTACAAAGGTCTTTATTTGCTGGTATTAAAATCCCGCGAGCGTACCAAATATATTTCTGTAATAACCGGCAATTAAAGAAACTTTAGCTTGGGAACTCTTTACTTGGGGAGTGGACGCATATGTGACTATTCAGTAACACAAAATGAATAACATCACCCTATTTAAGTAAAAAGTTTAAATAATGAATTGATGACTTATTAATAGTTCACAATAGAGTTAAAACATTGACTTTGATCCAATAAAGGACATTAAAATGTATTTTAATAGAGCAACAAACGCGGACTTAAGAAACAGATGTTGATGATTCTCATCGTTCATTTACAAGTATTTATGACGACAGTACAGAAGAATACTCGTCTATATATAAATCTTAACATAACTGCGAGTGTAAACAAAGCATTAGTTAAGATTTAAGGGCCATTGAGGTGAGGAATTTTAAACTGTTTTCGTTCAAATACAGTTGCTTTACCTCAAATCACACTTTATCCTGAATATTAATGAATTGTATTTGATACTTTTAGCGATAAAACATTGTTGCTCATATTATTTTTAATACCTAAAGTACCGACCTAAATGTGCACAAGCAACAAAGGAATCACTTTCGTAATCAGTACATCTTCAAACAACAATGTCTCAATGAGACAGTTTCATTCAAAACATGAAATAAACATCTCTTACACAAAACTGTCTTGTTGATATATCTTTTGATCAGTACAATTCTTTGGAAACGTGAATAAAACATATTTGTTATGGAAAACAGACGAATCTGTCGGGACAATCTGCACAAACAAAGCATAGTGACAATGACAACCTCCTATTTTGTGGTTGAAATGTAAAAATATTCATCTTGTACTCATGTCTATAATTTTCTTGTAAACACTCTTAAGACTCAGTCAAAAAATTGAATTTGGTGTGAAAAGTAAATTAATGTTGAAATAAGCTACTGATAATTGACAAGTTTGCGACTAATCTATTCATTCACTTTTAAGTTGTTGTAGCATTTGTTTTAGGTGTTTAAAGACATTTTTTATTTGTTAAAAGTCTATTTTAAGGATGCAAATATGTATATTTTATGAAAAATCTTGTTATTTATTTGCATATCAAATAATATTAGGTGTAGGTACTTTCAAGGTAGAATACTCAGTCCATACTTACTTCTTGATTTCACTTGCATAGTCGCTTCCTCTCTCGAGAAGGTGGTCAATGTTGCTGTTGTTAGCCTTCAAAGCCTCATGCTTAGCCTTCGAGCAGACCCCGAAAACGGTGACGTTTTCCACTGTCTTAGCTAGCTGGGCTACGGCTTGACCCTACGAAAATATGCACGTGTTAAGATAATCGAAGTGAAATTAAGTATCATTTTATTTTTAAAAATCTATGGCAAAAAGCTATAAAACTTTATGTTTTACTTGATATAGACAGAACAATATCAAATTGTATTCTTGTATATCAAACATTTTTGAACAAAACAATATCTACACGCAAACTATTGTTTTAATGTATAGTAGTAAAATCCTATCGATACTTAAAGAGCGTTTTTATAGTTTCACTCAACATCTGCACGAGTTAAAATTGATAATACCAACAAAAACGTAAAATAAAGTATTACATAAATAAAAGTATATAGTTTGATGCATTTTCTGGAACTGTTGGTGATGACGTAATTTATAAAATATTCAGAATATCCAAATGTTGTTGCTTGCTAATTGTTCAAATTGAACTCGTTAAGCATGCTATCAGTAATTCCAAATTAAGAAACATTCCGAACATATTAAATATGCGTTAAAATACTTGAGATAATAAACCGCCTAAAAAAACATGAACGCTAGGCCGTCATAAAATCGCCCTAAATACCTGCATAGTTTCAAATGATTTGACAGTTTTCCTTTTTGAATACGTTATAGCACTATTAGCGCTAATTGGGACTACTTTAACGCCACATGTTTGAGTTAATAGAGTGTCCATTGAGAACAGTATCGCGTTCCAAAGTCATTGACACATAAGGGTGGGTAGGACGTATCGCATGAAATGCAATACGGAAGCGACTAAGGAATTTTTCCTCGTCCTAATTTAGAGGAACAATTATAGAATTATAGCCAGTTACATTGTTTACGCGCCTATTTATGATTGGTAAAGCGGCACCAACCGGCTTTGGCTCAGTTGAAGTAAACCGCTGATTGTATATTAAAATAGCCCTAATGTTTGCCACTCATGATTCATTGCATTTCAAAATGATTTGTGCGTCGAACGCTGAAATTACAAAGTGTTTGGAAAAGCACAAACATTTTTGAGTAGTTTCAAACTACGCGATGTCAGTTTAACTTTGTTTTCCTTTGATCCTTTGTTCATCGCTTACATATAGTCAAAAACCCAATGGGAATTAACGATAGGAACTGCAGATCTTCTCAGTATTTCACTAAGTGCAAAATAAGTTACATTCTGGTATTTCATATTTGGAAATAGTTTTGATCGACAGAATCAACGGCAAAGCAAAAATGCATTGAGAAGGAAACGAACTTCTATATTGAAACATCATCACCAATCACAACAACGTATAAAAAGTAACCACTAATATATATTAATGTCAAAGTAAAATTAACTTCGAAAAAAAAGGAACTTAAACGAAACTTCACTTACCACAGCGCCCCCAGCGGAGTGCACGAGCAAACTCTTCCCGGGCGTCAAATTGGCCATCTCGAACAGCAGCAGATAGGCTACCACGTAGTTGGTGGTGACGGCCACGGCGTCGGTGGCGGACATACCAGCTGGCAGCTTGTACACGTACTGGGTCGACACAGACACCAGCTCTGCCCAGGCTTTGTATTCTGGCAGAGCTACCACTTGATCACCGACCTGGGACAAATTGCATTATGAAATTTCTGATCACAATTGAAATGCTATGGGAAGTGTTGATGGTAATATCGAAGGAAGTCGACCATGGAAGACATATTTAGTTCAAATAAAGAATGTGCTTAAACTGCTGACGACTGAAGTGTAAAGGATAAAAGAGCATGTATGAAAAGGTTGATAAATTTTAAGGAAGGTATAGAGGTTTGCCAAGATCTTACGTGATAATCGATATTATTTTTCTAGCCCAACAAGAACTAATGCCGCGGATGTATGTTTGTATGTAAGTTATTTTATTCCTACGAGCTAACATTAATCGGATCCTTATTTTAATCTTTCAATCCAGAGAACCAGTATCAATAAGTAAAGCCAAACTCTAACTCAGTAATTCCACAGTTACGGAAGAAAGTGATAAGGGATTTATAGGCTTGGGTACAGCCCTAGTCAGATTTTAAATCCCTCTAACATTCCTTAACGATAACATACCGTTCATCGTAATAAAAGTAAGGGCTGAGCAGCCCTTCAAATAACCGTCAGCATCTGTGTCGTATCAATCATTTTATACTTTTCTCTGAACAACTGTTGCATTCATCTTTCTTGCTCTCTACAACTACTTGCGTTAACTTTGTTGAAACTATTTCCTCGTTTTTGAATGATCAGATTGATCAGTGATTGAAAATTGCCATTTATTCATAAATATAGGAGTTAAATTGTCTCAGAACATATATTTCACTGAAGAACTCGCATTTATCACAAATTTCAAGATATTCTTATCATATTCGTAGTCATAATTGCTTCGTTCTAAGAACTTGATGATGTAAGCTTTTGATATTTGGTACGCCAATAAAATTTTATATGCATCTGATAAAGGCCGGGTCGAAATTATACCCTAATATCTTCGGGATGATAGGAATTACAATCGTTTTTGTTCTGATGAGGTAATTTAAAAATGATTCAAAAAGAAATTTTTCAATAGTTTGCGCGAGAGGTTTAATTATATTTCGGATAACTCTTAGCAGCAATTTTAATATCTTGAAATACACGCTGCGTATTTAATTAACATATCCATATTAATAGTTTTTCAATTCCAGCTTTATCTAGTCAAAGGTAACACAACTAATAACTGTGCCTATATTTTGATACAAAAGATAATTGTAACATTTTTAAAACATTCCCCTCACGCAAATGCAGTATTACCGTAAATAACAGAACCCCATTTTTTTCATTTAATTTTTTTATGCCGTGATATTGGTTTGGCAGTGCGGACTTACTCAAATTGTTGATTTCCGGTTGATGTTCATTGTATTTTGAATACCCCTCAGACGCCTTCCGAGAAACTCACGGATTACATTAAATTATTTCAATAACTAACGGACCGCGCCCCGGCTTTGAACGGTGATGAAAAAGAGTTGTAAGTTACTCCTTAGTACATCAGCTAGTGAAAGTCCCGTCAAAATCAGTTCAGCCGTTTCAGAGATCAACTTGATGCTAAAAAAATGATCACTCTAAAACGAGAGGATGTTAAAATAAAGCTTTATTGATACGTGCCTACCAAGATGGTACCCTAGCTGTCTTCGGAACAAGGACCTGTTTCTATGAATACAAGAATAATATGTAATGCATTGTAATAAGTAAAATAGGTACCTTGAAGTCGGTAACTCCTTCAGCAACCTGTTCAATTTCTCCCGCGCACTCAATGCCGAGGATGAACGGAGTTTTTGGAGGAGACTCGATGGAGCCATGTCTGACGTGCAAGTCTTGGAAGTTCAGACCACTGTAACAAATTAAACATAAATAAATTACTTTTAATTCTATAGAATACTACTACTAAACTAGTATCAAAAAACGGTTCCAAAAGCTAAATTCTAAAATATTCTCGTAAAATCAATATACGTTTTCAAAAGGTAGCAGAGAATCATGAAAACAAATTAAATTTCCCATCTCGAACCTCACGTCATAAAAACGGTTTATAGCCTATTATAGATTTATAGAAACAGCATAGTTAATAAACTTTTAAGTGTTTGCCTCTCACTAGAAATTGATAAAGTTTTATCAGATGCATACAGATGATATATAAAGTTATGTCGATAACAAAGGGATTTATCGATGGCATTATTTAAATGTAATGTAATGATATTTAAAAAAAGGCTATTCCTAAAATATTTTATGCTTAAAAATAAGATGTAAGACTCAGAGGATTATAGGAACAGTATTGAGTAAAGTTGTAGAGCACATGTGGCGCAGCGGGTACTCTTCGTCATAAAACAAGCTAATTAACAAAGTCGGTACTCCGGAATGCGGCAGCCATTTGTTATTCTGCGTTCGAGAACCGCCAACAGCATAGCATTACATACACACCCGCATTTAAATATTTAAACTATTGACGCACTCGGATCAATCAACATCAATATGTACCATGGGTGTGATCTATTGTCTCAAATCAAGGGCACGAGACTACGCAGCAAACTCAACTTAGTAAAATCTTTACATATTCGAGTTAAATAATATAACAAAGATTTCCTTGGAGTTAGTTATACTGACATTCCGATGTAGACAACAATGCAATTTATATATATAAATGCGAATGAGCTGGCAGAGCAGATGCAAAGGAAAACACGATAATTATCTTTAACATGATAAATCAATTAATACTTGGGTGGGTTAATTCAAATCCACCTACAGAACGTTTACACAATTTTGTATTGTATGAATTGTAAAGACTTTCACGAAGTTAAGGACGCCACAAAAAGCTTTATTTCACAACGAGGCATGGCTCATCTCGATCGTTCGACATGAATATTCCATGAATGACTGCCATAAAAATAAAAAATAGTTCGCTCGAAGTTCAGAAACCAGATTTCTTTAATACGTCAGCGTCAGGCCGTTTTATAAGGCACAACTGCGTCAATGCATACATGCATAGTAGATGTGCAAAATTATTGAATAACGTGAACAGTAGGAGAATAATAAAATTGGCTATAATAATGTCGAATACCAATCATCGTTGTGTTTCTACATTACAATGGAATTTGCTGTGATGTTGCAAATATCTAATATCGCCTTTTGAAGGGACTGAATGAACCCTGCAACGTGAAGGTGAACAAAAGCGGTCGGCCTTGTCGTTTTTTAAAGAATGTAACCCTTCAATATTCAAAGCCAAATACTAATTTGTAACCGTTACTTTCAAATCCTAAACAGTCTTTCTTTGTAGTTGAATATTTTGGGTTTTGAGCCTTTTGCTGATGCAGTTACTGACTATAGTATGGTTTAAGTAGAGAAAGAAATACAATAAGATGCCATAAAATAATAAACGAGATTTTAGTTCATGGGATGCCAAAGGTGAAGATGAAAGTCTATCAAATCAAATCTAGGAATTATTTCTGCAATCGAAAACCAGAGCAACAACAAAAAAACTCAAGGAACAAAATAAAGATTGAAATTCATTGCATTGCAACATGCGTACTTGTAGTATGAACATGCACAATTAGATGTTATGTGTTTGGTGGCAGAACACGTGATCGGTGTTACAACACCGTTGTGGTAGATGCGTAATTGATATTTTGCGATTGTTTCCTTTTGTGCAACTTCCTTCGAATGGACAATCAATTCTAGTCTTGTCTTTACTGAGCTATTCGCATTGACCCTTCGGAACAATGACCGCGCTATTAGCTTTCACTAATAGCGTACTGCTCAAAATTCATAAAATACGATTCTATTTTAAACTCCGACCAAATATTAGACTTATAAACAACACATAGACGATATGGTTGGTGAACTAATTTGCAGTTAACAGTTTCTTTATTTTGTGGTTCTGGGTCTAATTAACAAAGCTAACCGTAAACAGTTAGCAGCGCCTGCGCTCGCGCCCGCCGCCGCAACACTTTGTGATGCACTAAATGCACTAAGGAATTGACCACACGATCGGCCCCAAACAAACATAATAATGCATCATGCAATAAATCCTTACATCACCCGAATCAGTCAAACATGAAACCACATCGATTCCTGTCGAGAGTGTCAAAATTACTCGTTAATACAACCGAGTTAATACGTTGTAATAAGATCTCCATCGTTTAATTGTACTACATCATTAATAATGATGTGTTAATATCAAGATTATAAAAATGAAGGAAATTATAGCTATAAATAATATTGAAATGAGGAGACGTGTGTTTGTTTAAGTTGTGAAGGTACAGGGTGTTATAGAGCGTTCCTGCGTCGCGTGTCGTAAGTGAGGGTCAGTGGAACGCCAGCGACCCCTCGTCTTCCCCACTGCAAAGCGAAGGGGTAACGAACGACAACACGACAAAAGCACATATTAATTCATTTAATGCTTTGTATTGTCGAATAATTTCTACACGAATGGTCATCGGATAGAAGGCTGGAGCGTGGCTCGCATGGGATGGCGAACCCACGCCCGCATACTTTTTATTGAACAATTGAGTGACATCAGTCAGTATCGTTTTACCATCAAAAACCTCTGCCCTATATAATCGAGGAAGCTCTCAGAGAGCTAGGGACCCATATCGTGTCGAGGGTCGGAATGTTAATCCGAGATAATCTCGCGACGCGACTCTCGTATCGAATTTTACAAACGCTACCTGACCACTTATTCAACGATTTGAATGGCTTCCTTTTACAACAAATAATAGTTCGTAACGACATGGACGTCTTACGCAGGTAGGCGAGTAAACTAGTTTTTGTTGTTAATCCGTAGAATGATGCGTAAGTTTTGTTATAAATTTATTATTTCAAATTGCTCTGCGCTTGGCCGATCATGAAATTGAAAGTGCGGAGAGCATCGTACGTTAAGAGCTTAAATTCTTGAAAACATATCCGCAAGGTTAGTGACATATCAATCAGTCTGTGACGCACGAAACTCATAGGTCGATAATGGCGATGGCGACCCATTTCCCCTCAGGGCTAACAACCTGTCGCGACTCAACTTTACAACCCTGGCCTCCTTCGATTGTACGTACTTTTGTACTTACATATCTTAATTGCGATGTCATTTCACCGAACTTGACTAGCGAGTCGAGGGCTGCCGAACAATATTGTCGGTTTATGTTCGCCTTACACGCATTTAGCCAGTTAGACTAATATTGGAACAATTGCGGTTGCCAAAGCACGATTCACCCGTTCCGCCTAGTTGAAAACTCATGTATAATAAAATTAAACCCAAATAGCAGCGACTTACTACTACTACATCAAAATGTAGAGTTTGAAACCAAATACACCAATAAATATCATCTCAATCGTATTTTAGTCACGCACATCCAATAGCGCCTATCAAAGAACCGTTCAATAATATGCAAGAGAAAATTGCATTAATACCGTACATCAGTTACCCCACTAAATGTAAATCTCTGCAACACTGATCCATCTAAAGCCGATATAAACCCTGTTAAGTGACATTAAATTTACAGTGCATTTATGCTAATAAGCGAGACATCTAACACACGGCGTATTACAGATTTGAGTCTGAGAGAATCCAAAAGTTATTAATACGCCAAAGTCGGTAAGAGCTTAGAAAGTGCGGGTGGGTCCTGCAGGTTGCTACAATCAAGTAATTTAGTATTGATTCGGCTAGTGCATAGTGAAAACCCTCGGGGTGGTTCGATTCTAGGTAATTTAAAATTGCAGTGAAGGGTGGAAATGACGCGACCTGGCGGCGGCGTTACACCAGCGACGCGACGTCTAGTCGCCTGCCTCCCCGACACTATCATTGGAAATTCACCACACAAAGTACCACGGCTTCACCAAGACACCCGTAAAAGGCCGATCACGTGTCTAACTAAAAGTAACTAGTAACTATGATGGGTCACGAAAGCGACCGAAGCGGTGCCGGTGTCTAACTTTTTAATAATAGTAGCGTGGTCGCTGGGGGCTACGAAAAAATATTGATCACAATTAATTCCACTTTTTGAAACTCGAAAGACATACCAGTAGGTACGTGAGTTGAACTGTTTTATAAAAATGCTCTTAATATATTAATATCTTGAAAATTAATAGCGACATGATAGTCCAGTGGTTAGAACACCCGCCCGAAAAACAGAAGGGCGTGAGTTCCAATCCTGGGACGGGCCTACACCAATTTGTCTTTTCTAAAGTCATATGTGTGGTTAATTTATCATGGTTGCTAACGGTGAGGGAAAACATCGTGAGGAAACCCACATGGCTGAGTTGTACTTAGTCATGTGACAGTGTATTCGTACAAAACGGCGATAGGCCTGCCCCCTATCACGTGAGTACACTGTCTAAGCAAAACGTGGGTACCTTCTCTGGAAACTAGTTGGCGCTTGCCATGTGAGTTCAGGAGTATTGGTACCTCTGCCAACCCCTTCGGGGATAAACGGCGTGAACGTTTATGTTTATGTTATGTTTATATTTTAAGAAGACTGTATGTATTTATAGCTCTACATTATTTTAACAAACCATTAACCAAAAGCATTCCAAATCTAAAACTAAGAGTTGCTCTAAGGTTAAACATTTGTTAGGCGGGTTCATACTCAACAATATGACACAGCTGTCGAGCACAAAGACTCCTAGCTTTGATATACTACGAGGTGATACGAGGCGCGATGGAAGCATCGCCATTGTCATGCACGAGGCGTCCAGCCAGCTCCAACAATTTCTTAGTTTCCGCTGTAGACAATTTCACGTAAGCCACGTTAATCGATTTCCTACAAAACTACGTCAACGACCATTATTTAGCCGCCGTGCCTTTGACCGCAAGTTTGCAAGAAATAAACCATAATGTCGCTAACGAGAATGAAATGAAACCAAGTGCCAATGATAATGTGTAAATCAATGGACGCATTAACCTAGCTTCGTCGGTACACTTTTCCATCGCTTTCTACAGTTGCAGTTTCAATGTTATAACGTGACGGAAAATGAAAACGCAAACAGCCCTATATTCTTTATCTAGCACTTAACTATTTTATTTTATTTCTTTTCGTTTGCACTGTAATGGTAATCGAACTTTTAGATTAAAAGTTTCTAAAATAACATCAACTTAGCAACGGAAGACAAAACAGTTTTTTACTCAGTACATGCGGTAGTACTGCAAGGTATGTACTACCGTACTATTTTCGGCCTCTAAATTATTATAATTGAACGATGCCGAGTGCCTCGATGATTCACGTGTTCATATACTTGCGATCGAATGTATATCAGCTGCTAATGTGATATTTCCTCAAGCGTACACTTTCTGATTCATTTGTATTCAGCAACGCGCTCACACAATATGAGTGCAGCAGAGTAAATATTACAATTTAATGCGAGAGGCAGGAAACCGAGTACCGAGCTAGACTTATCATTTACGCAAATCAAATAGAATGATCTATGATGATGCATAAATGCAGAATTCCTCGTTAATAAGTCATCGTCTATTATGTCTGGTAAATGACACATTTGCTAGTTGGTACTCATGAGGACAAATATTCATGCATATAAAGTGATTTTAATTAATATGTGCCTTGTATAACTCATGACTATTACTGTAATTAAAAACAGGTTTGTAGAAGACGCGCCAAGCATCTTTTCAAAGGAAATATTTGTTATTCTTTTTCAATATACAATACAATGCAGTTTGGCAATAAAGTTAAATCCAAATGTAAATTTAATTTTAGTACCGTGTCTTTTTAAGTAAGACGAATTTAATATGTGTCCCTCTTGCGGCTGGTTTGACAAGATTTAATTAAGCGCTCTTGAAATAAAACAATGCTTTAATAAAGGGCTCATCCATAGACGCCAAGTTCACCCTAGTCCACATCAATCCTAATTTACATACATATTAATATTATCTATCATGTCGAGCCGCATGACGGAATGTATTTGATTGTATCTAAAAACTTGCATATAAAAAACGAAACATGTAATAAGAGGTGTCGGTGTGGCGACTAGTAATCTACTCTACAGAATAATACCATAATAATTTAACATACAATTATATCTTTGTAGCTCGTATCATGCTCAATGTCAACATCACAATACGCTTATAAATAAAATTTCTATAGCTGTTGGAATAAAGGGTTATTTACAGCTTCAGAATAAATATTTCGTCCATAGTTTTAGTGTTCAAATAATTTTTCTGTGATATATCTAGTGAAACGAGTGTTGATTTGGTAAAATTGCTTATATTTCAATAATCAGAGCCTCTAATCTTCTACCCGTTAATATCAACTTATGTCGGCTTTGGGAAGGAATTCTGTGGCGTTACGAGCGAACATACCCATCACAAAAAGATGAACAAAAAACCGAAGGTATCAAATTGAATAAAAAAAGGCAAAAAGACATTAAAAAGCGAACTATTACACAATACAGTACAACCCTGTCAGCAAAAACTGTGCTACTTTAGAGTAATTGTTATTTCTATTAAGTACATTACATTTCAGTTACGACGATAAAATAGCTGCAAAAAGTTACTCTACATTAAATGGCTTCCATCCATGTCTCATGCGACTCACAACTGTGCTACTATGCCAGGGGATAGCGTGCTGGACATTTCATGTTTAATTTATACAACGAATGGAATGATCGTAAATTGCTATCGGTTGGCTGATACAGAAACATATTAAATAAGCCGAATTCCACGAAGATTTAAAATATGCGGAGGCTTTCAATCTTACTAAGGGAAACAACAACTCATAATGTCGGTTTAATTCTCAACCCTGCGGTGCGTTCACATAATTCACGGTTCATTTGTTATAGGATTACGATGTGATTTTGTCGACGTTTTGGTATTACCATTACTCTCCGTTTCTAAATAATGCATTTCTTATGTTAGCTGGTTCAATCTGTATTGTAATGTTGCACGCCAATAGTATTGGTGATAATGGTTTCAATGGCAATAAGTCTTTAAATGCGAAAATATGCAAGTATCGACAAATTGGGCTTAAAAATATTAACACAATATACGTAAAAAATACCCAAAATTTATAGAACTATGTAAATTGCTTACATCGTAACACAGCGCAATAATTAATACATATGCAAGCAATAAAGATGTGTGTATTATAATATGTATCGTACTGTCATGCTAAAATCGTCCTCAGAATAAGATATTTTTTCCTTAGCATACTTACTAGGTTTGTAAAAATAGACAGCGTATTTTAACGTATAACCTATATAAGCGTACAATATCCGGTGATGCAGTTATTCTTTGCCCGGTAACTGTACGCTGGAAGGACGGCTGACGAGTCCAGCCGTTATCCGTTTCCGATCAGCTACCTCATTACTTTTTTAGTCACACTAGGACAATGAAAACCTGCCAACCGTGCGTGCCGACCTGACTCCCATCGCCTCTGACAAACACAACAATTCCACCCACTATTCATGTTGCTAATAAACTAAAGATTTCCACAGCCTGATATGCCACTAATCTATGATTTACATTAGTTTTCCTCTCACACAAATGCTCGGTTTTCGCCAAGACGTTTACAACTTGAACTTTCACTGCGCTTCATTCGTGTAAAAGCTCCAGCGAAAGCGAGATTTGTTGAGGAACAAAGTATCGTCGTTACTTATTTATTTTTATGGAAAGCTTTTTGAGGGTGGATTCGACTCGGTGCCGCGTTTTGTGCTAGTCCTTTTATAAATGAACTTTTTGTAAATTGGGAAAGTCCAAATATTTGACTCGTTCAAGTAATAACTTCTGGAGTATCTTTATACAACTGAGCTCACCCTCTTTTATTTATTATTTTTTATTGAGCTGAGGAGATGTGACGTTAACATTACTGTAAGTATTTCTAGCTATTTAGCGTTGGTATTGTAAATAAAACTATGTCATTTTGGACCCAGTCAAGTAGAAGTCACTTTATGGTTACTTTTAGCATTCAAAATGTAGTTAAATGTTAGTATAACAAAGCTATCTCAAGACGTCTGATAGAAAATGTTTAGACCTGCAAACTCCTACATCTTCTACAAATATATTTATAAGTATGATAAGAGAGCTCCTGTAGCTTCTCATTAACAGTAGTGTTACAGTTTATTTTGATTGCCTCTCGGCCTGAATAGTGGGCGGTCTTACCATACCACACATAGGTACTTCGATCGGCTTCAGCTGGACGCCTTGCTAACAGAGCGAGAATCAAATTAGTAGCATACTTCGATTATGATTCGAGCTTATTATGGGGCTATTCCGGTCACAGTGCACACCAACACCTCTACCAAAAAAAAGATATGAGAGCCGAAAGAAAATATATTCCTTGGCCGTTTTTGAAGCACCAAACAAAGATTTGTTTCTTTCTTATCGTGATTGAACAATAATAGCGGACAGTGTTTTCGGTCCCGATTTGGTTACGCGTTCATTATGTGAAACAATACGTCCGTTTGTTTGTTCAATTTACGTCAGTGATATAACCAAGTTAACGCTATTATACAGTATTATGCAGCTTTGAAAGTTACAGTTTTACAACTCGTATGAATATCTAAAATATCACGTAAACTATAGTCGAAATTGATAAGAGAAGGAAATGCAAACTAACCGAACGTTCGTTGGGTCGATTGTTATCGCATTTGTATTTTAGAAAAAATGCGTTCTTAAAAGTTATCGCTAACATAAGTGACAGATAAGCGAACAAATATAACGATACGAAGTTTTTGGAAAAACAAAAAATGAATTCCTCAGATTATTCAAATCGGGAAGAACATAAAACAGACATTGTTTATCAGTCAAAAACCTATTGAAATTATGTAGTCAAATAGCGAGCAGTTCACCTTAAAAAATACAAATTTTATGTTATATATTTTTATTAAAATTAACACTAAATAATAAATAAAGCAAGTATTAATTAAAAACTATTGTAAGTTAATGCAAATACTGTACGGTTTGTACTGTCTTTAAATGATAGAGTCTGATGATATTAATAAAACTGATATAATTACTGATTAAACACAATTAATTATGAGTACACACGGAAGCTGATAGATGCGAACTAACTTAATTTAACCTAAATAGCTATGATTCGGCGTAAACTGCTGATCGTACAAAATGTACGGTGATTGACCGTACATGCTCCGGAACAGGAGAGAAAAACATGTTTAAAATAATTTAAATCGAATGATACCTAAACCTTAATTAATGACATATCACTTAAATATCTCAAATGGTGATAAAATAACTTAAATATTTACAACTCAACTTAAATATGATATTAACTGATAGTATTCGCCCATAATTATTATAACTTAAACACAAAAAAAGATAGAACAACTTAAATATTTATATGCAATCTTAATAGTATTAACTGATAACCACGGGCCTTAAATATTTATATTGTTTAAATAAATTATATGTAACACAAAACTCTAACTTTTACTAAAATGATTAATGAAATTAGGTGAGGTATTCTTATTAATAACACTCGCGTAATGATTGTTTATTATTTCATTATCACTATCCCCTGATATTTCGATTGAAGTGTGTCCCAATCGTCTGGAATGATGAACGCGAGGCTGCATTTGGCGCGAGGAATGTGTCGCCTTATTTCTGAGTCTCGCTGTCGGTACCGCTGCCGCTTGGATCGGCGCGGGAGTCTGCGCGGGCAACGTCACCGCCACCGCGCTGCTGATATCACTTCTCCTGGCTCGAGTTCCGCAAGTGCCTAGTCTTCGCCTGGTTAATGTCAGCCCGATGCAAATGAGGATCCCTGCTATGGTGCATATCATTCCGTATTGGGTCACATCATGGGAAGTTGGTCTATTGCTCAGAAGAATTTCGGTCCCACTGTCTTTCATTTGTTTAATCTGGGTCTTGATCTCATTGATTTGCTGATGAAAGCGTGTATGGTTGCTGATTCGAATCTGTTCTAGTAAGTCTGAGTTATTCAAAGTGGTGATTGGTAGGTCTATAATGCTATTGATTTGAGGTATGTTTATTCTTAATACATTGGCTTCAATTTCGAGTTTGTTACTCTGATAGCTATGCGAATATATCGTAAACTCTGCCCCTTTGATAATACAGTCGCCACTTAACGTTATAATGCCATTTCCATTAAGCCGCTCTGATGTTATTTGACTCCCACATATGATTCGAACCGTGCATTGTTTACAACACGAATATAGGTGAGTGTTACGTTCATAAAGTTCTGACCAGACAGTTTTGCAAGGTTCCGAGTATAAGGTACATTGCCCCGTTACATCATCAATAATACAAAGGCTCTTATCAGATGTCATGTGATACATCGGTCGCTGCAATGGGCATAGCTTAATTGAGTCATCGTATCTACTACAATGTAGTACGTCTGCTTGTGACATAATGAAATACGAGTCTTTCTGTATATTCATAGCTATGTACTCTGATATAGGTCGAATGTTCACCATGTTATTGTTTACATTTTGATAGATTGGATGTAGTCGATATATCTCGTAGTAATCCCTGGCAACTAAAGGTATCCGAATTTCAAAAATAAAGTATTTTTGTGTCATTTTTGCCTTAACTTTCAACATGTGGAAAAGTTTTGGTAAGTCTGTCGCAATGTTGTTAATCGGTAATGATAAATCTTTTCCAAGTTGGCCAGATATGATGTTTAACTCATCTTGAAATTGTTGCGGGCTGATAAGGTGGATATTAAATGTTCCGTAGTGCAAGTCGGCTATTGTATTGAGTAAATTATTTTGTATTTCTCTTAAGTTTTGTAACATCGAATTCGTGACAATCGCTGATAATGCAAAACTGTTGCTATTCGCTGTAACTTGAATATTTGCCTTTAGTTGATTGGTAATTCTGTCTATGTCATTCAAATGTTTGTTGATGTACTTATGTTGTTGATCCATGGTGTTTTCTACTCTTTGCAAAATATTGTTTTGGGCTTCGACTATTGATGTTTGATTTTTCCATAACAGTGTCATGTGTTTCTGATTGCTGTGAATGGTCTCGATATCTTTGAGATATTGTTCTGCGAACTGATCGTCTAATACTCCAAAAAGTGTATGCGCCAGGTTTCCCACACCGTTAATAAGTCCACGACGCGTGCGCTCATGCTCCGTGGGAGTTTGTGGGCCGAGCAACATATGATTATAAAGGTCAAACTCCTTATAGCCTTGATTCAACTGTAACATTATAACGTCACATAATAAGGGCTTCTCAGTGTGAGGGCAAACATCCCCAATATTCTTTAGGTATTTAGTAAGCATCTCAGCGCCTTCCCAATAAGGATTCATATTATAATATACCACCAGCTTCCATTCGTCTTTGTAAATATGCATGTCTGATATTTTGTCGAAATAAATGCTCTGATTGCTGTTTAGTTGTGCTATGTTATGGGCGCATTGTGCCGGTAATATAAGTAACATGGTAAGGAAAGTTACTGCCATTGTTTTTAATGTTATTCCGACGTTTGGTGGTTTTCTCTGTTTCTGATTGGTTTCTGATGTATTTGTGCTGATTTCGTTTGCTGGAAGTGGTGACAATTTTGTTATTGGTCTTTTAATAACATCGTTTTTTGTTTTCACGCTCACGTCTCGTACAAAACCATCTCTTCCAGGGTGTAAATCCACTACTCTGCCTACCGACCACTTGCAAGGAGGTAGATCTCTAGGGGCTTGATCTATAAGGAAGGTCGTTAAATTAATTTCATTTGCAATGATAAGAAGCTGTTTTAAGTTTTCGCTGATTTGTCTATTCTTAAAACGACCGCCTTCTCTCAGTAATCCATCTTGTAAAAATGGTGATAAATTTACGATTTTGCTCTTTACGTCTATTTGTTGCTGATTTTTGAGTTTAAATATTTTTTCATGAAACTCATTCTGCTGGTGATGGTAGATTCTCCTTTCACTCGACAATTCACTGCTAGATAAAAATGATTGCTGAAGTCGGTCAACCGATACCATCCGTAACACACAAGCTTTCTGCTTGGGATCGCCTAACTTATAAGGTGGGTTGGGTGTCATAGGCAGAGGCACATCATACCGACCATCTGCCTGTCGGTATGTTTCTTTTTCGTTCTGCTCAGTACAATAAAGGTCAGCTGTATCTTCTGTTGTCCCGAATCTTTGAAGGTCTTCCATGTTCTTTAGAACGACATTACATTGAAAGGTCTTCACGCTGCCACATAATAACCATCCAAGGTGTGTCTGCTGTGCTATCGGTCGTTCATGTTCCCCTTTTATCATGCCGCCCATCATGATAAGGGCATAAATATCGGCCCCTAGCAGAATGTCGATAGGGCGACTGATGTAAAATTGTGGATCTGCTAGGGTGATATTCTCTATATGAGACCAATTTGGTTTTTCAAACGTATGATTTGGTAATTTATTCATAAGGTTTTTCATAATAACTACATGAGTGTTAAAGGTAAACTCTCCGACTATCGCTGATACTGAGATATTCATTTCACCTTTACAATTATTTTCGTGTGTACCAAGACCATATACTACACCCTGGCAACGACGTCGAGGTAGGCCGAGCTTCTGCGCCGCATTCTCGGTGATAAGAGATATTTGTGAGCCTTGGTCGACGAGAGCGCGCATGTTATGATAAGTGCCATCTATTCCTTTTACCTTGATTTGTGCGGTGGCCAGTAAAATTACTGCTGATTGATTTTGTGAGACATTAACATTTTCTTGTTTGACTACTGATGATGTTGATGGCTTCGCACACGCTTCGTGCAGTAAGGTATTATGTGACTCTGGACATTTACGACACGTTTTCGTTGAAAAACATTTGCCCCCTCTATGGTCGTAAAGACAATTGACACAAAGTCGTAAATCGTGTGTTGACTTTATTTTTAAATCATTTGGCAATTTTATAAATTCATTGCAAAAGAAAATAGAATGCTCACCGTTACAATAATGACATTTATAAGTTGATGATACGTGATAACATTTCCCAATCGGCTTGTTGCTGTTGTTATTTATTCTATTGGTATTATAATTGTTGTATTGATGCGGTGATCTTTTCTGGCCAAATAAATTCGAATTGGTTGCTTTCTGTACAACGGTGATATCTTGTTTTCGTTGAGATGCTTCAAGGGAAGTAAACTTGCCTTCTAGAAACTCAATAAAGTCTGATAACGATGGTAAATCTCGAGGTGATTTTAAAGATTCAATGTAATCTTTGTGCGTTTCAGCGTCTAATTTTTGCGACAAGATATATACTAACATTGGATCCCACGTGGTTATATCCACTCCCAAGTTCTTGATGGCGTTTAAGCACTCTTTTGTAGTGTCGTGGATCTTTTTGATGATAAATGATGTTTGTTGTGACATTACTGGCAGCGACATAAGTGTACTCATGTGGGAACTGAATATCAATTTAATATTATTATATCTCTGGTTAAGGATATCCCAACACACCTGATAATTTTGGGAGCTGATATTTAAATGCTGTACCAGTTTTTCTGCTTCACCCTTCAGTTTAGTTTTTAAATATTGCATTTTTTGAGCGTTCGGCATTGAGCGATTTTTATGTATGGTTTCCAAGAATAAGTCCTTGAAAGAGACCCATTGTTGATAATCACCGTGAAAGGTTGGAATATCTATATTCGGTGTCATTGTAGTTTTATAAGAGGTAGACCACATTTCCTGTCTTAGCACTTTCTTAATTTTCTCATATTCCCTTTCTAAAGTGGTGAAAGTACTTTCATAATCAAGATCCTCCTCATAAAGTTCGCTGTCGATATCCCAATGTAAAGAATCAATAGTGCTCCAACGAGATTCAACTATCTTAAGCGTATCTTCAAACTCCCATTTTTCTGACAATGTTTCGATTTTGATATTATTGATAGTTCGAGAGAAAGCCTTAAAATTACTCTTCTGTTTACGGAGCATCTCATCTAGTTTGCTAGAAGTGCTGGCAGAGGCACTATATTTTGTGTGTGGCGCGGCAACGTGAGCGCTCGGTGGTGCGGGGCTTCGTAGCTGCGTCGCTGCGGGGGGCGCGGGGCTCCTCGGTTGCGTGGCGGCGGCAGCGGCGGTGGCGCGGCTGGGCGCGGCCAGCGATGTGGCCGGAGGTGACGCGGTGTCGCGCGAGTGCGATGCTCCAGTTTCCATTTTTGATGATGCATATTTACCAAATGTCGCCATCTTTTCCAGATCTTCTGCCTTTGGGAATCCTTCCTCGGTGGATATCAATGTCAGTTGAGGCTGCAGGGGTTTTTCGTTACTTGAGGGGTCTTGTACATATGATAAATAGCATTGCAGATAGGAGTATAAATCCGAATAGAAACAGTTTGTTTTTGCATACCAATTTTGTCCGAAATAAATATGATCTATATACTGATAGTCGACCAGCTGCGAATGATTGCTGTTGAATTCGTTCCAGTAAGCACAAAGACTGTTAACTTTTCGGCTAATGCTTGAGTAGGTTCTACGTTCAGAACCTTCTTTTCTAAAATTTATATATATTTTCTCGATATTACTGATGAGTACGTATTGTTTTGATAATAAACCTTCCATGATTTTCTCCTGGACTTCTTCTTATTGTTATAGAATAATAATCACAATGTAATGTTGCTGATAAATGTAGATAACTGATAAATGATGATGAATCCTGATAAACGATGATGAATCCTGATAAACGCTGCTGCTGATAGGATATTCTGATAATCTTCGATAGTGACGTGTACTGTATAACTCCACGTTACAAGTTCTGCTAGTCCGATCACCTCGCACGACGAAATTTCAATGAAAATTTCAGAAAAAATCACACACACGAGGCCTACGGCGAAGGACCATAAAGATGTACGGTTTGTACTGTCTTTAAATGATAGAGTCTGATGATATTAATAAAACTGATATAATTACTGATTAAACACAATTAATTATGAGTACACACGGAAGCTGATAGATGCGAACTAACTTAATTTAACCTAAATAGCTATGATTTGGCGTAAACTGCTGATCGTACAAAATGTACGGTGATTGACCGTACAAATACAATGTATTTTAGGAATCTCAAATGACGACTAATGTAACTAGTTGTAAAAATTTAAATTTAGATAATTAACCTTATCGATTACTCACATCAAATTTAAATTGAATACTATGCGGGCCATTTGGGGTGAATCGTCTTCTGACATCATATAACTAATAAACCAAACAGAATACGCTCACCGTTCGTTCACAAACCGTTAGAACGCAAAAAAACATTAGGAAATGTTCAAATAACATTAGGGCCGCAACTCGCAAGGAGCAAGGCAAAGGGCGCGTTTACCCGAACTAAATATAGAAAGGCAGCCGATCTCACAGGAATTCATACACACAACACGTTTGCAATGTTGCTCAAGCCAGAACTTTGTTAGAGATTAGCACTCGATTCTGTATCAATATTTTCAGTGTATATCCGAGCCACTAACAGAATAAACAAGGAGTTGTAACAAAAATAAATACATTAGTTTTATGAGAAAGTTAGGTTTGCTTTCAGTGAGAACGAGTTTGGTAACCTTATTGGTGGTAGCAATCGATAAATTGCCTCCCTGTCTGACCCTGCCGGGAGTCGGTGTCGCCCGTTCATACATAAAAACGATAGTGAGCAGCGTGCCAGCCGACATCCTCTCAAGTATCCTAACCCACCTAACACCGTCTAAATATCATGATAAATTACTTCTCTAGCGGGATTTAAGAGCCACTTTTATTCACTAGACTGTAATGTAATGGAATTAACTAGGCAACGAGTGAGTAAGAGAAATTCGCTTTTAAAGAAATTACGTCTGTCTGGTTACTTGGAACTTTCTAAGACTCCTTCATTAAATTTTAATTTACTAATTTGATTACATTCTCATATAAATAATAATTACACTATTAAACATTTTGATGTACACTTATGTTCACGGGTAAAATAACGTTTATGACGGTAAAGAAGACATGTTTGATTTATGCTATTTTTCTAAACTGCAAACGAAACAAGTTGTTTTGGTACCTACACTAAATCATTAGCGTCAAAATTGTGTTATTGCGTTTCCAGTCTGGATATTTAGTGATTCGCATTCAACAGGTCCATTACAAACAGTAAGCCTACCGCGTCACGTCACGCGGCGATCCCCTAAATCGCAGGATTTGGAAAATAAAAAATCAACGATGCTGTATGTCGGTAGAAACACTAAAGCTCATTTTACGCTACCAGAAGGAACCGACCAGAGAGGAATTCCGCTATATGTTATAAAAACCGTAACACATGCTTCTATTCATTTATCGAAGAGTATGTTTTAATGGGTCTTATAAAAAAACAAGCATCGGGCGTCGAAAGACGTAGGGCTGGCGCAGATTGCCGGGGGCGCGGGGGGTGAGGGGAGTCGCGGCGTATTGATCGGGTCCCCCGCCCCCCGCCGCGCCAGACACTGCGCGAACCCCGCTCCACCCCTCAACCCCGAACTCAGCGACGCATGGCTTCCATACTCCCGCATTATCCAACCACACCCCTTTTTCAACTAAAGTCGAGTCATGGGATTTTCCGATGCAAATTACAGTTTTCCGAAACTAACTCGAAGGGGACCTGGTGTCTAGTGAAACTACCTAATTTTCACCAAAAAAGGCTTTGAAAATTATGTAAAAATAATTATTTTTTTGCGTGTCACAAAGTAGTGTACCTACTAGTTGCGCCATTTGGACGAAATACCCTGTAACGAAGACAGGGTAAAAAATAAACGTCGTTGAAGATATAGTCACAGAGGCTTCGTATTATCTTAGCACATCGCTATTTCGACGAAAATCTTACTAAGGTTCCAAGATTTTGAGAAAAAAAAGCCATTACATCGGAATGTTAATTGATAAATAATCCACAGAGGCATACGATGTAAAAAACTATACAGTCTAGTTAGTTATCCATATTATTTTGTCGTTTAATTTAAATAGTAAGCAAAGGCAGGCACATGATGATATATTAGCAAAAACATATCGAAAGATTGACTTCCTTTCAGCGCAACTAAAACGTATAAGTGGTTCGGTCTGAGCCAAAAAGTTCAAGATGCGCGATCTAAATTTTTAATCGGAAGTTTTTCAGAATCGAATCCGAATCCGGACAAACACGTTTAATATTTGTCGCAAAAAGATAAAAGCATGCGACATGTTTGCTTCCATGTATCAAAGATCGGCGACTTGATTCGATTATGGGCACAATAAGCGAAAGAGCGTTTTGGTAAGTTCAATGACTCTGCGAACAATAAAGCAGAGGGCGACGGATGAGTCGCGACTCGCGGGTTGCAAAAGCCCGCCGGCCAAACAGATCAGCTACCGAGGAAGCATTTTATAGACGGAATGGTAGCCTGTTGCCAGCCACCGATCCTATACACCCACACAGCTCCCGCAAAAAAGATACCCTCAGGAATTTGCACAAAACATTCCGTGATATAACGACATATCATTTTCTCGACGTTGTATTTATCTTGGATAAAATTACCACTCTTCCGCGGTAGCTTTTCTATTAGCTTTTGAAGTAGTGATACTTGGAATCCATGATTGTTAGCAAGAAAATATGGTAACTCGTTTTATCATAGTATCTGTACACTTAGACGTTAATGCACCTATTAATTTTCTCGATAACCGTCGTGTCGTAACGATAGCGCCCAATTGTTTTATTTTGTTTAGTTGGGAAACGAAGCTGACAGATGAATGCATTTCAACGTTATTTAAAGTGTCTAAGATCATCAAATTTATAAAGCTTTGTACGAGTTAAATTGTTGTCAAAAATTCAACACATAAAAAGAGACGATCTAAATTGGCTCAAAATTCAAGACAGACAATGAACCAGGGAGGTCAATGTCACATGCAGTCATTCCAAACCATTCTTTCACTTATTTACTCCGAATTGCATCTGGGTGCTCGAAAAATGAACGACTTATTTATGGGCATGTTTCATTTAATAAGAGTGAGTAATTCAGCAGCGATAATCTGAGTCATTGCTGAAACCAAACAGTACAACCGCAACAAGAATATGGAAGTGACGCATCATTCATACTGCTACACTAATTATTTACTGTGATACTTCGAAACTACTAATAACTTGCTGTTGAGGAAACTATTTCATTAAAGGTTTATTACTGTATAAATGTGTACAGACAGACGGATAGCTGTTCTCATTTTATAGACCCCAAAACTGTCAGCATCGCCGAAGACCCCGTCACTCAAAAATGATTGATTGAAAGACGTACAGGGTAACTGATGTACTGTTGCATCCCATGAGTCTTACAATAACGTATTATTACTAAAACAGAAAACAATTCAACTTATAATTATAATACTTTGTTACATCCTTTAAACTATTAAAGGATCATATAATTTATTCCACACCGATAGTACAATAGAAATCTCCTACGAGTATTGGTTATTAATCAAAGAATATTGGCTGGGTTTCGAGGGTTCAGAGAAAACAATTCACCCGTAGCAGAAGTAATTTAAACTAATACAGTATCATGTGGCCTTATAATGACAGAGATAGGGGACTTCAATAAAACGTCAATTCAGGAATAAAGGTTCAATTAACCATGGAATTACGACAAAGTATAGATAAATCGTTGTTTTTATCGACTAATACAACGTAATAAAGGTCGAGAGAAGTTATTATTTGAAAATATAATATTGGTAAGGTGGGTGCTAGTCTACGATTTGAAAAGCGAATGTACTAGACAACTAGATATATGTAATTCAGCAAACGAGTCCACCCACATGAGTGCAATCAGGTACTCCGTGTTATTCCAAGCGAGCAGGCTGAAGAACATTACTTTCTAGTGACTCATAGGAAGAGAGCTATCTCACGCAGACGTTCTCAATAAGGAAGAGGGCAATAAACAAATTCATCTCTCCCATCTTATGTGACTTCGACGCCCATTAAACTGCACAATACTGCACTTTATACCATAAAGAATAACCCTCGCAGACTCCGAGGGAACGATCACGCTATATATAGGTTTAATTTAAAACGGCAACAAAGGAAAGGATGTAGGCAATTAACCACTTTCGCTGTAAAAATGGCGCTTTACGTCATTTCCCAACAATGTTAGTGGCCTATTGTGGATTCCGGTAATGGCCTGGCGCCTCGCCTAAACTGATTCATTTGGAGGTTCAAAGTCATGAGCGTGTTACGTTGTTTCTTGACATCAATTAGAGTTTTAGATTTGATACAACGCAGGCGGCCGACACGCGAGTTCAAACAAAAAAAGGCAGCTAAAAGAACAGAGTTCTCAGTCCGAGTTCATCTCATATAATTAGGCACTCTCAGAATCGAAAAGAAAGCCACTCACAAGAGGCGTGAGTACTCCGATTGTTCCGAAACATCTCACGCTGGCTTTGACTTGACCTAATTGAAAATAATAGTGCCTTATTCATTCTTTGAACCCTTTAGGAAGACCCACATTCACAAATTTACATTAGCTTGTACGCATGGCACGCGATACCAGCTTGGATCATTTCATCTTAATGTTCTACGGCATGTAACCTAATTAATTTTGCCTGCATTTAATCTGATTTATATTGTAACTGTAGTATTATAACGTATATTTAATTGCATTGAAAGAGGAAGAGTTTCGTTCAATTTAAAAGGCATTTTGCGTACGTATTTCTAAACCAAGTTAACTTTACTAATGCAACAGAGAAATCGACCGGATGGTATTACGTACATAATAAAATTTGAAATGGAACATTCTATTGATATTATTATTTGATTTGAAAACTTCCTTTTAACATTACATTCTACTTATAAAGTCATGGTCAAAGGCTATTAATGCGTTGGTATCCTCTACGCAGGTATAATGTTCCCGACGTCTAGTTACGTAATGGATATTTAATTGTAGGTCAACATACTTGAAGAATATCTGGTTTAATTTATATTGACCGTAAAAATAGTTATTTTCCGAAATCGTGTACGAGATACCACAGAGTTAACTTTGAAAATTAGCAATCTTTATCGGCGCATCAAAATGGATGCGGAGCTGGTTTGAGGATATTTAACTTTACAAATATTGTGTGGGCGGAACTCACACGTTTTTGCAGTGCAAGGCTAGTAAACCTGCAGCGCCGGTTGGGATGCGAATGCGAACCAGTCAGTTGGTACTCGCAGCAGCTGGCGTCGAGTATGTCGCGGTCATTTACATAGTAAGTCGACGATAAGCTTCGCTATATTTAGCTCAGCCAAGGCACAGGGATGCGCCCCATACGCTAGATAGTGTAGATAGACTGCTTAGCAGTGCTTGAGACTCTTCTATACATCTGAGGGTGCAGATCAAGAACTCTTATGTAGGGGCTGAGGTGGGTTTAGGTGGGTTTAGTCCTAAAACCTTTCTTACTATTGGAAAATCAAGGGACACCGAGGGATATCAATACTATTATTTGATGAGATTTGGTGGATGCGACAAAAAATTTCCAAATTAATAAAAAAAAAACAAAATCGGAAGATAATGCGGTTATAAAGCCGGTTTGAGTCCCAAATATTTTATGTAATAACAAGTATACAAATTATAGTTTTGCTGTTTTTGGTAACCACTGAATTTTTCGATTTCTAAAGATCGTTAGTTGTTTTTCTAACTAGAACCCAAAGTGGTATTATCAATCCTGTAATCTACTACGAAGTGACAAGACCGGCAAGCTATACCGAGATGTCACAATAAGCTCAAAATAAGTAAGGGTGGCAAGCAACCCAAAAAGCTAGTTGACAAAGACATTCCTTGCATTTATGATTTACTCAGTTTCCCAGAAGTAATAAATCATGTGTGTTGCCTTCATCCTTTTCGTAGTGTGCAGAAGCGAATAAATTTATGTCGTTTGCGCTTGTAATTATCTAAAGCACTGGAGCGATAAAAACGAACAAAGAACAATGTCAGCCGATACTCAACTCACTTTCGCACGAACTCGACAGTGTGTGGCTTCGTATGACAAAATAACATTTATTACGGCTATTCAAGTAGCGTCCACATTGCGCTCGACTTTACTCATCCAAGCGTGGTCGTCTCAAGCAAGAGCAATTTCAGACTTCGCATCAAGTGACACGGCAAAACGAGCACAAGACGATGACAATTAATAATTATGCGTAGCAATCCTGTGAGAGTGGGCCACTAGAAACCGAAATCACCCAACTGTAACTCCGCTTAGGGTGCGCTGCACCAACATAGGGATTACTGAATGCGTTTGCCGATTTCAAAAGTTGTCGTTAATATCTCAGTAGCGGCAAAATTGAATCAACAAATTTAATGAGAGCCGGCCGGGCGGGTCCGCGCTGCCGGCTGCCGCTCAACTTACACCGACACCAGTTTAATCAAAACAAGAGCAATAAACAACTCTTCTAGAAACGCTTGGTGTTGTGTTTAATTAAATAATACATTTCTCACATAAAAACCAGAAATTGTTCTCTATCTTTTCAATCAGTGTCGGGTGTAATTAAAGGGTAGTTATAAAAAACTTACCAAGCTTTGACGCGAATGAGGACTTCTCCTTCTCCGAGAGTAGGTTCGGGCTTCTTCTGGATCTTCACATTTTTGAGACCGCCGAAGCCAGTAAGGACGATGGCGCGCATCTCCTTGGGCGGCGGAGTTTCCTTTTCTTTTTCTTCGGTGGCCTTTTCGGGTGTTTCGGCTGCTGGAGAGTCGGTGGTGCCATTTTCGGTCGGGGTCTTCTCGGGCGCTGCGGCCGCCGGGGTTTCCGTGCTTTCCGTCATATTTTTAAAATGTGTAAATCGAACGGTGCGGTTAACGGACGCGATGCGAATGGGCCTATGCTATGAAAGCGGTTCTAAGCCGGCCGGCAAAACGACGCGTCGGGGAACGAATGAGTGGAGGGAAGGGCGATGCGCGCGCAGCGAGGGTGCCGAGGGGTGGGGAGGTGGCGGCGCGGCGGCGGCGGCGGGCAGAGCGGCGGCGGCGGCGGCGGCGTGGTCCTGCGGTATGCAGTATGCGCGCGGGTGTGCGGGCCCCGACAGGTGGCCGCCCCGCCCGGCGCCCGGTTTGCGCCCGCGATGCATCTCACATCTCACCAATATCTCGCAACTAAACACAAACTGGATTAACTTTATTACTCCGCAACAATTTCCGGAGCAACACTAAATCTTTATCGATTCTTTTGCATTCCATGTTGACGGCAACATGTAAACGTAACAAACAATGTATCGAGAGAACTTTTATGTCCTCGAAAGACTGATAACAGAAGTTAATTAATGTATCAACACCCATTTGACCTTGTGTAGTGCAGTTTATTGCAAATTTACGCGATATGAAGATACAAAACAATTTTACTACTTTTTTAATTGTTTTCAACATATGCATATAATTATGATCTACCTTAACTCGTTTTTTTTTTTTTCATAAGCATAAGAAATTTGGCAACTTCACCTCAGCCCCAGAATTTAGGAGCTGAGTTCGATTCCGGTGACGGGTTCCAGCTGAAGTTATACGTCTTCAAACTTTCGTAACATTGCGCACAGATTGCATATTCTATTTTGATGAGTATTTTACTAGATAAAGCTATAACGTTGACTAAAACGGATTTCAAACTAAAACTCCATCTTCATCATAAAACCTTAGATCTCAGGCCGTTTTGAGACACCTAGAATTGTAGATATTTATTATTATTTTGCACTAATATGCAAAGCACGGCGTGAACATAAAGTAAAATAAAGTATTTATGACCCTGGCGACTTTATTTCATCTCATAATTATTTGATAAAGTGCAGCAATTTTCTTTTAAGCATATTTTCTTTGTGTCTCTTCTCATATCGGAGACGTGAGTTCTAATCCTGGTGAGAATACTCATAAACTGAGTTGTACTGGTTGTAGTTTTATCATGTGACAGTGTATTCGTATAAAGGTGGAAGGACTCAAGACTCGATTCGTCCAAGGGGTTGGCAGAGGTACTAATACAGAGGGCAGTCCTATCGCCGTTTTGTACGAATACACTGACACATAACAAAGTACAACTTGAAACACTTAGAACAATTTGTACAGTGGAAGGACTGTCTCAGCATAACGAGTTTCTATGAACACTATGTGACCAAAATGTCACATGATGTTCCGAAGAATTTGTAATTGCCATCCCTTGGAGGTTATACGGTGTGAACGTTGAGTTGAGCTAAGAGTTTTGTTCCCAATCACTTCGTAATGTACTGACCGAGCAAAATGTGGGTAGTCTGAACACCAGCTGACCAAAATGTCACTTGTTCTTCAGAAGTTATAGCACCTGTCACCATTTTGTGGAAATATGGAAAAAAAAATCGTATAAAACGGCGATAAGCCTGCCCCCTATCACGTGAGTACACTGTCCATGCAAAACGTGGGTACTCTGAACACCAGGTGACAAAGTCACGTGATGTTCAGAAGTATTAGTACCTCTGCCAACCCCTTCGGGTATATTCGGCGTGGACGTTTATGTTTATGTTATGGAACTAAAAGAGTAAGTTTTATTGTGTCGACTAAGAATATTACCCATTTCTTCCCTCGGGTTTCATAAGAGACGACGTAGTGTTTTCCTAATACATACTTTTCCTACTTAGAAGGATACAGGATGTAATGTAGGCCCGATTCAAGATTTGAATCCATACCAAAAGTGATTTTAGATTCTCTTTTGATTTATATCCGTGGCTATATGTATGTATGTAACTACAAGAAACAACTATATGAATATACAAATGGGGTACCTGCAATTTTGTCATCAAAATTGGCCTTGGTTTAATTTGTCCTCTATAATAATCCCCCGATCAGCCTTCATAACATCTAAGCTTTCTCTAGGATCTGAGTTCTTACGATACACTGCCAAACAGATTATAATTACTAAGTAATTACTGGCGAAATTACTTGCTTTAATTATGATTAATTAAAATTAAGGTATACTTAGACATTTATTTTATTTATTTATTTATTTATTACATTTGGAACACCAGCAGCTTAAACAACTTACATTAAATGAAAAGTAATATAAAAACTATAATTTCGTTGTAAAAGCCTATTATAGGTGTACACGACATTTGTAAATGAAAATATTAAAACGGGAATTTATATAAACATAACAATATCAATGTATTAAAGGTAATTACTAATATAAAAAAAGTTTTCTAAGTACTAATTACAAGTCTATATTTTTTTAATAATTAACAATTCAATAAAACTACAAACAATATTTATATGCATAATATTTTTTTCTTAATACTATTAAATGAATCATGAAAAATGTCAAGATTATCCAATTTACTGCTATAGGTATTGTGAAGGTCACATAGCCTATTTATAGGCGAATGGGAGCCTAAATTTGTACGGGGTTGAGGCCCACACATAAGTTTTTTAAAGACATTATAATATTGACAATGTAGGTATCTGGAGACTTAATAGAAAAATTCTAAAAAAGCCCAGGGAATTTCTGAAGAATAATTAAAATTATCCCAAAATAGGGATAGCCAGCACTTAATTATCGATAACTCCTTAGGCAGTTTCGGAAAATTGCGGGAAATACTTAATAAAAGGATAGTTGGTCTCTAGTCACATTTATTTTATTTTATTTTATTAGGGACATCAACAGAACATAAACATGTAAGTTACAAATAGATAAATACAATGAAAAAGCCAATAACAGACATCCACAGAAGATACAAAAAACAGTAGTACATACAGATATGTAAGAAAAGTTGTAACATAAAATGTGTAGAATGATTGAATGATTGATTTGTGTTATATATTGTATATATATATTTATACCATATATAACAATTGCCCAAAATCACTTATAAAGCCTTAATCAAACCAAATCTGGAAGTACAAATGATTGTTCTAATTATAGGCCAATAAGTATTTTATCATGCTTCTCGAAGGTATTTGAGTCGTTCGTGTTCGATGCACTTAGTTTTCACATGAAACCCTTTTTGGTTCCAGAACAGCACGGTTTTGTGAGTGGGAAGTCTACTGTGACCAACCTCATGGAATACACCAATTATATATACAAAGCTTTCAGTGAACGTGCTCAGGTTGACACAGTATACACCGACTTCATGAAAGCCTTCGACAAGCTTATGCACCCAATCATTCATGTTAAACTGGAAGCTTACGGTATCCATGGTAATTTGCTTAGGTGGTTGAAATCCTATTTACGAAATCGGACTCAATTGGTTGCGCTGAAGGGTTATTTTTCTAGGTCTATACATGTTACGTCTGGAATTCCTCAGGGATCTTTGTTAGGCCCACTGCTCTTCAACATCTTCATCAATGATCTTGTCAGCCAGCTCTATAACCCGTGTTTGTTATACGCTGACGACTTAGAAATATTTAGAACAGTGCGCACACCTGAAGACTGTTATAGTTTACAAGGAGATATAGATACCCTGAGCAATTGGTGCCGTCGGAATCACATGACACTAAATGTGGCCAAGTGTTTTGCAATCTCTTTTTCATTGAGACGGGAACGTATATTGCATGACTACAGGATTGGGCAGATAACAATTGAAAGGAAAACAGTAGCTAAAGACCTTGGCGTTCTGGTGGATGAAAGGTTAACATTCACTGAGCACTGTTCCTACGTCGTTAAGAAATGTTATAGCCTTTTTGGGTTCTTATCCAGAATAACAAAAGATTTCAAAAACCCCTCTAGCTTAATAGCTCTTTTTAAATCTTTAGTCCTTAGTAATGTTGAATATGCTTGTATAATATGGTCACCGATATACAACATACATATCAACAATATAGAATCCATCCAAAAACGCTTCACTAGGATCTTGGCTACTCGCGCGGGATTGAGAAGAGCACTGAGCTCTTACGAGGCTAGATGCAACCATTTTAATCTGCACCCATTGCTAGCGCGCAGACAGTTGCAGGACTTAGTGACTCTGCACAAAGTTATAAATGGTTTGATGAGCACATCCATCCTCGAGTGCATCTGTTTCAATGTTCCACAACGAACGCTTAGGAATTCTCGACCATTTTTAGTTCCCATAATGAAAACAAATATCACCGCCAACAACCCTGTCCATAGAATGTGCCAGTTGTATAACTCTTTGTGTGCTAGCCAAGAAGATGTCGATAGCGCCCCTGACGTCTATCACAATTCGCTATGTAATTTCCGCAAAAAATGCTTAAATTTATGTGTTTCACTATAATTATATCTTCTCTTCTGTTCTGTTATGTTAAATTAATTTATTATTATTATTTTAGTCATTTAATTATGTTGTCTTATTTTTTATTATTTCTGTCATTTATTTTCTCATAGAAAATAATTTCATGTACTGTTCATTACGTTATCTTTTCACATTATTTCATAATTATGTACAATGTTATAGATTTTAAATATTACTTTATTAAATTTATCAAAATCTCACAAAGCAAGTCATGCTGTGTACACAGTTAAGGTGATTTTACTGAAAATTTATGTTTTTTGAAAAGCCATTATGTATATTAATGTAATTGTACTGTTTGTGTGCCTTAAGTTAAATAAATAAATAAATAAAAACCTAAGTACGAGTTACGAAATCCGTGAAAAGAAATGAGTTAGTGCTATTCTAAGCCGAAACAACACCTCTTTGATTGATATTATTTAAGATGGACGACATAACATAACATAAACGTTCTCGCCGAATATCCCCGAAGGGGTTGGCAGAGGTACTAATACTTCTGAACATCACGTGACTTTGTTACCTGGTGTTCAGAGTACCCACGTTTTGCATGGACAGTGTACTCACGTGATAGGGGGCAGGCCTATCGCCGTAAGATGGACGAATATTATATACATTCTATATATACTTTGGTTATTTCTATTTGTACTAAATTTACTGCTGACAATAAAAGCTATTATAAGTAATTATTACTACTTATTCTATGCTCACACAAATGTAATTGTTTTTGGTAAATAAACATGTTTTTTTTATATAAATAAAGCTGGAGTCGTTGGTCAGGATCGAACAAAGTGGCAATCGATAATCTCTGCCTACCCCAGTAAAAATTCATCTTGTGAGCATATGTAATGTATGTATGTATCCGTGCAAAGCATTATTTTGCATGGGTTTACCCATGTATATAATAAACCGTAAGACAGAAAAATTACATTCTACATACACCCCGAAAATAATATTCAGCGAAAGGGAGGATTATCCGCAGTATACTAGAAAATACAAGATACAATGACCTCCGAAAAGATGGTTCGTAAAAGAGCAGAGGTTAGTTAGAACCGTAAAAAGAGGCGATCAATAGTCCTGTCTCAGGCTATGACTATACACCCAACAGCTTGACTTCAGACTTGTAGTCGAGAGGGTGATAGAGGTACAACTACTGTTTTTTTTTATCATGTGAACCTTTTGAACCTTTTTTCCTAAATAGCCACGTATCAGGGTAAGCTGCGTCGTGTAATTTTATACACCATCATGCGACTTCGTATAAATAATAATTATAATATAACCTGTATTTCAGATAACAAAGTTAATCCATAGTTAAGTTAGTAAGTTAGTAACATCGAGATACTTCAGTTATGTTAGTTTGGTTAGATTTAAAGATTTAATAAATAAAACATACATACATATACTCACGGCTATAATTCCCTAGAAGGGGTAGCCAGAGCTAAGGAATTATAAATTCCTCAGCCACTTTTGGAAGTTGAGTGGGGAAAAGATCGTAACACTATTTATAACTCAAGAACGGCTGAACCGATTTGACTGCAAATTGGTAGGGAGGTAGCTTAGAACCAGGAAAAGGACATAGGATATATATCATCACGCTAAATATCGCAGGGGGTAGGCAGTAACAAATGTTTAACACCATCCGTGCGAAGCCGGGGCGGGCCACTAGTAGGTATATAAATAAGGTAAGGTGTAAGGTAAATGATTTGTGAATTTATTCTCGATTATAAACGAGAAGGGGTAGCTAAAGCTCCGGGATCGAATATTCCAGCAACTTGGTATTTCGTCACAGCCCATATATGACCTCCCCGAAGGACTGAAGCCTACCCTCCATTGGGTGATTAGGCTAATGTACCTCACGCTGGCCTAGTACAGGTTCGCAGACTTACGACTACTATCGTAACAGGAGACGGACTTGATGGTTTTATTTGCCATCCGAAGCACGGAATCATTTTTATTTTCCATCCTTTCAAATTGGGTTAAATATAACATAACATAACACAAACGTTCACGCCGAATATCCCCGAAGGGGTTGGCAGAGGTACTAATACTTCTGAACATCACGTGACTTTGTCACCTGGTGTTCAGAGTACCCACGTTTTGCATGGACAGTGTACTCACGTGATAGGGGGCAGGCCTATCGCCGTTTTGTACGAATACACTGTCACATGACTAAGTACAACTCAGCCATGTGGGTTTCCTCACGATGTTTTTCCTCACCGTTAACAACCATGATAAATTAACCACACATATGTCTTTAGAAAAGACAAATTGGTGTAAGCCCGACCCAGGATTTGAACACTAGTCGTTTGCACGATAACCGAGTCTTCTACCCACTGGGCTATCACGGTTGCTAAATTGGGTTAAATCTTACTAATATACTTATCAATATCGATAGATAGATGGGGTAGCTATTCTATATATTCATATACGTCATCGGGTAGTCATATACGTCATCGGGTAGTCGAAATGTAAACATTGTCTTAGAGCCAAACAAGCAATTAAATTTAACTTTGTGAGTTTTAGTGAATAAAAACATATCAAAATAGTGCCGAAACATCAAACTAACCTTGACTCATATAAGTCATACAAAGTTACAGCCAGAAAATTGGATTTAAGCTGGAAAACATCAGAAAAAAAGGTACATACGAACATAACCGTTATAATCCAACACAAAACAACGACAAAAAATTTAAAATTAACAAAGTAAGCCTAGATGTAGCGAACATATTTGCAACTGAATTCGACCACGGATCAAAACTAAGAATAGAACAAAATAATATTAATCCACTTGTACAGTCGCCATCAGATATATCGGAGCGGCCGAGGTACTCAAATATATCTGAGCAGCAATAAATTTCAATAAATTCTTTACGGTAAATAAGGTCAATAAGATCTGAACATCCAATTCGCCACAAATATATGAGCAGTGGTTTTTCAATTAAATCTGAACACTCAAAGAGACAATAATATCTGAAAGCACAACTCGTCAAAGTTATCTGCTCAGACAGGGTGATCATAAATATCTGAACATTTAGGGAAAATATACCTTAAAGCACTAGGCATACAGTTTAAATGTAATCGTATCAAAATGAGTAGGTATACAAAATAGAAATCTGCGTAAAGCAACTTTACAGTCTTGTAACAAGAAACACATTTGAAGAAAATATTTGCCAATTTACAAAAACGATAACATAACTGTCATTGCATATAATTCACTGCATGTATTTTATCAAATACTAGTGGTCCGCCCCGGCTTCGCACGGATGGTGTAAAGTTTTTATACTGCTTACTCCCTACCGATATATGATATCTATACTTATAATAAATCTGTAGAGAGGTCAATTCTGTACATTAAAAATATTTTCAAAAAAACTATCAGGGGGTGATTAGTGATCGATACTGATGCCAAAAATGCAATCAGTAAAATTTTGGTCTGTCTGTCTGTCTGTCCGTCTGTCTATCTGTTTGTCTGTCTGTCTGTCGGTTTGTATGTTCCTTATGGAAACAAAAACTACTCGACGGATTTTAACGATACTTGGTAGAATTATTCTTCATACTCCTAGGCAGGTCATAGTGTACTTTTCAGCAGAGTTGTGAAGTGAAATTTTGGGAAAACGGGAGAACTTACTCCATTTTTTAAGCTTCTGTTGCGTGTGCAGCGTTAATGGATACAGTTACATAGAAATCATGTATCACGGAAATATTTGCCATAAAATTGTCTAAAAAAATATCCTTCAATAGCATATGTCTATCTTTTATGGTTGACTCACAATAACACGTGTAACTCCTGAAAGCGTAGCAGTTCTGTGCATCCTGATCATATTTATTTACTCTAACATTTATAGTTCTCTCATTCATCTATTATTTAAAAAAGTTTACATTATTACCTATTCAATAAAAAAAGAATCATAGAAATCGGTATAGAAACACCAAACTTATACATGAAATAAGCCATCGCGTCCTGTCGTCGCACGTGAATACTGAATAATGCTGGATTATTTTTTAGTAATGGTTGCGCGGGCAAAAAATAGCCGTGAGTATATGTATGATGTATGCAAAGTTTGTAATTCTGATTTTTTGTTTGCATGGGTTTGTTGTCGGAGATACTGAACCGTTTATTAAAGCGCTTTCACAATCACAAAGCTAAACTATCCAGGAGTGCTATAAGTGGTGCTAAATTTCACAAAGGTTGAGCAGCGATTGAAGAAACCTCAGATATTTTTAAAACTACGCTACCCGTGCAAAGCTAGGCCAATCCATTAGTATATCCTATGTCCTTTTCCTGATTCTAAGCTACCTCTCTAACAATTTTTAGCCAAATCGGTTCATCCGTTCTTGAGTTATAAATAGTGTTACTAACACCACTTTCTTTTATATATATAGATTCGCAGATTTATTATGCTATAATTACGTATATAGACTGGCAATACTAATACGACAGGCGAGACCAAAGAAAAGTACAACGGTGTGCGTAAATGAATGTGTGTGCGTGACATTAGTATGGCGGATCCCATACTAGCCCTATTAAAATTGATAAAAATTCACGTATTTGTTATTTTTGCCCAATTGTAAACTTTACGGTAATTGTAGTACTATGATGACACAAGATATTTTTTATCATATATTTGCATTGAAAACTTTGGTTTAAGATCATATAGACCTATAATTATTTATTAAAGTCTAAGTTTGGACATAAATGGCTAATAATTTTGTGTTTGCCAAAGAATATATATTGATTTAGATTTATTTGTTTTCACTTTGATTAAGTTATTAAATATTAATAACTTAATCAAAAAATCATTAAGGTTAAAATAAGTCCATTATTTTCTTTCATGTTTTATGTCAAAATCGTTGTAGGCCTTTATCGTCTCTGAGAGGTCCTGCCTTTGTTGACGTTTATGCTATGACGTTTGTCACTTACTGCTAATCCATGTGCTTCTATATCTATGGTAATATAACAGCTGCCAAATAAAAATAAGTACGAATGCTTTGCAATATTTCATCCACTTTCGTGTCAGTCACCATAGCCAAGCGGTTAAGCGAATAGAAATCATAATTGTAATCCGTTGCGTCAGGGTTCAAATCCTAACTTGTATTTATCTTTATCAAGAATTCATGTTCTTTTTTTTCTATTTTATTTATTAAGCCTTTAGATTTATTGTCCTCATTTAATATAATGCTATATATTACGTTATAATTATATATATATATCTATACTAATATTATAAAGAGGAAAGGTTTGATTTTTTGTTTGTTTGTTTGAATTGAATAGGCTCCAAAACTACTGGACGGATTTGAAAAATTCTTTCACTGTTTTGATGCTACACTATTCCTGAGTGTCATAGGCTATATTTCATTTTCAAAAAAATAGGGATCCTTACGTAAACTTCAAAAATGTAACCCAAGGTGTTAAAAAAATACCAAAAAAAATCCTTACATCGCGTGCGCTGCGAAAAATATTGATAATAGAATAAAATTATGTATTTCCATTTTATAGAACACATCATTATCTAAAAAAAATGCCGCGACAGCATGTCTCTAACTATCATACTTATCTCACAACAAGCGTCATTATATAAAATTATTTAAAAATTAAATTAAAATCCTGCTTTAGAAAAGGCTCTTTATTTGTACCTATCTAATCCTTACAAAAAAACGTATATATTATTTCAGACTATTTCATTACCCTTATATTACTTTTCGAATTATTCGATTCGAACATTCCATTCGAAAGTTATCTCGAATTTAAAAAAATGATAAAACTCCGCTCGGTTAGCTATGCATAGTAAGTTGTTGCAGGCGTCACGAAGGGCTACGGGAGGGGTACATGTTCTATCCGCAAAAACGGTCCTCTTGGTAAATTATTATAAGACGCCTCAATAATTATATGGGATGAATGCACGATGAGCCATAGAGCACATATAGAGGCTGTAGATTGAACCTTAAAAGACATTATGGCGGAATTACTTTTGTATTTGCTGGAGATTTCCGACAGACTCTGCCTGTTGTTAAGTACGCGAGTAGATATCATTAAAGCATGCTTAAAATCGTCTCCCTTATGGACTTCGATTGAAACATTAAAATTACGAACTAATATGAGAGCTCATCTTCATGGAATAACGGGCAGTGATTTTCCTCAACAACTGCTAAAACTTGGGGAAGGAATTTTTCCTGCTCCAAATTTTAGCGTTCATATTGACATTCTTCTGGATGAGTCCCTAGGCCAGATAGTCTATAATTTGGAAAATTTAATAGATACAGTATACCCTGAAATCGAGATTTTGCACGAAAAAGACTTTAATTGGTTATGTTCTAAGGCAATAGTGTCACCTAAGAAGGATACGGTCAACGAAATAAACAATCTTATTATTCAAAAAGTCCCCGGGCAAATAACAAACTACAAATCGATCGACACTGTAACTAATATTGAAGATGCAGTTCATTATCCACAGGAATTTTTAAATTCCCTGACCCCTTCTGGATTGCTACCACATGAATTGACGTTAAAAATCGGAATCCCAATCATGCTTTTGAGAAATTTAAGCCCTCCGAGCATGTGCAATGGCACGAGGCTGCTTATCAGAGAGTTAAAGCAAAATTTAATTGTAGCGACTATTATCACTGGCCCAGCAGCCGGTCAATTAGCTCACATACCGAGGATACCGATGATCCCAACTGATCTGCCAATTCCATTTAAACGGCTACAATTTCCGGTTAAAACATATTTTGCTTTAACAATTAATAAGTCCCAAGGCCAAACCTTCAAATTAGTAGGGATTGACCTGCGAAAGGATTGTTTTACTCACGGTCAACTTACGTTGGCCTGTCGCGGGTGGGAGCCCCTGAACATCAATTTATTTTGCTGCCACAAAATAAATTTATGCCCGAGCGAAGCCGGGACGGGCTGCTAGTATATATATATATATATATATATATGAATACGTATAATACGTTACAGAAAACCGCAGGAAAAAGTTCAATTTTGCAAAAACTAGATTATCGTTTTATTTTATTAAAGCTGCATTTTTATTTATGCTACCCTGGTACATACAATGTAAAATTGGCATACATGTTTCAAAAATTCTAAGTTATTTTACCTCTTTATTTTTTTGTACCGGTGAAAATTATACAACTACAAACCCATTCCTCTATTAACACCATGTACTTACCTGTTTCTGTCAAAAAATGGAGTTAGTCAGTGGGGAACGATTTAGAATTTTTTTTATAATAATATACTAACCGTACAACTAGTTGGGACCGTACAACCAGTGGGGCATACCTCCCAGCAGAAGACTCTTTTTAGTTTTGACATTGATAAAACCAAATGGTGGTTGTGTAGAAAATGTATTCTAGCGTAGCACGATTAAGAATTTTAAACTGTATGCTTAGTGCTTTAAGGTATATTTTCCCTAAATGTTCAGATATTTATGATCATCCTGTCTGAGCAGATAACTTTGACGAGTTGTGCTTTCAGATATTATTGTCTCTTTAGGTGTTCAGATTTAATTGAAAAACCACTGCTCATATATTTGTGGCGAATTGGATGTTCAGAGCTTTTTGACCTTATTTACCGTAAAGAATTTATTGAAATTTATTGCTGCTCAGATATATATGAGTACCTCGGCCGCTCCGATATATCTGATGGCGACTGTACATAAACAAATTATCGACGCATATACTGATAGAATTGACAAAAATATAGACTTAACTGAAACAAACATTGACGAAGTAACGCGAATAATAAAAAGGATGAAAAACAAACATTCCTGCGGGTACGATGAAATTCCAATTAGTGTAATAAAAGAAAACTTAGATCTTTTAGCTGAACCTCTGACTAAATTTTTTAATAAGTGTATTAAACAAAACTTATTTCCCGATCAGCTAAAGATAGCTCGAGTGCTTCCGATTTACAAAAAAGGCTCAAAAACAGATCCTAAAAACTATAGGCCCATATCATTGCTTCCAGTCATTTCAAAAGTATATGAAAAACTTCTTAAAAATAGACTTTTAAACCATTTGACCACTCATAACATTATTAGCAAAAGACAATTTGGATACCAACATAATATAGGAACTAAGGACGCCATTGATACGTTTCTTGATGATGTAACATTAAATTTAAATAGTAAACTTAAAGTAGGAGCGCTTGTTTTAGATTTAAAATCTGCTTTTGATACGATGGAGCACGAAATATTAGAATATAAGCTTAAGCATTATGGAGTTAATGGAATATTTTTGGTTTTGTTACATTCCTACTTGACAAACAGAAAACAAATTGTAGAAGTAAAAGGTACGGAGGCCAATAATGAAATTACTAACAAATCTAAAATTATCGATATTACTAGGGGAGTTCCCCAGGGATCTATTTTGGGACCTATATTGTTCATAATATTCATAAATGACCTCATAAATTTTATTAAAAATATTCTGCCGGATATAAGTGTAGTCATGTATGCAGACGATACCAATTCTGTTATATCAGCGAAAACACTACCAGAGTTGGAAGAAAAGACAAATGTTGCCCTAGCTGCTTTTAATTATTGGTTTGAACACAATAATTTAATTTTGAATGTGGTAAAAACTAATTTAATTTTGTTTAAACCTACAATAAGAAATAAAGAAACAATAAATGTCTATTTAAATAATGTCCAAGTTTGCGCAGTGGATGTAATTAAGTTTTTAGGCGTCCATATTGATTCGCAATTGAACTGGAAGAAGGAACTGACAGTGATTGAAAATTCTCTCAGCTCAGCATGTTATGCTTTGAGAAGTTTAAGGGACGAAATTGATTTAAATCATTTGAAAATGGTATATTACGCACTTGTTGAGTCTAAACTACGTTATAGTATAAAATACTGGGGAAATAGTTATCAGTATAATATAAGGAAAGCATTTGTTTTACAAAAAAGAGCCATAAGAATTATCTTACGACTATCGTATAGAGAATCATGCAAAGATTTTTTTAAGAGATTAAAGATTTTAACAGTTCCTGCTCTTTATGTATACGTGCTCTTGACAAACTTTAGAGATAAATGTGGTTGCATTGAGACAGAACAGAATAAGTTGATAAGAGAGTCTAAGAGAAGAAAAGATTTCTACCTCAAACAAGAGAATGTTCCCTTGTACAAAGTAGTTGAACATGCCCCAAGATACCAGATAACGAAAATTTATAATTGTATTCCAAATGAATTAAGACTAATAGAATCACCTCTAGTTTTTAAGAAAAAGCTGAAAGTTTTTCTTTTAGATAATTGTATATACGACATAAGAGAATTAGAGCATTGCATTTAATATATTTTTTAATACTATCGAATTTCAATTTAACTATTTGACATTTATTTAGCATTTTGTGATTATTATTCTTTGATTATTTTGATTAATTCACTATTATTAATTGTATATTTAAAATAGATTTAAGTTAGTCCTAAGTTAGTTGTATCAATTCTGACACAATGAATATTGTTTGATGAATAAATAAATACAAATAAATACAAAATATTCTATTACTAGTGTAGTTATTATAATATTAACCACCCTTATAAATTTATCATCATACACGACTTTTAAAAAGTTGTAGCCGTGTAGACCCCACACCAAAATTAACACCCTACGCAACAGGTCGTTGAGGTCAGCAACAAAGAGAGCTCAAACAAAAGTAATACAAAGGAAACGTATACGATTTTGTAGGAATTATGTTCTTTGTATAGAAAAGAACACAATAGAAAGACTATATTGCACGTCAAAAATATTTTTTAGAGAAATAATAATATCGTTTTAATAAGTACGACGGGCATTCTTATCAGTTATCACTAAAGGAATTATTACCAGTTCTAGACAACTTTTATATAGTAAGGTACATTATATTCAGTTAGTTAATAGATTTGGATATGGTACATACATACATATATTTAGGAATATAAATCCCTAAAAGGGGTAGCCAGAGCGTCAGTGAAAGAATTTTCTCAGCCACTTTTGGAAGTTGAATGGGGAAAGGATTTAAATATAAAAGTTGTTGGTGATGGGTCTCCAATGGTGAACCGACCAAATCATCAACTTAGCTATGCTTATAGCTTAAATGCTATACATAGAGCAGCATACATTTGGAAATCTTAGGGGTATAAAATAGAACTAAGCATTGCCCGTTATGGTTTTCCAGCCACATAGCTCTGACCCTTAGTAGCTCTTACACAAAAGGTTTCTGAATTAACTAAGTACTGATGTTATTCATAAATACTCCGACTCATACACTAGTAGTCAATAGGAGAAAAGAGTACTTATTATTTTTTTTGAATTAAAAAATTTGTTTCCATGTATGACGACCGACGAAAATATTTATGAATGTTAATAGTAAATTGATGTAAATAGTAAGTAATGTTAGTATAGGACGACCACGGAGGACAGATTTGGACCAAATAGAGCGTGTGTAAACGAAGCTCGACAGGTTTGCCAGGATCGTACAACGAGGCGATCGATAGGCTCTGTCTACCCGAATGAGAACTAATGGCGTTAGTATATGTATGTATTTAAATAAAGCTCGAGAAGTTTGCCAGAATCGTACAAAGTGGCAATCGATAGTCTCTGCCTGCACCAATGGGGACAAATGACTTGAGTATATACTGTTTAGATATATATGTTTGTCAAAACTAAGAAGTAGTAAAATCTAATCACGTCGACAAAAGTTAATATGAACTATGATTCAGCAATTTGTAAGAACTAACATTTTCAGTTTTCGTAGACATCTAAATGGAACAATAAAGAAGTGGATTAAGCCATTACATTCAATCTTAATTTGTCGTTAGAAGCCACATACATCGTAACTTTACACGAAGAGTCTGAAAGATAATGTACTGTTGGTTTTGTAGTTTATACAAGTAGTTCGATCAAATACCTGCATTTAACATGTTTTTAATTTACCAACCGTGATAGGTCAGTGGGTTGAACACCACTTATAGTGCGGACGATAAGGGCTCAACTCCCGGCCTACACTAACTTGTCTTTTTTAAAGTCATATGTGTGGTAAATTCAGCATGTTTCTTAACGGTAAGGGAAACCATCGTTAGGAAACCTACATGCCTAAGTTATACTTAGTGATGTGACAGTGTACTCGTACAAAACGGCGATAGGCCTGCCCCCTATCAAGTGAGTACACTGTCCAAGCAAAACGTGGGTACTCTGAACACCAGGTGACAATGTCACGTTATGTTCAGAAGTATTAGTACCTCTGCCATGTAGAGGTAACTGAAAAAGTAACCCCTTCGGGGATATACAGCGTGAACGTTTGAGTTGAGTTTTACATACATACAGTTTAGTGTCGGCTTTGAATAGCACTAAAACAATTCTTCCCGCGTCTATCGTAAAAGGCGACTTGGGGAATTGGGGCTCTTTAAGTGATTGTTTGGCGATGTGGCTGAAGACCTATCAGCAACAAATACCATTTTACATTCCTTGTTTATTTAAGTTCCAAAAGTGTCTTATAATTTTCAGTTCTGAAGGTCTAGCTATTCTTATTTGGGATTTATAGCCGTGAGTATATGTACGCACGTGTCACCCAAATGTAGCAAACACTAGTCTATCTGAGATAAGTTTTGAAGTAACGCTAGAATTCAAATGCTGTCCACATGAAAGGCGAGTGTTCTACCCATTGAGCTATCACAGCAACTAGGTGGGATGATTCATTTGACTGACTAGCGACCTGGGATGTGAACTATCAGCAAAACTTCTAATGCATAAAGACGTAGGATGATTCAATAACTGAATGACAAATGTATCTTGATTGCTAAATAATTCCAGCAAAGTGAATCATACGCAATTCGTAAAAATACAAATACTTGCTTTATCCTAAAGTAAGTAGTCACCATTGTTTATTGGCATCCTATCGTATCGACTGATAGTATACAAAATGTGATTCATACGCACTTACTCCACTGACTACGAGATAACATGTTTATTCATTTACGTAAATACTTAAGGTCATAACTCATAACATACCTGCATTACATTGTATTGTAGCCGTGATAGATCAGTGGTGAGCACCACCGCTTCAAATTCAGGAGACACGAGTTCAAATCCTGAAGTGGTCCTACACTAATGCGTCATTTCTAAGCCATATGCGCATTTAATGTATCAACGTTGTAAACGATGAGGGATAACATCGTGAGGATGCCCACCTACATGGCTGAGTTGTACTTTGTGATGTGACAGTGTATTCGTACAAAGTCTTCCTTCTATCACGTTATGTTAGAACGGCCGCCGCCCTCACGCGCCTGCAGGCCAAGCCCTCCGCCGGCCCCGACGGCGTGCCTCCATACGTATTAAAAGATTGCCGCGAGGCTTTTGTGGGACCCCTTCATCACATTTATAACTGCTCATTGATAACAGCTGTGTACCCTGAGTTATGGAAAATTACCCGCGTTATTCCGGTTCCTAAGGGCAGGGTGGGATCGGACGTCGGTGGATATAGGCCTGTGGCTGTTCTCTCGGTGTTTGCGAAGGTCTATGAATCGGCGCTGCAAAAAACTATACATAGTGAAGTTAAAAGTCATATTTCAGAATCTCAACATGGTTTCAGACCGAACCACAGTACCTCGAGTAACCTTCTTCACTTTATGTCTTACGTCACTCCTTCAGTGGATGCAGGGGTGCAAGTCGATGCCGCTTATTTTGACTTTAGGAAAGCTTTTGATACCGTAGATAATGATGTACTCTTAAATAAGCTTGCGGCCATCGGATGTACCCCGCATTCACTTACTTTCTTCAGTAGCTACCTTGATAATCGGAAACAGTACGTGCAATTTGGCAGCAGTTACTCGGAACCATATTGCACGTATTCAGGAGTAAGTCAGGGTAGCAACCTGGGCCCGCTAGAGTTTCTCATTATGATCAATGATCTTCCAAACATCGTACGGGACGCCACATGCCTGTTGTTTGCGGACGATCTCAAACTGTTGTTGCGAATCGGTGACGAGGGTGATTGTGATCGGCTACAGGAGGATATAGATAGGGTGGTCCAATGGAGCCGCGACAACAAGCTCCAGTTCAACGCATCGAAGTGCATGCAGATCTCCTTCAGCCGCGCGCGTACCCCGCGGCAGCGCCAGTACACACTGGCCGGAGGCGCCGCGCTGCAGCAGGTTACTTCCGTGCGGGATCTGGGAGTGCGGATCTCATCGGATTTGTCATTTCGTGATCACATTGTGGACATATGCAAGAGTGCGTTCAAAATTTTAGGTTTTGTACTCCGTAGGTGCCATGGTTTCACAGAAATAAGTGCTGTGAAGGCATTGTACAACGCGTTAGTGCGGAGTAAATTAGAATGCAACGCAATCATATGGGCTCCGCATGAAACTAAATATAGTTTGATGCTGGAGAAAATACAAAACAAATTTCTTCGGTTTTTGTACTTTAAATTATATGGAGTGTATCCCGGATATCCTTTATTATATCCGAGCTTATTTGTTGCTGGGATGGTAGGGTATACAACTCTATCGGCTAGGAGAGACCTAACCTTAGCAGTTACCCTTTTTAAAATACTGAGGGGCTGGCTGATTAACCCGGCCATTCTAGAAAGCATAAGCCTGGTGGTGCCGAGTGAGGGCACGCGGGGGCTGCGGCGACGAGCGGGCCGGCTATTCAGCATACCGCAGGCCAGAACCAACCTGTTAGCGCAGGCGCCTATGACCAGAGCCTTAAAGGTGCTTAATAAAGTAAATGAATTAGTAGATTTGTACAGTTGTGGTTTGGGTGAATTTACCAAGGTCACATTAAGAATTATTTGCTACAATTAGAAATGGATAAGTACAAGTACATCCAAGATAAGTTATGTTGGATGTTTTTCTATATGTTTTGGTTACTTTTTAAGAGTTTATCATTTATGTTTTATGTTCTTATTTTATTAGTGTTAGTTTGATTTGTATAACGAATTAGTCTTCTGTGATGTTGTACAATATAAGTAAATAAATAAATAAATGTTAAGTTAATATGTCACGTGATGTTAAGAAGTATAAGTACCTTTACCATTCAATCGAGCAATTATGGTGTGAACGTTGAGTTAGAGTAAAGCATGTTTGTTTGTTGGGAGTATTTTCTACATGTGAACTACAACTGAATTCGAAAATGATTTCTACATATAGAATGTAATGTTATTCAAGACTTCCTCAGTAACATCGGCTATTCTCTGTACCAAATTATCAAATGAGTTGCAACTTCTCCTAAAGATGTTACACAGAAAGAAGTATAGATAGATATGTAATTTTTTAGTAATGATAGTGCATAGTACTAGTTGATGTCGATGACGACCATGGAGGAAACATTGAGATTAAATAGACAATCTGCTAAAAAAAGCAAGAAGCCTAAGTACGATAAAAGGGCATGTATGAAAAGAGCGATGAATGTAAATTAGGCTCGAGAAATTTTGCCAGGATCGTACAAAGTGGCGATAAATAGTCTCCACCTATCCCAATCCTCACCAATGGCGTGAGTGTATGTTATGTATGTATGTTCGCTAACTAAGTACATCGAAAAAGCCAAAAATAGTTAAGTCTTTTTTTGACTTTGCTAAGTCCGTAGAGGCGGGTAATTGTGTGATAACGATAAATAATTGGCTACCTCAAAATATTGATCAGAACAGAGATATTTTAAATTTATTATGGAAAATGGAGAGGTAACCTATTTTGTCAATGCCAAGCCTCTTATGCAGGGAGACATGGATTCAAACCCTGAATGGCGCCTGCTTGCGTTAATAAGTTAGTTATTTTTGCGCTCCGTAAATATACAATTACGAAGATGAACAGCGTTGAAAATTCAGACGACTTCACGCATAAGTAAAATTTTACTAAGATTTGATGTCAAAAGTTCCCGATGTATAATTTTATTAGGTTTTACATTTGCATTTTTTGTACGAATAAATTTTAGAATGACTGACGGAATACGCGGTTTCAAATGTAGGAGGCATGGGTTCTAATGCTCAATGGAGCCTGCACACATCTACACATGCCCGAAGGGGTAACAAAGGGACCAATCCTTTAAGAAACCACGTCAAACCCTTGTCACCTAGTCTTCCAAGAACTCTCTTTCTACGACGACAGTATATTTTCGTGAAAGATCGCAGAGCTACCTCTGCTTTTTGTAAAAACAAACTCAGTAAAACTCCTTCTCTACACGAGTTTTACACACTGATGAAAGATATTATGAACTTCTAAAATTGGCTGTGTAATTTCTAGTTTTAAAATCTTTGTAACTCTCGTTATAAAATTGACAGCTATGAAAATAGGTAAGTTAATAGATACTTGAAATCATCAAGTTTAAATACATATAATCACGGTTAAATACATATAATCCGCGAACGAGTAGGTTTGAAAGATGACGTAGTATGCAAGATAGAAAAAGGAATGTTGAGGTGGTTTGGGCACATAGAGAGGATGGATGAAAATAAAGTAGCGAAAGAGATATATAGAGCCAATGTGGATGGGATTGTTAGTAAAGAACGGCCTCGTAAAACGTTTCTTGACCAGATAGAAAACGTTCTTATAAAGGCGGGGTTCCGAAGTGAGAAGAATAAAAGAGCATGTATGAGAAGAATAATGAATGTAAGGGAAGCAAGAGAGGTTTGTCAAGATCGTACTAAGTGGCGATCGATAGTCTCTGCCTACCCCAATGGGAATAATGGGCGTGAGTATAAGTATAATCACGGCTATAACTCCCGAAAAGGGTTAGCAAGAGCTTAAGAATGAATAATTCCTCAGACACTTTTGGAAGTATTTTGGGGAGCAGATAGTAAAAAAATAATATCGTTAGTGATCCAACTGCATCTACTAACAACCATTTAAAAAGCCCCTTAATCTGTCACCTCGTCCGCCACCCGGGAAGAAATGGAGTTGTGTTATTCTACACACATACTACACCGCAAAAATATTTATATTACTAAGAGGTAAGAAATTAAGTTTATTATAAATATCTAGTTGATGAAACCGGCTATTCCCAGTAGTCTTACTGGATAGTCTTACCAGTAGGACTAATGGGATTTTTATTCCCAATAGTCTTACCGAAAGTAGGACATTGTCTATGGCGTATTTTTCCCATTAGTCTTACTGAACATATGTTTTAGAAACAATAGACCTCATAACTAATAGACATACCTTATTAATATATTTAATACATACAATGCAGACAACACTTGTTTGTAATTTTCAGTTTTACTGATTTATTACTAAGGAATGTACATTTTGGACACAGAAATTATAACTTAAGCAGCTATAAAAATGTACGTAAATTTAACTTTCAATTGAAGTACCAGGAGTGCATTAACTACAAGTTGTTATGACTAATAAACTTGAAAATCTGTACAAATATTTTTCCGATGCTTAATTTATCTTACCTATTTTCGTGTCTGCTGCCTCTATGACCAGAGGTCGACGTGATATTTTTCATGAATCAGGTTATTAATAGGGTTGTTGGGGTCGGATAGTTTGTTTGCGTAGGGCTCCCATAAGGTTGACCGACGACCTCGTCGTGGTAAACCTGTCGGAAAAGTCTTTCTCCACCTGTGGACGTCTTTTGGTTGATTCTTCTGTCTGATTATTCTATAATTCTGATTTTGATAAACTCCAACTGATAATTATGTGTAAAACCAATAAGCTTTTTTCATTTATGCTGCTTTTATGTTTATGCTACCCTGGTACTTTAAATACAAAAAATGGCAAAAAATATACCATAAATACATAGTTATTTTACCTTTTGACGACTGTATTTTGGCGGAAAATAAATTATTTAGTTTAATGGCAAATACACCTAGATAAAATATTATGTGACAGAGAATCAGCCAAAAAAATATTCGATTTTATATCTACATCCAATTGGCCTAGACCTCGCTTTTATAACATACCCTTTTTATATTATAAATCGATAAAGGACATCAAACTAAACAACTTTGCCCATGGAATGCCTATCTAAAGTATTGTAATTTTCAAAAAATTATAATAATTAAAAATTGTCGTACCTAGTTCAAACTGAGAATGTATAGAATGAGAATCTTTGCTTCAGTGAAAATAAGAAATAAAAAAAAACATTTGATCTATGGTGTAAACAAAAACATAACCTCTTTCGGTATTTTCCAGTTCAATCGCTCGCTTACCGGTTAATTTTCATGATATTATTTTTCAACGACGATCAATACAACTGGAAAATACCGAAAGAAGTTATATTTTTGTTTACAGAGCGAAAAGCATAGATCAAATGTTTTTTTTTATTTCTTATTTTCACTGAAGCAAAGATTCTCATTCTATACATTCTCAGTTTGAACTAGGTACGACAATTTTTAATTATTATATTTTTTTGAAAATTACAATATTTTAGATAGGCATTCCATGGGCAAAGTTGTTTAGTTTGATGTCCTTTATCGATTTATAATATAAAAAGGGTATGTTATAAAAGCGAGGTCTAGGCCAATTTCACTAACGAGGTATGTCTATTCATCTTTTTTGGGCTACATAAAAGTTGGAACCTTTAGATGTACCAAAGAGTTTTTATTGGTTGGTAAGACTACTGGGAATAATTTTCCCAATAGTCTTACTAGTAAGTCTATTGGAACAAAAAATCCCAATAGTCCTACTGGTAAGACTATCGAGTAGGACTACTGGGAATAGCCGGATGAAACATGACATGGTGATAAAGCCTTTGTTACTTCCGAATATCATAGATTACCGTTGGTGAAATAACCTTGTATACAGTTGAACAGTTTCAGAGCCTATTTATTACCACACTAGCTGACCCAACAGACTTCATACTGTCAAACATTCATTGACATTCACTTAATGGATGGCATCAAATTGCTATATTCATTCAGTCATAAGATGAGAAAAACATGTTTTTAATATTATCCTCACTACTTTCATTATTTACATAGCGTACGGAGAATAAGTAACTTTTCTCGTGCTTACGACGTAGGGTACTGAACTATTTTTTTATCCAAAATAAAATATAGCCTATGTTACTTGTGGATAATGAAGCTTTCGAATGGTGAAAGAATTTTCAAAATTGGTCCAGTAGTTTTTCAGCCTATTCATTACAATCAAACAAAGCTTTCCTCTTTATAATATTAGTGTAGATGAACAAAACTTTCCTCTTAATAATATTCTTAAACCCAACGTTCACACCGTCTATCCTCGAAGTCGTGGCAGAGGTACTAATATTTGTCTGCAGACCGTCACGTAATATTTTGTCACCCGGGATTCAGAGTACCCACTTCAGAATTTGCTTGGACAGTGCAATCACGTAATCAGGGCTATAGCTGTTTTTGTACAAAGATTTCAATAATCTCAAGAGTTTAGTTCGTTTTCAATAAGAATATTTTATTTTGTTTCAATTCTTCCTCCATTTATATATCAAAGTAAAACTAGATCACAGATTGGGGGTACTCTTTTACAACACATCATACTAGGGTTGTTGAGGAACTTGTTATGGGGAAGAGGATGAGGAAGAGGAATTTTTTTCAAAATCAATTTTGATGAAGGAGATGAGGAATCTGGCAGACTAAGAGGAAGAGTATAGGAAAGGATGCTGAAGAGGAAGAATAGAACAAGTAACATTACGCAGATTATGCCAGTATTGAACTTGTTTACATGTTTCCATCTCTGTCTTCTTTTAACTATTAATACGGCGGACTTCTCCGTCTCTGTCTCCCTCTTTCACAAACATTTCGTTTCAAAAAAAAAATATTACTCTCGGTCCTCTTAAATTCCTCTTTAAATATGAGGAAGAGGATTTTTTTAAATCAAATTTTGAGGAAGAGGATTAGGATCCTCGAAAATATGAGGAAATTCCTCATTTGAGGAAGAGGAATCCTCATCAACACTACAACATACTACTACATTGTAGCTACCAAGTCTTAATTTATATTGGACGGAAATTCTATAAAAGGTTTTTCTTTCCAGTAATATGCTTACTTATTTACAAAGTACTTTACTTATTACAAGCTGTGTAGTGTCGGCTTAGAATAGCACTACCCCATTTCTTCCGGTGGGTGTACGTAAGAGGCGACTAACGGTATTGGGGCTTTTTAAGGAATTCTTGGGAAATGCGGTTGGAGACCCATCACCAACAACCTTTATTCTACCATCTTTTCCCCACTCAACTTCCAAAAGTGGCTGAGAAATTTCTAATTTCTCAGCTCTGGCTACCCCTTTTAGGGATTTATAGCCGTGAGTATATGTATGTATATATGTATGTTATTTACAAAAAGAGAAGAGAATTATATATACATACATCAAACTAACAAGCATGGCAATAATTCAACGTAACTACCAATTCTATTTTAATTTTTACTAGAAACAATTACCAAGTACTAGTTTTTAGCTAAAAGTAGCAAGTGCTACGAATCCAGCAGATATGCGAGACTGTAAATCATGGGACATGTTGTTAAAGAACCAATAGGATCGCTTCATTTACCTCGCCTCTCAGCACAGATAAATGTTGTGATACTTCTGGAGGCCTAACACGAACTTTATTTTATCGTTACTCTGTCGGTTAGAGTGAGTTAAAAGTATACGATACTAAGTAAGTGCGAAAGAGGTGGCAGTTTTATACAACGCGCATATTACATACACATTTATTCGTCTTTTTTCTAAAAGTGCTTGATTTTCTAGCAAGAGTATATTATATTAAAAGTTCTTAAAAACGAAATCAGTCGAATTTGTTATCAGCTTACATTAATCTCATCTCTGTCCGTAATTATCTTACAAGGCTATAAGGATACAAATACGAGGCTTTTTTGAGCATTTATTCGTATTTTGACTTCTAACAGGGACTGGAGAACTGTTGTTGGGACAAGTAAACCGAAGACTTGGTGAAATTTGCGGGTAACTAAAGAATGGGGGATAGACAGAAGCGGTCGTTATTTACGTTACATACATTGAGGAAGGCATACTTCCAACAGCGGATGTGCATAACCGGAGATAAAGTATTGCTTAAGAATTGTTATTCAAACTCGAGAAAGTACACGACCCTTAAAGATGAATATGATTCCTATGCAGAAATGCTTGAAAATCATGTTACATTTAAGATACACAATTCGCCAATATCATCCCAAATCAAACATTTCATTTTCTTAACAATTTAATATCTAGACTTTGGATTTCAATATAAACTAACAAACAATTTGCTTTTGCCAATCACATCACTTTCTAATACATAAGATTTGTATAAATATGGTCTTGCTTTCAAAACAATTTAGCAATACAAACAAATTACTTCTGCGGCATCAGTACAATAAATAGGCATTGTGATTTTGAACACAAAATCATGATTTGTCGATTTTAGTGGTTTCTTTTTCTGTTAGCAGTCCTTCCTCTAATCCTTCATCATCATCAGAGTAGAAATCATCCACATCGTAATCATCATCAGTTTCATCATCCATTTCATCAATGTAAGGGGCTTCCCCCATCTCGTGCTCTATTTTTTCACCGGCACTAGCTTTGCGGAACTTATTGTACATTTCGTCGTCCTCCATCTGAAATAAATTTATAATTTCATTCATGTTTATGGTAACGTTACTTTGTGATTCGTGAAACGTATGGTGTGGAAGATGATAAAAAAGATAGAAAAAAGAATGTTAAGATGGTTTGGGCACATAGAGAGGATGGATGATTTTAATTTGGTAAAAGAGATTTATAGAGCCAATGTAGAAGGTAAAGTGAGTCGAGGACGACGAATAATGAGCGAAGACGGAGAGAAGAATAAAAGAGAATGCATGAAAAGATTGGTATGTAAATAAAACAATAAATAAATTCGCATTTGAAAAAAGCTAGAAAGGATTGCCAGGATCGTACAAAGTGGCGATCAATAGTCTCTGCCTACTCTAATGGAAAATAATGGTATGTGTATGTATGTTAATATACCTATACTAACTATATTATATACTTAATTAATACCTATGCATAAATGGAGAGCCTAATCTTAAGAAATAAACATTCACAAGCCATTTTTCGAAGTTCGGCTGAAAATGTGAATTAAAGGATGGTTGGTGATGGTTCTTAAGTATATTGCTTAATAATCGGTGCTATCCTAAGCCGACACTAGGCAGCAGCTATAGGAAACATAATAATTCAATGGTATGTGGATATACAGACATGACGTATCTTTAAAAGTTTTGTTTTTTGCCGTGCCGTGCCGTGTAGTGCCGGCTTAGAATGTCGCTACCCCTTTCTACCCACGGGTGTCGTAAGAGGCGACTAAGGGCATTAGGGCTTTTTATTGGATTTTTGGGCGATGCGGTTGGAGAGCCATCACCAAAAACCTTTATTTTACCATCTTTTCCCCACTCAACTTCCAAAAGTGGTTGAGGAATTTATAATTCTTTAGCTCTCGCTACCCCTTCGAGGGAATTATAGCATTGAGTATATGTATGTATGTTTTTTGCCATTCAGCTACTTACTAATTGGATAAAAGCAGGTTATGATGCGAAAAAATATCTAATATAAAAAAACATGTATCCTAAATATTAACAAAGTTACTTTTGATGAGTACCCTGACCAATTCAAGAACAGTTGGGTGTGCCCTTGCTGCAGAAGTTCTATCCCGAAAACGGATAATACATCTACTCCGGTTCGAATAGGACTTAATTTAAACTCATTAGACGACACCTACACTTGCAAAAATAGTGTTAATGTAAACAGGGGTTCACAGAAAACCAAAAGTACTGAAACTTTATCCTTATCGTCTGTAATTGATGAAATACGACAGTTACGTCGGGAAGTCCAAGAGCTTACAGCTAACTTTGACCGTAGACTACTAGAGTATGAAAAGAAGATTGTCAAGCAAGATAATGAATTAACTTCACTCAGGGCAAAAGTCGCTGAATTGGAAATAAAAGGTGATTTAACTGATCAACTTAACATGCGAAATCAATTAGAAATAATAGGTTTACCGGAAACACCGAACGAGAACCTTGAACATTTGGTGCTGCTGGCTGCAAGCAAAATTGGCGCTGTGTTAACTGAGCAGGATATAGCTGATGTATACAGATCCGGTAAAAAAAGTAATCTGAGTTTAGACAGTGCAGCAAAAAGATCCCGCCCTGTTATAGTTAAACTCAACAAACAAAGAAAACGTGATGACGTGCTTAAGGCTGCAAAAATCAGACGAAATATCACCACTGACGGAATTTTAAACTCAGAGCCAATCGGGAAATTATATTTTAACGAAAGGCTAACCAAATCTAAACGTCTGTTGTTTCGTGAAGCCAGAAACCGGGCCCGCCTACATAAGTTTAAATTTTGCTGGACCCGCGGAGGCCTTATCTATGTGCGCAAGGAAGAAAATCGACCACCAATTCATATATCTTCCCTATCTGAGTTGGACAGCAAAGTTGGACACTTGCCTACATGTGCAAATGGCGATATTTGCACTTAGTAATGTGTTGCTTACCGTCATTTTTAATTTAAGTTTCTTACTATCCTCATCCTTTGTCACTGTAATTCTGTCTTTTTAATAATTGTATTACATTATGAAATAGTTATTTATCACTTATTCTGCCTTGCCATCATTATCTATACATTTAAGTCTAAACACACAAATAGTCACCAACTGAACACTTACATAAATCGTAACTCCTACAACAAACACTTTAAACACAATAGAAAAATATTGTTCTTGTCTTCTTACGTAAATATAATTGGCCGACGATATTTTTACAGAACCATAGTAAATATTGAAGTACACAGCGTGATGGGTAGATTTATTTTCAGCTATAATAGTACCAAAATTATTGCTGATGGCTACTCTTAACATCTTAGATGACATCGATGAATCGTACAGAATTCAATGTCACGTGATTGAAATCCCAGAAAAATGTAAAGATATTCTCGGTCGATATAATATAAAAATCCTCAACATTAACATAAGAAGCATAAATCATAACTTTGACCAACTTTTAATAACACTGAAAAGGCTTAATATTGACTTTGATGGTATTGTTCTCAGTGAATGTTGGCTTAGCGAATCTTCCCCCATTCCCGAAATAATTGGATATAATTGTTTTCACTCTATTCGTCGCATTAATAAAGCTAGTGGAGTAGTTATTTATGTTAGGGACTGTTGGTCTGCGGAATGCCTTGAATTGGAGATAGAGGAAGCCAATAACGTTTTAGTAAATGTAGAAAATTTATTCTCTATATTAGGCCTGTACCGTCCACCCTGCTTTTCGAACCCAGAAACCTTCATAAACTCTCTGGAATCTTCTCTTTCTTCTGCAACCCATTGCTCTCACCTTATCATTGCTGGAGATATAAATCTAAATATTTTAGGACCGGCGGCAGATAGCAAATATGCGTCTGAATACATTGATGTTTTATCTGGTTTAGGACTTATATCCTCGATCAACAAGCCGACTCATGATAAAACAAACATTGATCACATTTTTGTCCCTTCCGGCGGTCATGCTGAATCCATCGTCTGCAAAACTGATTTAACAAATCATAACCTATGTATGGTCGGGATTACATTCCCATCAACTTCAAAACGTCAAAAAAAATCAGGTTTTGTCGTCAAAACTGATTTTGATGGTATTCGTCATACGTTGGAAAATGAGGACTGGGATACCTTTTTGCATAACTTGTCACTGGATGAAGCAGTTACCAGCTTTTCTGACAAAATAGAAAAAGTTATTGCCGATAATACCAAGCCTGTAAAAATCCCCCATTCAAAGGTAGTTCTAGCAGACTGGATGACCCCTGGGCTTCTAAGATGTTCTCAACATAAGGATAGACTTCACGCTAATTGTAAGAATGATCCAAATAATACAGTCACTAAACTAATTTACACTAGATACAGAAACTTTTATATTTCACTCTTAAGAAAAGTCAAATCAGATTATTTTAACTCGAAATTGATGGAATGTAAGAATTCTCCGAAAAATCTCTGGAAAACCATAAATAACATTACAAGAAGGAATCAAACCCAATCAAAGTCCTGTGATCTTGCCTTGATTAAACAAGATGAGCAACAATCCGTGGATTATGTCAATGACTTTTTTGTCAATATTGGCCCTACCTATGCAAAAAAGTTATTGAATAAAACCAACGAGACTGAGGAATCTTTAGAATCCAAAGTTACAGCTCACTCGCAATCACCACCATACTCACTGTTCCTAGCTCCCACAGACCCCACCGAGGTATTTAATCTGATCCAGTCCCTGGATAAAAACAAAGGTGCAGGTTTGGATGGAATTAGTATTAATCTTATAAAGACATTAGCTCCCTGCATTTCATCTCCATTAGCCTCTATTTTCAATCTTAGTATTTCGCTGGGGTTATTTCCGTCGAAATGGAAAACGGCATTAGTTAAGCCGATCCATAAATCTGGCCCCAAAAACTGTCCGAATAATTACCGTCCAATATCCCTTCTAGGTGCCTTCTCAAAATTACTGGAACGTATCATTAACAACCGGTTGATAAACTTCCTGGAATCTAACAAACTGTTAATGGAAAATCAATTTGGCTTTCGGAAAGGCAGGTCGACGGAACAGGCTGTCCATCTCTTGACAGACAAGATATCATCTTTGCTTGACAGGGGAGACAAATGCATAGGTATCTTTCTTGACCTTGCCAAGGCGTTCGACACTGTATCCATCCGTATTCTGTTAAGGCGCATGGAGGCTATAGGGATTCGAGGTGTCGCTTTGGATTGGTTCAGGAGTTATCTCTCAAATAGGGATCAGTGTGTAGTCATCAACAAAGTTATAAGTAGTCCCAAAGATACGTTTTTTGGTGTTCCACAAGGAAGTATACTCGGCCCAACCCTCTTTTTGATTTATATTAACGATATTTCCTCTATTAAATTAAAAGACACAGATCTTCTTTGCTATGCCGATGATACGGTCCTACTTTTTCATGAGAAATCATGGCAAAAAGTCCATGCTATCGCTCAAAAGGGCATTATAAAGATATCCAAATGGCTGAACGATAGCATACTAACATTAAATACAACCAAGACGGAGTACATATGCTTTCACAAAACCAAGGCCTCAGCTCCCTGCAAAACACTTCCTCCCATCAAAATACATGACACTCGCTGTGTCCTGTCATACACGGATGATTGCTCGAGCTCTTGCTCATGTGAATCAATTACAAAAACCCGCGTTACCAAATATTTAGGTGTACACATCGACGAAAATTTGAATTTCCGGGAACATATTAGCGTCACAGCAGCTCGCGTTCGCAAATTGATTCATGTGATGAGGCTTCTCCGTGAAGTGACTACCGGTAGTGTTTTAAAATACGTTTATACTGCCCTCTGCCAGTCAGTCATAACCTACTGCATCCTTGCATGGGGTGGATGTGCAACCACCATTATGATTACACTGGAGAGAGCCCAAAGAGCCGTCTTAAAGACTATGTTAGGAAAGCCTCGGCGATTTCCGACTTCAGCCCTATTTACTGAGGCAAAAGTACTAACTGTACGTCAAATCTTCTATCTGAGGTCAACAGTGCATACGCAAAAGGAGGTAATACTAGCCGACTTCACTGAAAATTCAAAAAGAGTTTTTACGGTAACAGTACCTTTAGTGAAAACTAGCTTCGCTCAAAAGTTTATGAAATACCTTGGACCATTTATATATAATAAATTTGAAAAAATGCTGGCGAAACTACGAGAATGCAGTGTTCGAGAATGCAAAAAAATTGTTGAATGTAAATTACTAGCTATGACATACAGGGAAACAGAAGACATAATGAAAGTTGTTAAATAAGAGCAATATACGCACACAATCTCAAACACTTACACACTCACCTACATACTAACATAAACACACTTTTCCTTATACATACCTTACACCCACACATGCAGCGGCAAGAGTTAGATTAAGTACGTGTCTATTATATAATAATTTAGTTTTTTTTTTTTTTTTTTTTTTATTCATTATCTTTTTTACCTTAATTGTATAGTATAGTTTTCCATAATTCGTTTTTGATTATAGATTGTAAGTCCATTTTGTTTTTTTTAGTATTAGTTTTTCCTAGATTTTAAATAAATTCATAGTATTGTAAAATTTAGTAAAAATGTAAGTGTAATTATTAAATGTTCGCTGCGATACAGGCATTGCCTAGTGCAGTGAACTAGTGAAAGCTTGTTGTATGTTATTTTAATCGCTTATGTTAATAAAGTTTTTTTTTTTTTTTTTTTTAAATGATTGGCATAGGCAGTTAAGATGTATGCTTTCCATCCATACTATTTCAATGAAGCAGTGGTTCATATCAATCACAAACATTTTCCTCACAATTTCACCACTTTTGATTATACATCGAAAATGGTACTATTGTATCGGAAATGGTAATGTTTGCTGTGTAGTGTTGGCTTAGAATAGCACTACCCCATTTCTGCCGGTGGGTGTACGTAAGAGACGACTAACGGTATTGGGGGCTTTTAAGGGATTTTTGGGCGATGCGGTTGGAGACCCATCACCAACAACCTTTATTTTACCATCTTTACCCCACTCAACTTTCCAAAAGTGGCTGAGGAGTTTCTAATTCCTTAGCTCTGGCTACCCCTTCTAGGGATTTACAGCCGTGAGTATATGTATGTATGTATGTATCCCAATTGGCGGATGAAGTTCTTTCCTATTAACAATAACTTTGTTACTTTAGCTTTCATTTTCAGAAACATGCATTATTATTATCATAACTTACCGCTCTTTTCCTCAAAAACACCATAAGATCATTACTATCCCATGAGTCTTCTCGCTGCTCTTTCTCAGCTCTTTTTGATATAAATTTCTCAGTCTCCATTTTGTTCCACGAGTCAGTAATTCTCTTTCTACTAGCTATCATTCTGTTCATCATCTGTTGGTGATCTAAACCGTATACAGAGTTTGTCATCACTGGTGTTGGCTCTTCGTCTATGGGTGTGGATTCTTCTAGCTTCATTATCTTTTCCTGGAAGAATTACAAACTTATTTTAAAAGGAGAAAATGTAATTGTTAATTTAAAGCTGTGTAGTATCGACTTAGAATTTTAGTTAAAAACTTTTTTTTTCTTGTGGATATGGAGTTGGACCTTATTATAAAATCTTTTCTACAGTCGACAAAAGAAGCAGTGAAATTCTGATAGCAGTCCTGAAGCACTGGGTACCCTTTTTTATGTTTATAGACATGAGTATAAGGAAAATTTACAAAGGTGTGTCGGGTCAGTTCATAACGTGAAAGTTTGGTAAAATGGGCTGTTAAATGAGCGTAAACTACTGTCCAGTAAATCTAGGAGCTGCGATTTGCAACAAATGGAACATATATATATATATATATGGCAAGCAGACAATATACAATGCGACTTATGTTATAAATTAATATATTTCCTTACTTTAATATCAGTGGGTAACTTCGTCTCCAGGGAGAATTCAGATTTTAATACTTGTCCAGGGTCAGTGGGAACGTAATCTTCACCATAGTCAGCTTTAGCCAACCGTCGATCCAACTCCATTAGATTCGATTCATCTTTATCTGTAAAAAAAAACATTGTTGGTAGTAAAGTAGATTTTTTTGTGATAGCAGGTGACAAATATGTCACGTGATGTTCAGAATACATATATTTTTTACTTAGATGACAAAAACGATACGCTATAACTTTAGAACAGTAATTGATGAAGCATCAGCCAACTGTAGACTACTTTTGTCATGAAACGGTATACAGAGCTTAAAGTGGTACCTTTTATCAGTAAAAAACAAGAGTTTGGTTTTTATGTACCTATTTTGATGGTGAAATGTATAAATTTGGTTAAATATATAATCCTTAGTTTATGAACGCATTTTCAAATAACAACATATTGATCAAGTTGTGGAAATTACTATTATACCAAGCAAGAATTTAATAAAATTACTCTTTCTTTAATAATGTATATGTTACCGGCGAAACCCGATTTCAGAACAAACCAGTATAGCCTAGGCTCAACTAGTTCTTCCAATGTACGCGATAGGATTAACCAGTATAGCCTAGTCCAAACTAATTTGTCCTAAGGCCGATAGGATATACCACTTTAGACAAGGCCAAACTAGTTGATCCTAATATAGATACGAACACTCTAGGATAAACTGGTACAGTCTAGTATAAACAGTTAAAGTGCATCAAGAAAGTGAAAATAAACATATAAACTAAATACTTCGTAATTGGCAAAATAATCGTTTTTATTAAACTTTAATGATTCGTTGTTAAGTCATAATATTAATCAAACTTCAATCCACTTAATCAAACAATAAAACAATCATATTATATTTAACAAAATAATAAATGTTTTTTTTAAATAAAAGCCTTAATGTCTCAATTATATGGTAAAACAAACAATCATAATACATCAAGTAATACTGTTTTTTTTTTAAAAGCAATAAGCACACGAGTATTATGACTATTATTAAATTACTAATAACTAAGGTTTAACATTTAACATAACCACATGATTATTCATAAACAATACATTCTAATAAATTAAATGTGTTATTTAGTTTTACATGGTTTGCTGACATTTGGAATTGCAGAGTAAGTTTGCCTTCTTGCACTGGTATCTATTTGTGGAACAGTTTTTGTTGCAACTGCATCTCACAAATCCTTAGCCTGATCCATTTGAATGTTTTGAAGCTGCAGCCCTCAATGATATTTTAATGCGACAAATGACGAGCGAGGAGCGGCTGAGCCGCTCTGGGAATTCCTGCATATACAAGTCAAGTTCTTTCGGACCCCGCCAAATGTTTTCGCAAAATGTCTGTTTAGACTAGGCCGCACCAGTTTATCCTAGAGTGTGCGTATCAATATCAGGATAGCCTAGTCTATACTGATATATCCTATCGGCCTTAAAACAAATTAATTTGGACTAGGCTATACTAGTTAATCCTATCGCGTATAGGAATTACTAGTTGAGTCTAGGCTATATCGGTTTGTCCTAAAATTGGGTTCATAACAACATCATTTAAATTTTTAGCACTTAGTTAAAATAAAATCAAATCTAATCTATTCAACATTTTTATCTCTTTCTTATTACAAAATAATAATAAAATACCTTTTACAAAGAATATGAATGGCACTTGTCCTAGTAATCTCAAAGTGGATAGCTCGTGTCGAATACCACCAGCAATGTTAGACAATGTCTTCTCCATTTCATTCTCCTCAGATGGATTTTTGCACACCCAAAATACATTCAGACGTTGTAAGTCTGGAGATACACTCACCTGGAATAAAAATATAAATGTTAGAAACTAACAGAATATAAAAATAGCTGAAACTATGGCTCAAATCAAACAGGGTAATATATCTGAGTGACGACAGGTCCCCCCTGAGATGTTCAAGGACATTGGAATTCTGGATTTTCTTAGTAAGCTGGGATGGCTGGAGTCTTCAATCTAATATACTAAGTACACAGTTACCTTCCAAAAAGAGTGCCATCAAAAGCAAGACATAAATTGGAACTATGCTGGTTTTCCCAAAGTGTGTAGTAAAGTTTGACAAGAAAAATTGATATTTTAATAAACAAATGTCAATTATAAAACTTTATTTTTTTCGAGTTGTGAAGGTGGTATTTCATTTCAAATTTTATTTTAAGTGATGAGGCAAATTAAAATGACTATGTAACCTTTGTGATCCTGCGCTTATTAGATACATTTACAAAGCTCTAGTAGAATCAATAATCCTATATTGTATTTGTGTTTGGTACCCACAATATTGAACGCACACAAAGACTCATTGTAAAAGTTATATCAAATAGGAAAAAACTGTATTCTACAACTAAATTATACTTGGATACAGATCTGCTCTCAGTAAGACAACTATATATATCACAGTGTGTACTAAAGGTACACAAAATTGCTAAATTTGACCACTCCGTTCTAAAAACACGTAACAAAAACACAGTAATCAAACACAAAATAATAAAAACTGAATTTGCAACAACTTTATAAAAAAAATTGTATGTAAATAGATCTACAAATTATCTACAGATGTATCTTATATATCTAGAGATAAGACCAGGCCATAGTAAAAAAACAATAAAATATTAGAATATTAATAATAATTGTAATGTAACTTACATGTTTAACCACCTCACATAAAATTAATTTTCCATGGACAAAGATAAATGTAATTTTGACAAGAAGGAGGCAAAATCATTAACAACAATAGTAATACAAAATAATAAATGTTTTTTTTTTAAATTAATATTATGCTTAATTACCAAAGAAGAAACACCTAGTCTAAAAAAAAATTTCTCTTCCAGTTACCATCTAAAGTTGTCATCCCAAAATTTGCCACCCTAAACTAGTTCAGCTTAGTAGACTATAGCCTTAGTACTCAACCTTCTCAGGATATGCTCAGGATCCTCAATGGGACATAAAAAATACACCATATTACAAATGTCAAGGGTTAAGAAATCAATGCTACTTACCCTTAAAATCTCAAGCCCACGTCCCACAACATCAATAGATCTACTTCCAGTAGACATTATATCTGTAATATGCTTCATAAATAACTTGTTGAGAACAGCTAATCTTCTGATGCCTTTATTACCAGGTTCTCGCTTTACTTTGGTTAAACTGGTTACACTAGGTAAAGTATCTAAACGAGGAGACCATTTTCTGGAAACAACATTACCGTATAGTTATAATACAGCAGGAACTATACTGAGTTTGACCCATTTGTACTATACATATAAGAACTACCAAAATATGTGAAAAGCAATAAATAAATAAATAAACTAGTTTCCATAAGTATTTTTTCCACATACCGTTTTGAGCTGGGATTCAATAATTTAAGAAGTTTAACGCCCTGCTTTTTAGTATTCAAATTACAAGCTGACAAGTGTAAAAATCGCCGGAACATTTTGTTGAGGTTAAGCTTAAAAAATACTCCAATTTTAGTGTTGGTTATATTTCGTTTGACAGTAGTTTGGTGTCCATCCCAGAGATCTTAATCAATCATCTAAGCAAAATATTTTTTATTTTAATAATTACTACTTTTACGCCAGCTGAGAATGAGAATTATGGTTAAAGGTTTTCTAAAACATTAACCTCTTAAAAAGTTCTATTTCGACGCATATTTTGAGATTTTGTTTTTTGTTTTGTCTATTTGTCAATGTCATTATCATATGGCTGACATTGTCTGTGAAAAGATTTATCCACAAATCTTTTTAGATTGATAACATAAATGAAGTTGTGTTTTTGGTAATGATTACTTACGGCATAAAATTAAGATATTTTATGAAAAGTTGATACAAATGTTTAATTATTAAAAGAGAAGATCTACTAAGAAACTAAATAAATACAAAATTTTAATATGTTTCAGAACGCAACCGCCCCCCACCCCTGCTTTACGGCAGTGTTGCCAACGTAGGCGATTTTTCGCCATTTAGGCTACTCAGATTGGAAAACGGCGACCAAAAAATCGTAAAGGCGACTGGTCGCCTTTTAGGCTACTCAAAAAAGATTAAATTTACTTTGATTTATAATCGAATTACGACACAAATAAGCACAAAAAATATCTACATCAGAAGGTATACGATAATCAAGATAAAAAGATGGCAAAACCCTTCACCCATATTGAACGTTTCATCTCTAAATACCTCTGAGATCATGTTGGCACTACTGTGAAAATATCACAGGTGGAGTTGCGAAAATTTAAATTCGAATCAACCGAATATTCAAATCAGAATTTTGATTAGAACTATTCGAATCAAGAATTTTTATCTGCTTAACCTTTAGGCGTTATAACAAAACAGGGCAAGAACAGAAACTGCTCGAAGCAGATCAAGCACAGTTTTAGAGTCTGGCTAATGAGTTTTTGGTCACGCCAATTTAATATCTTTTCTTTCTTTAACTTCTAAACACAGTTTTGATACTATTTATTTAAATACCTTCAGACTCTAGTTTAAAAAACTAGTTGTTTAACTGTTAAGTACTGATTATATTGTATGTACAGGGAGTTATACTATACATACGTAAGTAAATAGTTAAAAAGGTGGTTTTTATTTTTGTTTCGGGTTTGGGCTACTTTAGGCTACTCAAGCTTTGAAAATTGGGCGACATACGGTCTTGACTTGTTGGCAACACTGCTTTACGGTGCCGCGCAATTGAAGTTCCTTCCCGCCAAAGAATCCTCGCTCGCTGTCAAATTTGGGACAAATAGAATTAAAATCATTAAATTACAGCGATACTTGTTTATTTTTATTTTATATGTGTGAACGAAACAATTTTAATTAATTAATAAATCAAAATCGTGGTAAACAATGGCGAAGAAAGATGACAGTGATTATAATTTGCTGGAAAAAATGGACAGTATTTGTTCTGAGCTAAACATTGACTCGACTGCTGCACAAAATTCTAAAAATTCATATATCACCATAAAGCGAAATTACACTCTTGAAGTAAGTAATGAAAAAGGCCCTAATTTGTGTTAATATCTCCGAGATGAACTTCTATTTTCATAACATAGAAAATTAGGTTATGTTTGTATTTAAAATTCGTTTGCCTCACTTGAAAAGCTAGCTTCTGTATGCTTAAGATTTATATCTTTGTTTACCAGGGCGAGCCTCTTCACTGGATGGCATGTGCGTTATATGTGGCATGCCGTACATCTATGACGCCCACAGTACAATCAGGAACAGCTGTTGAGGGCAACTGTGTCAGCTTAACACGACTACTCCGACTCTGTAATATAAGGTGAGATTTACTAGTTTAAATTTTACAAGTTATGTCAATCGGTGGTTGAAAATTGTCTATTCTATGCAGTAAGATTTTATAAGTTCCATGTTAAAGACATATCATTAATGAAAAACTATAATAGTATATTCTGAATATAGCCCCAGACTTTAATAATAATTGATAAAGTATATGTGCATGAGTATTAAACATATGGCACTGGGGAATACTTAAGATTTACTTAATGTTTGTTTTATTGGTATAATCATCGACATAGTAAATTTACACTAATTATGTGGAACGATTGTATTAAGCACTTTAATGGTTATCCTCAGCCTATACATATATACAGTCAGAGGTTGTAAAAATCATTTATATAACATAGTAGATAAATTCACTTTTCCCCAAAAAAATATGTTAAAATTATAACAATAAGATTATCTCACACAAACATTCAGTATGGCATTCAAAATTGCATCATTAATGGCCAATTACTGGACAGGAGTTTACTATGTGTGTTTGATGATTTTGAGTTGCCATCCAAACCGCCATGCATCATATTCTACATTATGTGAAATCAAAGATGGACTCCCTATTGAGTTTACTATGTCTATGGATATAATTTACTTTTAGTGCGCACTTTTAAAAAGCTCATGAACATTTTCACTTTAAACTATAGGTGTGCAAAACTTTATATTGCTCCATCATAATATTTTGAAATGGCTATTATTGCAGCAAAAATTGCTACACTAAAATTGTTATAGTGAATTATTTATCTTAAAGATTAATTTTGGCTAATTAATATTTATTTCAGTCTCATCCAGTTTTTCAACAAAATCAAAAACTGGATGGAAATGTCGGCAATGTCCACAGACTTCAAAACAAGGATTGACAGGCTTGAAAGAAAGTTTGCTGTATCCACAGTTCTCTACAGAAAGTTCCAGCCAATTTTCCTTGAGATTTTCACTGGACTGACAAATGATCCAATCAAACCTAATGCTAGGATGAGCAAAAAACAAAAGTGAGTTATAAACAATATGCTTCAGTGTATTAACATTAAGCTATAATTTGCATTTAGTATTACTAGGATTAAAATGATATAACACTGAGCTATTTATTTGTCAAATAAATGTCTCAAAAGTTCTTGGAAAATTTTATTTTGGTTATGACATTTCTAAAAGTTGGGACAATAGCATGAATAAAAAGAAAAATGCTACTTAAAAAATGTATAATTATATTTCTTCAGTTATTTTAGAAGCAGCATGAGCAATTTTTCATGTATTTTTCTTGTTATTTTGTCACTATTATTATTAACTTTTTGTGATTAATGTAAAGAAAGCAAGTTATTCATTGTGTTAGGCTATTGCAGTTCATTTTGGATTTATATAAAGTAAGACTAATAAAAATATTTTATTATATTGTTTCAGGTTGACACCATGCACAGCAAATGCTTTATTAGAGTTCACTTGGTGTCTGTATATTTGTGTGAAAGGAGAATTTCATAAATCAGCTGATGATTTAGTAGACATGTATCATGTGCTGTTGGCTTGTCTTGATTTTGTGTTTGGCAACGCATTCATGTCCAGGAGAACTGATGTCCTAAATCTTAATTTTAAAGGTTAGTTTCCTAGTGCAACATTCAGTGCTTTACTTTTCTTATCCTAATTTTTTATTTATGTGCTATTGTTGTAACATGTCTTAAGTTTACAAAACCTAAGAGGAGAGTAGAGTTATTATATAGTACTCTATTAGATGTATCTGTATTTTTTAACGGACTTAAAAAAGACTTTGCTGTGTAGTGTCGGCTTAGAATAGCACTACCCCTTTTCTTCCGGTGGGTGTACGTAAGAGGCGACTACCGGTTTTGGGGCTTTTTAAGGGATTTTTGGGCGATGCGGTTGGAGACCCATCACCAACAACCTTTATTTTACCATCTTTTCCCCACGCAACTTCCAAAAGTGGCTGAGGAATTTCTAATTCGTTAGCTCTGGCTACCCCTTCTAGGGATTTATAGCCGTGAGTCGATGTATGTATGTTAAAAAAAAAGGAGTGTACTTAATACAACCGCATATATTTAATATTTTTTATTATTGTAATTTAATTATAGCTTTGAAAATGCATGTATACTTAATGCATTGTGTGTACTTTTTAACCTTAACTAACATATTATATGATATCTCTTATTTTCTAGGTCTTCCATCAAATTATGTGAGTGATGATTTTGAGATGCCATCCAAACCGCCATGCATCATATCTACATTATGTGAAATCAAAGATGGACTCCCTATTGAGGCTGCTACTATGAAAGAATATAGCTGGAAACCAGTGGTTAAATCATTTTTTGAGAAAGGGGTAAGAAAATTACTAAACATATTGTGTTGGCTGGATTAAATGCATCCTAGTTTTTTTTAGCTTTGTGTAGTGACATCACAAGAATATGTATTTTTATTCCCATGGTAAGGAATAAAATAAGATAAAGTAATAAACTTATTTTTGTTACAGATATTAAAAGGGGACAAAGAAAATCTATTGGGTGTATTAGAAATAGGAAATTTTGATGTAAATTTGAAATCAGTTAATAATATTTACGAGACATATGTGCTGAGTGTTGGAGAGTTTGATGAGAGAATATTCCTGGGTAAGTACTTTTTATTATAGTACTAACCAAAAAATATTTATTTCTTGGAAAGAAAAATCAGTGATTCTTCAAATATTGCAACTTTCAGTTTTCCTATTGAATACATACATACACTCACACCCTTGTTTCCCATTGGGGTATACAGAGACTATTGATCACCACTTTGTACAATCCTGGCAAACCTATTTCAATTGAATAAAGCTATAAAGATAAAAATAGGACACTAATATGGATATATTAGTTTCATCATTTCCCAAACCTCTATAAAAGTGGGGGATATTGAATGCATATAGGTTTTTGACCTGTTAGGAGCTAAATATGCCACAGGATTGATTATAATACTCAATTGTTTGGATGGAGTGATGGGTTTCCAAATGCATCCCACACCAAACACTTAAAACAGCCTGCCTCAGTCGTCTATATGACACCTACCAGAAAAGATTAATATATGAAATTTGCTACACTATGCCACAACATTCTACACAACCTCTCCTAAAATTGTTTATATATATATATTTATGTTGATCTTTAATGGTTTATTGAAACAAAGAAACATCGATTTTCTGTATTGACCTTTTCATTTACTTGTCAAAGAAAACCTACTTGAACCATATCTGTATAATACTAAAATTGGATTCAAAATTCTGGGTTTTTAATTCTTAGGCTACATGAGCTGTGCCCTTATAGTTATTTCACATTGTATTCTATTATAAGATTTAATTATCTAATCTAAGCAAAAAGTTAAATTTATGGTTATGTATGATATCATACTTAAAGAGAGCCAGTTTATACTGATATCATAAAAGGGAAACCTGCGTACTTTTGTGTGTTTGTATTGAGTAGGTTAAAAAACGAATAAACCTAGTTTTAATAATCATGCAACAACGAATACCTAGTTTTCAGTAGCATAGTCAAAGTTATATTTAAATAAAATATAAGAAACTTAAACGAAATTTGTAATTTGAGAACTGAGAAGAGAAGCAATTGCAGAAAAAGTTTTATGTTTGCTCTAAGAAAACTATTTATAGCATATAAGAACAATGTTAATGCGTATCTATAAATCGTAATCGTCAAATAACAAGGCATATGTCTTGCTCCTAACCGTACTTAAATATAATACATTTTTGTGACAAATCAATTTCTTTATCTATCTTTATAACCCACCAAATCATAAAAAAAGTTTTTATTCGAAACATGCATCCTCATTGGCTGAAAAGCGATGCGGGCTCTTGGCATACTGAAAAAAAAGTACAAAAAAGCTATCTAGATTTTTTGTCGTGAATTGTAAAAAAATATTTTTGCGTTTGCAAGTTACCAACAAATTATTCTAATAATTATTTAAATATAAGTAATTAAAAAATATTTTAAGCGCGATGAAAGATTTTCAGTTTATCAGCCCGCTATCTTGCTTTATAAAACAAGAAGGTAATGACAACATATTATTATTGCTTATTTTATTACACTTTTCGTAAAAGCTTAACTAAATATATCCAAGATATCGGCTTACTTTATTATGTAACATATACTACTCAGAAATATCACTAAATTCTAAAATAGAGTAGAGACATTATTACGCATTCAGGTAGGCAGAGACTATCAACAGGCACTTTTTATGATGCTGGCAAAACTCTCGTGCTTAATTTATGTTAATGAATATTTTCATACATGCTCCTAATTCTCTGTTCCTTAATATACCAAATTAAATCAAATTATTTATTGCCGGGGCCATTGAAAGGGGAAAATACAGCACTTAGCTATAACTATCTTCCTATCTAAATGAAAAATATTAAGTCTTGTAGATTATAACATTATTTTTCTTTACAAGAATAACTACATACATACATTCATATACTCACGGCTATAAAATAGTAAAAATAAAGGTTTTTGGTGATGGGTCTTCAACCGCATCGCCCAAAAATCCAATAAAAAGCCCCAATAACCTTAGTCGTCTCTTAATACACCCGTGGGTAGAAAAGGGTAGCGACATTCTAAGCCGGCACTACACGGCTACAAGAATAATTAAACGGTAAAAATCCACTGCGCTTAAATCTTAAAAAGGGGTAACCAGGTCTCCGAAATACACAAATCCTCAGCTACTTTTGCAAGTTGATTAGGGTCAAGATAGTAAAAATATAGTAAGTAGATCATAGGTCTCCAGCCACATCGCCCAACACTTACTTCGTCCCCGAAACCCTAATTCGCCTCTTTCTATTCAAAGTGAACACTAAACAGCAAAATTTACAACCTACCTAACTTACTTAGCTTTTCAAGTAACTTTTGTGAATATAAAACTAACTTAGATATAATAAGTTTTGTATTTACTTACCATTCATTCATTACTATCCTTAGTATTATGGGAAATATGGCGAACCCAATTAAATTACGTTTTTACGATCATATGAAGATTATTTTCAAGTTTTTAAGTTTATTTAGTTAAATTTCGAGTTTCATTTTCACATTCACGTTCATTCACACTAATGATGAAACAGCATTAGGTATTATGTAGTTTTTACTATACGGCAGAATATCGAATTTTACAACTACCCGATTATTTTACATTTTGTTTTGTCGTGTCGGCTTGGAGTAGAAGTACCCCATTTCAATTACAGTGAACGACACGTAAAGTGATCAGGGTTAGAAGTGACTTGCTAAATGGTGGAGAGATGCTGTGGCTCTAGCTACCATTCGCTTCCCTAATTTGTAATACTATTGGTGGCTTACGCATCTATTATACTGATATTATAAATAAATGATAAGATGACAGATAGTGGTTATAGTATGTATGTAAAATTAAATCAGATATAAATCTAATAGTTAATTTGATAATCTTCGATTATATACATAAAATCATACGCAAATCAATAATTATCATTTTTTTTTGTTTTTATGGAGAGTTGATTAATACAATTTCACGTATTTAATTTGCAATAACGCCAGTATAGTAAACACAATCAAAAGGTTAAACACACAATTAAAATTATAAGAGAGCAATATAAAGCTAACCTTCGCAAATTAAGTCTATAAATCTTGTTCCTGCGTCGTAGTATCGTTTTAAATATCCTTTTTTAGTAATACCACCAACAAAGTAGAAAATAATCAAATGAAATTTAAATAACTTATACCGCATTTAAAACGTTTTTATTTTATGTTGATCGAATTAATATAACGTTTGTGTACAATGTCGTTTTTTCACCCTTTTGACTATTGTAGTTTACAGCTATTTAAAAGTATTTTACGATAGATATATTGTCCAGTATTAAAAAATCTTTAGTCGTAGAGTTTTTATCAAAACAGCTCTTAAACGTCTAGCTAGACTGATACACTGTATGTTTAGAATAAAATGGAAACTCTTCATGGCACAACTTACAAAATAAATATTTATAAACACTACTATTTTTCAATGAAATACAAAGGTCGATCTTATCACTAAATGCGATCTTTCAGAAAACCTTTGGATGTATGTACTCAATTGGTCTGAGTAAAGAACAGTAACTATTTTTGTACTGTCATATTATAACGTCATTAACTGGCATCAACTCGTAGTTACATAGGTATACTGGCATCACTTGCCATTCTTCTCTCTTTCTTTATTTTCTTTATAATAATTATTATTGATAACTTCCTCCGTTATTAAAAACTACCGAACGCCATGATGGCATGTTTTTTTTCTAATAAAATAAAAATCATAGTAGATAAATATATAATACCATATAATATACTAATACATGTAAATCCGGTTCACTCAACAAAGTGATAAGGATGGTCCATCCCAAAAATTTAATTTAATAATACAGGGTGTAATTGGTCAAACTAACACGCTGTATATTTGCTTGTTAACGGTAATTTGTTTTTTTTTAAATCTGCTGTTTTGTTTTTTTTTTAATTTGGACCAAAAATATTGAAAAAAACTAAAATATATTTAAAAACAATAACCCAACTATGAAAATCATTGGTTTTAAAAGGATGAAACAAGAAAATAATTTAGTTCGCTATAGGCCTGATTTAATTTAAACCCACCTTTACTACTTTAGAGTTCGACCGAATTCAGTTTATGTAACACAAAGCAATATATGGAAATTAAAATGTGATCGACACAATATAATTAAGTATTATTAATCGAGTTAACCCTTGTTTACAGGAGAACACGCTAATGAGCAGATCGGCAGCACGCCGACGAAGGTGTCTGGAGATGAAATATCTAAAGTTATAGCTACTTTTGGAACGGTGAGAATTCATTTGCTTTTTCTACTTAATACAACTTAGCTATCATTGTTCTTTACAGAAGATAATAAATATACGATAAGCACAAACCAAACCTGTGCGACCGATGATAGGTAGTCCAGCCCGGCTAGTACGAGCGGTGTTTAAACTAGTTATCGCGTGGGATAAAGCAGCCATCTCTTACGCACTTACTTAGTATCGCATACTGCCATCTCGTTCTAACCGTTATCGTGTCGATAAAATAGCGCTCGTGCTTGCCCTTCTAGTCCAAATAGTTGTTATATATGAAATTGTGTAGCTATGATTGGCAATGGAGTCAAAACACTCCACCATCGCTGTCCTTATTGCTCAATACTCAATCAAACGTTCCCGGCGTTTTTTCTTGAAGGTGTTGCAGATGTACTAATACTTATGAACATCACTTGACATTTTCTGCAACTGGTGTTCACATTAGCCACGTTTTGTTTAGACAGTACATCCGCTGAACAGAGCAGACTTATCGCCGTGTTGTATGAATAAAATTTCACATGATTAAGTACAACTTAAACTTAGCCTCCACTTAGTTAACTGAGTTTTCTCACGGTGTTTTCCCTCACCGATGATAACCATGATAAATTAAATACACATATGACTGAAACGTTAGTGTAGGTCCGACTCGGGATTTCAATCCACACATCTGCATGGTAGGCGGTGGTCTTTCCACTGAGCTATCACACTCCTTATTGCTTTATTAAAATATTATATTATCCTTTATCTTACCATCTTTTCCCCACTTAACTTTCCAAAAGTGGCTGATGAATTTCTAATTCCTCAGCTCTGGCTACCCCATCTAGGGATTTATAGCAGTGTGTATATGTATGTATGTATGTAAAATATTATACTAACACTAATCATTAGCCCTTAGGCTTTAGCTTATCTATGCAATACGTCTTTTCCATTTATTCAATCAATATAAAATATCACAGAGCGGCCGCTCAACCTGCCCCGACACGCCTCTAACAGGCCGCCGCTACTTAACTGGCCGCGCGCCCCTCACACCTGTGTCGGCTGCCACGCATAGTCTGGCGAGGCTGAGGGCCTATTTGGCCCCTGGTCGAGTGCAACTCAATGCGGCGTTTGTTAGGCTGCTAACGTAAGTTTTTATTTTAATTTTATAATCTAAGCTTCAACCTAATGAACCTAAAAAAATAAATGCTATTTTATACTTAGACTAAGGCCAAATCAACCTATACAGGGTAGGCTCGAGCCCCTTGGTGGGGACATATATGGGCTGTTAGGATTCTAAACTTAAAAATCATTATGAGATTTTCATGTCTCATGGAAGTAAGTACCTTTCTTCCCGGGGCTGTCCCAAAAGGCGACTTGGGTTTATGTTAATGGTTTATGATTTTTAATACTTTGAATATAACAAATCATAACTAACTCAATGAAAAACACTTCACATTTATTACCATATATTTATTCGTAGCAATACAACTTAAAACATTAGTTAGTTCATGTGGTGTCGTTATTTTAAAAATCCAGTAAAAACACTATCAGGTTTACTACTAAGCTTGCTAGACTACCCCTTTTAGTGAATTACAGTCGTGATAATATGTATTTGAAATGTATAACTTACGTATTACAGTGAAAACGGCGTATCCGAACAAATGATCCAAGAGAAGCTAGTGCAAACCTCCCACCAATGGAGCTCGCAACTCTTAGCACATCTTCGTGAAACCAACAGTAGTAACGAGAACGTGGCCTATCGCTGTAATATGGTCACGTGTCTGTACTATAAGGTGTTTGAGCATATCCTTAGAGAGGAGCATCGGAAGAAGCCGCATGTGTCGCTGGAGGTAAGTTGGGTTGTTCAATTTGTGATTGTTTCTTCTATAATATATTTACATCTCTATCTACATTTATACATCTACATCTATCTACCTTTAAAAATAATATAAAAGTTAAACTCTTTAACATTCCTATCAAGCGTTTAATTCCCGACCGACGACTAGGTGCTGGTCGCGAGAAGCCGATGGATGAGGGCAGCACAGGACCGGTCGTTGTGGAGATCTTTGGAGTAGGCCTATGTCCAGCAGTGGACGTCGATTTGTTGATAATGTTTAAATCCCATCATATTAACACTACTATAACGTTAATCTAACACTACAACATCCCCCAGATGCTAGTAACGCAAGAGACATACCAACGCGCGCTGTACGCGTGCTGTTCCGAGATCGTGGTGTTCTCGTACGGCGCCCACTCCATGCGGTTCCCGCGAGTCCTCCAGGTGTTCTCTATCAGCGCTTTACACTTCTACAAGATCATCGAGCTGGTCGTACATGCTATCGTGGATAAGATGAGCCGGGATGTGATTAAGCATTTGAATGCGGTATGTATACTTTCGTTCTTTCTGTTGGTGTTTTTGATTGATTGTAGTTATACATAATTTCAGCTCGTTAAATGATGAATGAATGATGTCTTACATGCAAACATTTCAGCAATATATTATATATATTAAAAAAGATTTTAGAAAGCCCTTACTCAATGTATATTTTTCTAATAACTATCGGTATTGGTTGAATCGACAGTGCTTGCTTGCTTGTTTTCGCCTGCAAAGAGCTACGAAAACTGGATGTTTGTTTACTGGTTGTCAAGCCTGTTATGCTACAAGAATCAGTGCGACAGTCAATGGATTGGAATGCATTGTTTTAAGGCCAATCTTTGTCATAATTGTTTTTTTTGTATTAGTTCCATGGTCACTACTTAATAAATTAAACAGTTTTAAATCTTGTCAAATAGCCTAATATGATAATCTCTCTTAACCAGGTGGAAGAAGAAGTTCTAGAATCGCTAGTATGGCTATCGGACAGTCCGCTGTGGCAGCGATTAGAAGATGGCAGTGTGCCTGCCTGCAGCGACGTGTACGCGGGGGACCATCACGGTACGTACTGTACATACTATAGTGTACGCGGGGGACCATCACGGTACGTACTGTACATACTATAGTGTGCGCGGGGGACCATCACGGTACGTACTGTACATACTATAGTGTACGCGGGGGACCATCACGGTACGTACTGTACATACTATAGTGTACGCGGGGGACCATCACGGTACGTACTGTACATACTATAGTGTACGCGGGGGACCATCACGGTACGTACTGTACATACTATAGTGTACGCGGGGGACCATCACGGTACGTACTGTACATACTATAGTGTACGCGGGGGACCATCACGGTACGTACTGTACATACTATAGTGTACGCGGGGGACCACCACGGCACGTACTGGGCATACTATAGTGTACGCGGGCGACCACCACGGCACGTACTGGGCATACTATAGTGTACGCGGGCGACCACCACGGCACGTACTAGGCATACTATAGTGTACGCGGAGGACCACCACGGCTCGTACTAGGCATACTATAGTGTACGCGGGGGACCACCACGGCACGTACTGGGCATACTATAGTGTACGCGGGGGACCACCACGGCACGTACGGGGCATACTATAGTGTACGCGGGCGACCACCACGGCACGTACTGGGCATACTATAGTGTACGCGGGCGACCACCACGGCACGTACTAGGCATACTATAGTGTACGCGGGGGACCACCACGGCTCGTACTAGGCATACTATAGTGTACGCGGGGGACCACCACGGCACGTACTAGGCATACTATAGTGTACGCGGGGGACCAACACGGTAACGGACTGTAAATTTGCTTGGTGATACTGTTTCATCCCCTGCTACAACTTCTCTACAACTCATCACTTGTATATTCCTTTCAACGCATTCCTCTCGACACATTCCTCTCAATACATGACTCGCAAAATTTTTGCCACACCTTTTTATGTATGTAACTTTTTAATTTGTATTGTACAGGGTTCCTGTCGCCAGTGTCAGCTCCTTTCGACCGGGTTATTCCTAATAATGCAGATCAAGCTAAGAAACAACTGTTTAAAGATAACGTGAAACCAGGACAATCATTACTTGGTAAATAAATACAATTTGTATATTTTTAAGATAGACTTGACTTTCCATAAATAATATACATTTTTAGTAGTAATATGTTGCAGTAGCAACTGTTGAAAAACCCTTTGACATTTTGGTAAACTAAATTTCAGTATCGCCTACAACTACGAGTAATGATGTTGAAATGCAGAGTAGTTCGAACGAGACAACACCCACACGAGCTGCCAAAAACTCACTAATGTTATTCTTTAGAAAGGTAAGTCTTTTAATAATCACGAACGAATGCTTAAGTGAGCCCCTCATCTTTTGCCAATAAAATACAATCATTTGTGTCCCTTAAGAGACCGCCCGAAACTTACAGCAAAACTGTATTTTTAATATTTTTCATGCTAAGACTATTTCGCCTGTGAACCTTGTGAAATTGTCGTATTTTTCCCTACGAGATAATTTCAAGATCAATAGGGTAGGTAGGGGAAGGGAAGGAGTATCCAAAATCGTTACAGCTTCGCGCGTCTTCAAGTTAAAGTTACAACATGTAAAGTACGCACTACTTGCAATGGGTTCGCTCATTTGCTGTAAAATACATTTATTTTCGCGAAGCATAAATATGTGTGACATTAATATAACACAAAATCCATCTATCAATGCAATGTCTTTGAAATTCATGTGTTTTCCAGTTCTACAGCCTAGCGGTAGTCCGTATGAACGATCTCTGCGCCCGCCTAAGACTTTGCGACGAAGAGCTGAGAAGGAAAATATGGACGTGTCTGGAGCACTGCGTGGTTCAGCATACCCAGCTCTTGCGGGACAGACATCTGGACCAGATACTCATGTGCTCCGTCTACGTTATTTGCAAGGTGAGACCATATAATATAATAAACTATGACTGGATTGTTGTATTGTTTGTGTAGATTACCGCATAGTTATCAGTTTCACCATGTTGTTGGACATCTATCTCACATGACTATAATTTATTGACCTCTCCATTCAAAGGTTGTCTGGAAGAGATCGCTTTTAGTGGTAAGACCGCCTTTTGTTATTTATGTGTATTTGTAAATGTTTATCCATATTTGATGTGCAATAAAGAGTTATTCTATTCTAAACTCGATTTCTATGTACGAGGGTACGCAGGTTGCGATGGCATTAGCAGTAATATGTTTACAAAATATGCCAATAACTTTGTCAAAGAAGAATATTACTACTCTGGAATTTGTTATGATGTATTGTATTGTATACCATTATCTATATCATAAGTCTATGCTGCTGAATGTAGTCTCACAAAAGATATCAACAATAAATAACTGCTGCCCGCATATTTTGCTGTTGCTTTGTGGAGATTATAACAAATCCTAAACATTTCTTAATCTCATTATTATTTGCAGGTGTCTCATAGTCCAACAAATCAAGTGGAGAGGACGTTTGCAGAAATCATGAGATGTTACCGACAAAGACCGCTTGCCGATAACCATGTCTACAGATCAGTACTTATTGATACTGAAAATGGTAAGATATTGTTTTTTTTTACTTGGCGTTTCTGCTATGAATTTTAAATAATTATATATATAAAACTATAACTTCCGAAATAAAATATCTTCTCTGGTTGTATATCTCACTACATTGCAAATATACCAAATTCTTCTGAATATAAATAGGTGCATTTTAAACAGTTGGTGACTAACCCATTAGGTACAAGAATATACCGCTCAATAAACGTTACTATATTTGCAGGTACACCGGAAAGAGGTGATTTAATCAAATTCTACAACAAAGTTTACGTGCAGAAAATGCAGACGTTTGCGCTACGGTTTTCTGGAAAAAATAAAGATGTAAGTGTTTTGACTGTTCTGTAATATTTAATGTAACTTTTTATAAGAGGGTAGAAGTAGTGGTAACAAAACATTCTTCGAAAACACAAGTATTTCAGCTTGCTCATTTATTGAGGAAAGATTACTAAACCCACCTAAATAAGAAGAAGTGGATTGCATCAAGAGAAACCGCATCAGTGTGGAATGAAATCTATTTTAAACAACCTTTTTATAAAGTTTCTTGATATGTAATTGTAACTGTGCTACCGCTTAATTCTTTTAATCAGTTTATTTATCAAGAAAACAATAAGTGATAAAAATGTTTTGTTGGTCGAATTCAAAATTTTTTTTACTATTCATAAAGTAGTGTGGGATTTTTAAACATACAATGAGAATGTATTCCTGGTTTCTGTCAACCAAAAAGTTTATATTTGCTGAATAATATATTACTGGCAACTTTTTTGTCGTAAAATGTGTGTGTTCTACGCCCCTTTGAAATGTAATAATTGTTTTTGGTATCACAACAAGTTAGTTACTTACCTTACTAAAACCCAGATTATACTCAAGACACACTAACATCTGGCGCCCCCGGGTGGGCATGATCCACCAACCTTTGCCTAATCAGCCACTCAACTAAGTTACTCAGCAACTAACATGCCCTACTCTTCCCTTCTAATGATTTCACTGTTCGTTACCCGTTCTAGGGCACTCCTCTATCCCCGCTACCTTGGGGCTGTTCCAACGAGTATATGAACGCCATAAACTATATGTTCATTACCAATCTCTCCACTACTTAGATCATTCAGCAACTAACGTACCCTATGCTCTTCGGCTCGCAAACGTTCCACGAGATGAGGTCACCGGCGGTCTTGCCACATACATATACCCACTCTACTAGAGCATTGGGGTAGGCAGAGACTATCATGCAAACCTATCTTGTATCATTACATTCATCAATCTTTTCTTACACACCATTTTTATTCAACTGATGTTCTCTTTATCTTAGGGCACCCCTCTATCCCCGCTACCGTGGGGCCGTTCCAACGGGTCTGGCGCGGCGGCCGGCCAGCGAGTGTCTGAGCGCCACCAATTATACGTGAAGCCGCTCAGCACGCCGCCGCACCACCACCACCGCCTCGTCTACCGGTTCTCTCGCAGCCCTGCCAAGGTATACATTTGATAAGTCAGTTTGGAATTTTTAATCATGTAAGTGAGTTTAATAGAAAATCAATAATAAGTACTCATACTGCAACAAAGAGCTAATTCCGTCGCATATCGCCTATCCAGCCGCTCGTTTGCATTAAAATGCGTGCGCGCTTAATCTAATTAGCAATGCTTTTCTAAAAAGCTTTTATGCCTACCATTCCTAAAACTAGATTATATTTGTTTTCAGGATCTCCACGCCATAAACTCGATGCTATCTACCGAAGTGGGCGGGGCCGTAGCGGGGCGGTGCAAGCGCGGGGGGGACGCGGACGATGACGTAGTGAAACGCAGCAGAATAGTGGCGCCCGGAGTGGCTCGGAAACTGCACGGCCTCATGACGGACCGGCAGTGCGTGTAGACATGACGTACAATAGGTGAGTTACTATACTTATCTATAATAGCGGACGATGACGTAGTGAAACGCAGCAGAATAGTGGCGCCCGGAGTGGCTCGGAAACTGCACGGCCTCATGACGGACCGGCAGTGCGTGTAGACATGACGTACAATAGGTGAGTTACTATACTTATCTATAATAGCGGACGATGACGTAGTGAAACGCAGCAGAATAGTGGCGCCCGGAGTGGCTCGGAAACTGCACGGCCTCATGACGGACCGGCAGTGCGTGTAGACATGACGTACAATAGGTGAGTTACTATACTTATCTATAATAGCGGACGATGACGTAGTGAAACGCAGCAGAATAGTGGCGCCCGGAGTGGCTCGGAAACTGCACGGCCTCATGACGGACCGGCAGTGCGTGTAGACATGACGTACAATAGGTGAGTTACTATACTTATCTATAATAGCGGACGATGACGTAGTGAAACGCAGCAGAATAGTGGCGCCCGGAGTGGCTCGGAAACTGCACGGCCTCATGACGGACCGGCAGTGCGTGTAGACATGACGTACAATAGGTGAGTTACTATACTTATCTATAATAGCGGACGATGACGTAGTGAAACGCAGCAGAATAGTGGCGCCCGGAGTGGCTCGGAAACTGCACGGCCTCATGACGGACCGGCAGTGCGTGTAGACATGACGTACAATAGGTGAGTTACTATACTTATCTATAATAGCGGACGATGACGTAGTGAAACGCAGCAGAATAGTGGCGCCCGGAGTGGCTCGGAAACTGCACGGCCTCATGACGGACCGGCAGTGCGTGTAGACATGACGTACAATAGGTGAGTTACTATACTTATCTATAATAGCGGACGATGACGTAGTGAAACGCAGCAGAATAGTGGCGCCCGGAGTGGCTCGGAAACTGCACGGCCTCATGACGGACCGGCAGTGCGTGTAGACATGACGTACAATAGGTGAGTTACTATACTTATCTATAATAGCGGACGATGACGTAGTGAAACGCAGCAGAATAGTGGCGCCCGGAGTGGCTCGGAAACTGCACGGCCTCATGACGGACCGGCAGTGCGTGTAGACATGACGTACAATAGGTGAGTTACTATACTTATCTATAATAGCGGACGATGACGTAGTGAAACGCAGCAGAATAGTGGCGCCCGGAGTGGCTCGGAAACTGCACGGCCTCATGACGGACCGGCAGTGCGTGTAGACATGACGTACAATAGGTGAGTTACTATACTTATCTATAATAGCGGACGATGACGTAGTGAAACGCAGCAGAATAGTGGCGCCCGGAGTGGCTCGGAAACTGCACGGCCTCATGACGGACCGGCAGTGCGTGTAGACATGACGTACAATAGGTGAGTTACTATACTTATCTATAATAGCGGACGATGACGTAGTGAAACGCAGCAGAATAGTGGCGCCCGGAGTGGCTCGGAAACTGCACGGCCTCATGACGGACCGGCAGTGCGTGTAGACATGACGTACAATAGGTGAGTTACTATACTTATCTATAATAGCGGACGATGACGTAGTGAAACGCAGCAGAATAGTGGCGCCCGGAGTGGCTCGGAAACTGCACGGCCTCATGACGGACCGGCAGTGCGTGTAGACATGACGTACAATAGGTGAGTTACTATACTTATCTATAATAGCGGACGATGACGTAGTGAAACGCAGCAGAATAGTGGCGCCCGGAGTGGCTCGGAAACTGCACGGCCTCATGACGGACCGGCAGTGCGTGTAGACATGACGTACAATAGGTGAGTTACTATACTTATCTATAATAGCGGACGATGACGTAGTGAAACGCAGCAGAATAGTGGCGCCCGGAGTGGCTCGGAAACTGCACGGCCTCATGACGGACCGGCAGTGCGTGTAGACATGACGTACAATAGGTGAGTTACTATACTTATCTATAATAGCGGACGATGACGTAGTGAAACGCAGCAGAATAGTGGCGCCCGGAGTGGCTCGGAAACTGCACGGCCTCATGACGGACCGGCAGTGCGTGTAGACATGACGTACAATAGGTGAGTTACTATACTTATCTATAATAGCGGACAACTATATTGAATTGATTGATATTATCGATTCCAAGTCCAAACCAAAATTGGTAATTCCGAAACCTCTTTTGCATATACGGAACCTTAGCTGGTCATTCAATAAACATAGCAGTGTTTTTATAAATAAAGTGTGTCATCTTTTTTAGCCAATTCATCAAGTGCATCCATACCGTAGGATTTGGTGTGCCCTTTAAACATTTAATGGATGATTTTTTGTTTTCTCTATCACAGTTTACGCTTTGTGATATTGGTATATTTAGCCCTGACTTTACTCATAGCTCATTAATACTTGGAGGACTGATTTGCCGTTCGTAAGAATAGGAATCAAAAGTTCATTGATTTATCTAAACTGCTTGAGTGGCAAGTATATTCTGTCTATAAAATCTTCTGCTCTTGGACAAAATCATGTCGTTAATTAAGACAAAAGTATGTTTTATAAAATATGTAATAACTATGTTTTTTGTTGCAGGTAGTGAATAAGATAGACAACATTTAATCCAGTCACCAAATTCTGTGAATTTTATTTCGTTTTGGGACCAAATTTCAACTTTGCTCTCTGACGTATTTTACATAATGACGAACGAAAACTAAATCAATGAATTTTTATTTGGTATCAAAATTAGTAAGTTTTAACAAAAACTCAAGTATGTTGATCTCATTTCTTATTTATTTTGGATAATTGTTGCTATGCCATATCATATTAATAATAGCTCAATCGTATGTTTTGCCCGATATTTTATCAAAGTACCATTATTTTAATAAGTGACTACTAATCAAGAATCAAGCGAAGACCTATCGCTTGTAATGTCTGATCGTTAGCGTTTTATATTTGACTAGTTATAATACTTTTAAACAATTTTATATTAATTTAATACCATTCTGAAAATATTTACTAATATGTTTGTCATTTGCCATTTAATTGTTTTCTTAGTAGAATATCCATTTTAAATGTATTAAATGTTCTTGTCCAATCTAAATATCGACAATTTTACTAATTCGCTTTCTTTAAAAAATATAGCATAGGTTTTATTTAAATCACATTAGAATGTTTCTTTAATGTAATTAAAAAGAGGTAGATCACTTTTAGTTGTGTCGCTAACGAAAAGACATTATTGTAAAAAGAAAAAATAATTTAAATTTATAAGCGCAAGTATTGATTAATCAAATAAGATTGTTTTATTTTCTTGACGAGTACTAGGGCCTAGTAGTAATGTCACAATTATATAATTTAATTAAGGTTTCTCAGGTGGCTCCACCTGTATATATTTTATCTATGTTTTGTTTTCAACTATGAACTCAAAGCGTATGTTTGCTTCCATTATGTATTTTACGAGCTTGTGTTAGACTATATCTTAGTTTAAAAAAAACTTAAATCAATTTCCTTTTATGTATGTGTAATCGAAATTAAATAAATGTATATTTCGGACTAAGAAACGCATTTTATCATGTATTTTATGTTTTAGTCAGAACAGATTACTATAATAAATAATTAGAATTTTTAATGTGCACACTGTGTTTTTTTTTTGTCAATACAACCTCTCGTTAAATTACAAGTGATAAACAAATACATAATACGAAGTGGATATTATGCACCAAGCTTAGAGCATAAACAATTTTGTATATTAATGTAATTGTACTGTTTGCGTGCCTTAAGTTAAATAAATAAACTAGAGAGATAAAGAATGTCACGACGAGCAAGAAAAGGATAGCTAATTATAAAACTCTTGAAGATAGAAAGAGCTAGAACTGTGATTTTTTGTCCCTTACGGTGTAACCTGGTTTTTGTTGGATCAAACTGTCAAAGATCAAACTGTCACTTTTGATTTGTGTGAGAATAAACTCTTTGTTTACCTTTGACGATTTTAAATTATTTTGTTGAAATACGTGCAACAAATCATATTTTGGACTCGTAGGAAGTGATTTTGCTTAGGACAGAGACCTTGTTTGTGCTGTAAAAATGGGCGGATGCAAAGTTTTGGACTGCAGTTATAGAAGCGAGTAAAAAGCCCCAGATGAATCACTTCATAGTGGCGTATCAAAGAAATATCGGGATATATTTACAGTTTATGAACCTTATTAGATTTACAACAGAAGATATGCTGTTATTAATACGTTTAACCTGTGTTTTTGATTTAATTTTAAACATAACCTTCAACAACCAAAAATAATGGTGTTGCCCACTTCAAAATCTCAATAATCTTATAGAAGTAAGAATTCGTCATGTGAACAAGACAATTACTATGGACGAGGAAAGGATTCGAAACAAAAAATACCTAGTTACAGTTAATATACAACACTACCTTTACCTACTTTCATAACACAACACGTTCTTCTAATGTGATAATAAGGCCAAAACAGGTATAGTACTTAATTGGCACCAATTTGTCACGTATGTGTAATATTTTATGATTACTTAAACACCTTTTTTGTTTATGATTAGGTAATGGTTCCAGTTTACTCTATTTTAAAAAGGAAAGTTACAAGTAATAATTTTGTAAAACTTACACATTTTTGATATTGTTTATCAACAATTTTTAAGATCAAAATGATCCGATTTTTTATAGTACAATATCAATCCATAAAAAAATCGCATAGTCTCACTCAGCCCAATCCGATAATCGTCGGATTGTAAGCTTGACGATCCGATCATTTGAAATATTAATATCTGGGTCGAATCGAATCGGCAGTTGGCACTATTCGATTCGGCCGGCACATACCTAATTTGATTTGCTTGCTTGTTTGTTTTGTGGTTGTGTGTTGCTGTTGAATGCCGTGTTTGCTTGTTTGTTTTCCAATAGCGCAACGCAAATTGTGTACAAATTCTTTCAAGTACTGCAGTTCAAATCAAAATCGTATTTAAATGTACTGTTTGTTTAGTCGAATGCCTGGTATAATTAGTAGCTCGTAGCAATTGTTTGTTATGTGGTATAAATACTTACTGGTGGTATGTTCTTCATTATTTGCAATATAAAATTGTTTTGATGAAGCGTTATCTTAATAAGTAGTCTGTTTTAGGTTTTTGTGTCAATTTGCTGGTTTCACGTGGTATATTTGGGTTGGAATCTTGCGAAAATTACCGGCCTTTACAATGCCGCTAACAGCTGATGTTGCTGCCCAACAAGTCCAGGTAATCTTTCTTTTTAAGGTTTCGTTAACTAACAGACATGTTTTGTGTTGCTTTAAAATGTCTTTCTAGGAATAGCTCATACAATGATTTACTTCATCAGTATCTATTATATAATACGTTGCAGAGACTGTGTAGATTTTCCTAGGTTTGCCACTGGGCTGGCACCTTTTTGTGCTGTGGGAATTCTGTTAAAATATATTCTTTATTGCCTTTACCCACTATGAATCCCTCATGCCCGATTGTAGCCTACTATAGCCAGATATTTCATCTATTTGGGCATTGTAAGTCATACATACATCAAGATAGCTGTTACACCACTTATTCTATAGGGCAGGATTTCTTTACCATTTTTCTGACTTTACTTTCTACACAGATGGTAACTTAATCTTTAAAGTTAAGAGCTAAAGAGTGAAAACATGCAATATATTAGTAGCAACAAAACTAGGCTTGCCATGGATCCTCAGTTCTCAGTTCATGGACCTCTTACAACTGATTTCTGAATTGAGTATTCCAGCTGAGAACAACTTAAGTATTGTTCTGTTGCATTGAAATCTTAACAACTGAATGAGATAAAACAATACTTAAGTCGTTCTCAGCTTGAATACTCAATTCAGAAATCAGGCGTTAAGATTCTATTGACCATACATTGGGAGACCCTGCCATAGAGGATAGCAGCTAACATTGATTTTTATTATTCAAAAACTATATGACATTTTGTTCATACTCATTTTGCTTTGGCAGTGTGCCTTATGGAGGTAAGCTTTTTACTGCTTTTTGCACAGTTACATACCTTTATATTAAAAAATATTATTTGAGGTGGTTTTTCCACTTAGTCACACATTAACAAAATTGTAGAGTTTGGTATATGGTAATAATTTGAACTATTTTCAGGAAAGATTGAGGTCCCTGCAAAGGCTGATCTATGACATAGAAGCAGAAAGAGCTCGTAATGAACAATGTATAGACTCTATCTTGAGAGCTGAGAAATCAGCAGATTCACCAACTGCCAGTGAGGATTCCTCTGGATCTTCACAACAGGTATGAGACATCAACATTTGATTTAACTTTATACACTAATCGAGAATTAGCAGCAATATAATAATTTAACAGGTGTATCTCATTATACTGATTAGGGTCACCAGGATTAAATAATTTCAGTTGATTCAGGGCTACAATGTGAAAAATAAATATGGTTTAAAAAACATGCGCAACAATGTGCTTCAAGCACTACTAACTATGAAGTGAAAAGTTATTACTAATATAAGCTAAAAGTTAAAATGGTAATGAACAAAAAATACTAGTATCATTGTGAATAAGCATGAGGTTCTTGATAGATAAAACATATGGCACAGAGCATCACAAACACCAGTATTACAACTTCGTTCAGTAAGACTGTCTCATTAGTAAGTGAAGACTTAGTCTGGGTGCCTTTTTATTATTTATACCTATTTAATAAACACACATCCACACATATAGATCAATACAATGCCTCCTGCTATTAGATTTTTTCCATCAAACTCAAATTTATGATCTATGTTTTTTAGCAAATGCAATTAAAATCATTGTATAAAGCTGGTCTGCAAGCAGCTGAACAAGAGGATCGACTGCTTCGAGCTGCCTTATCACGCATTTATGACATCAGAGCTATAAGGAATGAACGCAGAATACAGGTATTTAGTCAGCCTAATTTTGTGATTGATTTTTTATTATGAATATTGAAAATTATGTTATATTTATGGTGAGCTTCGTATTTATTGTATGTTAATATAACTAGTGCCGTGTAGTGGTGGATTAGAATGTCGCTACCTCTTTCTACCCACGGGTGTCGTAAGAGGCGACTAAGGGTATTGGGGATTTTCATTGGATTTTTGGGCGATGCGGTTGGAGACCCATCACCAAAAACCTTTATTTTGCCATCTTCTTCTTCTCCCCACTCAACTTCCAAAAGTGGCTGAGGAATTTACAATTCAATGGAGGAATTACAATGGAGTTTATGTATGTATGTAATATAACTAGAAATTGTGTCAGGATATAAAATTAAATGGACATAAATAAAAGTCCTGCTACATATTAATACACAGAATTAACAACACCCAATAAAATATATAAGTTAAACTTTAATGATTATTAAACTACAATTCTATATAAGTGACCATTTTATAATCAAATAATAAGTAATGAATAACCATTAACAAAACTCTTTATATGGTTAGATGTTTTATTTAAAATACAATACACAAGTATGTTCACCTGTGTGTGTTCACCTGCTGTGTAGTGTCGGCTTAGAATAGCACTACCCCATTTCTTCCGGTGGGTGTACGTAAGAGGCGACTAACGGTATTGGGGCTTTTGAGGGATTTTTGGGCGATACGGTTGGAGACCCATCACCAACAACCTTAATCTCACCATCTTTTCTCCACTTAACTTTCCAAAAGTGGCTGAGGAATTTCTTAGTCCTTAGCTCTGGCTACCCCTTCTAGGGATTTATAGCCGTGAGTATGTATGTATGTATGTTCACCTGTGGCCTAGTTGGTAAGAGACTAGATCCTGGGATTTATTTATTTATAATGCTTATCAACAAGCTTAACATCGATATGAAAATTGATATGTTCAGGCAAGCATACATATAACAGATATGTTTTGCATTTACAGAAATCAACTTTTACTTTACAATTGATTGTTGAATATAGCTTAAAATCTCGATCTGTGTAAAATTACTTTAGCGGGGCCATAGTTTGTTGGACTTGGCTTAGAACTGATATGGGATACTTGTTTTTCTGTAACCTGACATGCCCACTCTCAGAACGAAAGAGGTTCAAGTCCAAAAATAGTGATATTGAGTTACAATCATAAAGAGACATAAAAAAGTATGCTCTATCAGATGAATAGTAAAACAAAGGCACTTATTGTTAAAAAAACAGGATAGCAAACAATAAGTGCCTTTGTTTTACTATTCATCTGATAGAGCATACTTTTTTATGTCTCTCTATGATTGTAAATCAATATCACTATTTTTGGACATGAGCCTCTTTGGTTCTGAGAGTGCGATGTGTTATACATCCGTATATGCATTTTATTATAATCTATAGGCCCGCCACGCCGGTAACAAAGAAACAATAGGTTGCGGAGCCCTAATGAAGATGCTACTAAGTTCCGCACAGACCCTCCCCTTACACGTGGGAAGGGGGGGAGAGCGCGCGCCGCCGCTGTGCGGGGCCGTGCCGCCGGACGCGGGGCACGTGGCGCGGCCGGGGGACGCGGTCGCCGCGCTTGTCAGGGTTTCTGATAATGAGGATAACTGGATATTGGCAGAGGTGAGGATTTGGGTGCTTGTCTTTATTACTCTAGGTACACAATCATGTTATGGAAAAGGATGTAAGGCTATGAGAACAAGGGAAAAAGGGAAGAACTGGATACTGGCGTTGGTGAGTTTTGTGAGTCTGTCATTAGATTTTCTGTTACTGAAGATACACGGATTCCAAGTTGTGGTTAGTGTGATAGTGACATTTAGATTCAAAACAGTAATACAGTAAATGAGCTGTGCAAGGCCGTGCCGCCGCGGGGCATGTAGCGAGGGCGTAAGACGCGGTTGCCGCGCTTGTCAGAGTTTCTGATAATGAGGATAACTGGATATTGGCTGAGGTGTGTCTATATTTTCTATATTTTTGTTCTTCATATTACTGTAGGTACAAAACTATCGAAAAGAAGAAGAAAATGGTATACTGGTTGAAGTAAGCTTTTAGGCTTATGATTGGATCTAATATATACTGTATACACACCGTTACAAAATTATGGTAAGTTTGATGAAATAAGTAAATGAACTGTGCCGCCGGACGCGGGGCACGTGGCGCGGGCTGGGGACGCGGTCGCCGCGCTTGTCAGGGTTTCTGATAATGAGGATAACTGGATATTGACTGAGGTGAGTTATTGTGTTTATTACTCTAGATACACAATTATGGTATGGGAAAGAGGATAATAATATGGATGGCTGAGGTGAGTTTTTGGGTTTATCATTGGGCTTAATATTACTGTAGACACTTTGACTTCATATTACTGTATATACACAGTTTCACAGTTATAGTAAGTATGTTGATGACATTGAGAGAAGAGCAAAAGAACTAAATGAGTAAGTAAGTTGTGCTGTCTTGTCAGGGTTTCTGATAATGAGGATAACTGGATTTTGACTGAGGTGAGTTCTATTTTGTACTTAACTGCATACTCAACTGCACTGTAGGTGTAGATTAGGGTTTTCGCGAGAAATCTCGAGAAATCCACGCCAAGTCGCGACGAAAAAAAATACCTCGAGAAGTCGAGAAATGAATCGACAAACAAAATTCAAATTAAAATCCCGCAGTTTTTGTCTTCTGTTTCGGCGCAACCGGGGGAGGGCCCCTCGGTGATCGCGAACACCTAATCTTGAAAATATACATAAAGCCTTATTAACTGTAAAGCCCACCTCAACCGAAAGCGATTCTGCAATTAATGCTCTAGTATTTTTAAAAGCCTATTTTTTAAGAAAGTAGTCTAACTAATCAATATATTACATATTGATGCACACAGCTGTAAAATAATAAGATGATTATGATTGATCTCTAATTATTCCATCCAAAGAATGACAATTTATACCTCTAGTAAAAAAATGTGATTTATAAATCTTAAGTAAAGTAGATTAGCTTGATTAGTTTAGCTACTAAGAATTAAGATTATTGATAAGAATGTTTTGTTCATGGAAACGTGATGTGGGGATTATTACCACTCGAACCTGCGACCTTCAGGGAAAAATAATCTTTCCTTAATTGAATAAAATAAGATTATTGATCTGAATATCCTAAAAAATACTTTGAATAATTAAAGACTGCGAAATATTGTTGTTGTTTCTAAATTTTTACTTAAAATTTTAGGCTATACATTTTATACGTACAAATTTTTTTTCGAAAGCCTCGAGAAACTCGAGAAATGGCTGTCGAGAATCCTCGAGCCTCGAGAAATAAAATATGTCGAGAAATCGTAAACCCTAGTGTAGATACATTATTATCGAAAAGCATGGCCGGAAATGAACACTTTATCTCGATCAACTTTAACTCTCTATCAACTGATCTTAGTACAAAAGTTGTTCAATAAAATGATCTCCCTAACAACCCCTTTTTTGCATGTTACTTCCCTTTAGTTACAGCTTGTATACGGTACGCCATTTTATTCCTTAAACTCCTCAATATCCTTCCAGGTGGTAAGTTGGCTCCCGGCCCAAGGCAAATACGAGGTCGACGACATAGACGAAGAGCAAAAGAACCGCCACATCTTATCAAAGCGTCGCGTCGTCCCTCTCCCTCTAATGCGAGCGGACCCGAGAACTGACGAACACGCTTTGTTCCCCAAAGGAGCTGTGGTGATGGCTTTGTATCCGCAGACCACGTGCTTCTATAGGGCCGTTGTTAATAGGCTGCCGGCTAGCGCGGCTGACCCTTATGAGGTCTTGTTTGAGGTAAGTAGTGGTTTAAGAATATTTTTGAACTGTGTTAAGAAAGGATATCTGTTGTTCTTTTCCTGATATTCCACTTTACTGTCATAGTAGATGCGTTATAATGGTGCGTGAGGCGATAAAATTAATTAAATATTAAGAATGTGAAGCGTCGGGTCATAATATAAAACCGCTTCAATTAAAAGCCATTTCCATGTCCCTCGTCAATATGAATAATGTGATTTAAAAAAATATATATTTCAGTATAGCCTATTCTTATGAATTTTGAATAAAAAAACTTATATGATAAAAACTTGTGCTATAACAGTCTTATAAATAAGACCACAAAAAACTTAGCATACTTATTTCGTAGCCACCGAAGGGCGTCGTAAATATTATTTGAAGCTGAATTTCTTTTATTTTTTTTACATGGTATTAATTTCCCCAGGACTCGTCATACGCGGACGGGTACTCCCCGCCGGAGCGCGTGGCGCAGCGCTACGTCATCGCCATCAAGGAGGGGAAGGTACGCTCCTGACCCCCGCCCCCTGACACCGATACTGACGATGACACGGTTTGAAACATATATTTACATATATGCGTAGTTTACCAATTTAAGACATTTTTATTATACCATATTACGGCATGTAATATTTTATTTTTACATATTACGACTTGTAACATTTTGTCTAGGCCTGTTTTTTGTAATTGTGACGATTAGTTTGGGTAACAAGGAGAGAAAGGTACGCTCCTGACCCCCGCCCCCGGACACCGACGATGACACGGTTCTAGATGACGAAGTTTAACGACATTTTATTATACCATATTACGGCATGTAATATTTTATTTAGCCTGATTTTTTGTAATTGTACTGAACTTTTTGACACCAAAACAAAATTATTGTAAAAAATATATTGTTAAAAATGAATGTAAATGTCACATTTTATTTTGCCGTGATTTCAATAATTGTGAAATTTTGACTCCTTTTGTAGATACGTTTTATAGGTGTGATAACTTAACACTGTTAGGTGAAGTGTGTAACTGTGACATTTTATTATTGATGACATTTATTTTGGCTTTTTTATGGTCACAAAGACCCAACTATTTAAAATTATATTTTATTGCTATATCGATCTCTTAGTCTAGCAATAGGTCTCATTCATTACGGTATCTCACTCAAATTGTAAGATTAAAGTGTTTAACTTCCAAAGTATAAATATAAAATATAAGTAGTTGTACAGTAGGGTGTACTGAGCCTCATATCTTTGCTATACTTACAATACCAAGTTGATTGTAGAGTTTACGATGACGTAGTGATCAGTTTTATTAAAGCCTGATGTTTTAGAAGTTTCAGCTCTTCTATTCCAAACATATTTATTTTATAGTGCTTATGTTTCAAGCAAACTATTAAAATGGACATACATTTTATTATAGTATCCATAAAAACCTAGTTTTATTGAACTTGGTAATTATTGCATATTTGAACTGCAGCGCAAGCACGAGCCATGTTTAAACTAGTTATCGCGTGGGATAAAGCAGCCATCTCTTACGCACTTACTTAGTATCGTATACTGCCATCTCATTCTAACCGTTATCGTGTCGATAAAATAGCGCTCGTGCTTGCCTTCTGATAAATGTATATTTAATTATAAAAATAAGTAATTTTAAAGTCAGCAGCATTTCGTAGTATAGGGTTTAAAAAGTATGAATATATTGAAATAAAAATAGTATTTAATATTGTATTGTGCTTTTTAAAATATCATTTAAACCTCTCTTTAATCTTGCTGACTATAATTATCAAGAGGCAATTGTTTTAACCTTTAATGCTGAGAGTATTATGTCATCTGAATCCAAATATGCAATGAAATGATAATAAACATGTAAGTTAAATTGATTTTGATGGTTTTATTTATCTTAATGTGTCCTCTTAGTTTGCCCTTCTAAATCTTATTTACAATATTGTCTTTCAGAAAGTATTAATAAACAATCACCATATCTCATATCCTAACGTTACGTTTTCTTTTCATAAAGTGGCAACCACACGACTAACTGAACTGTCGTGTGCTGTAACCAGTTGTGTCAGTTTGATAACGTTACAAACGTGAGAGTAGAGTGAATACAGTAAAAATGAAATACATACATATACTCACAGCTATAAATCCCTAGAAGGGGTAGGCAGAGCTAAGAAAAGTGGAAATTCCTCAGCCAGTTTTGGAAACTTGAGTGGAGAAACGATGGTTAAATAAAGGTTGGTGGTGATAAGTCTCCAACCACATCGCCCAAATGTCCCTTAAAAGCCCCAATACCGTTAGTCGCCTCTTACGTACACCCACCAAAAGCAATAGGGTAGTACTATTCTAAGCCGACACTACACAGCATAATGCAAAATGAAATACCAAACATAAAAGCATTTATTGACAACGACACGACTAACCGAACTACCAGTCGTATCATCGACAATGAACGACACGACATACTCAATTTAGATTTCGGTTGTACAGTGAACCATGGAGTAAGAAGTAGAGCAACACACAACACCTCATAATTAAATACCAGTCTCAATTCTATGTCACAACGACGAAGAAAGACCCGAAAACTTCGAAAAGAAAAAACGCAATTTCATTTCATTCATTCATTCTTTCACCGCTGATGAAATGAAAATAACGTAAGCCGCGCCCCCTTTTGAAAATGTGCTACATTGCAACAAAGCAGCTCCTCCCTAATTCTTATTCCATGCAGTGAACACACAGAAAGTTTGAAACAATTTTTTAAACCCCTATATAGAGATGGGTTTGCACGAATCATGAAGAGGTGAAAAATCTTGGAAATTTCGTATAGATTATTACATTCCGTATAGAGTTACAAATTGAACAGGCTTTACTGCCCATTGATTGGCTTCGATTTGCTAGACATAACTACTGTCATAATCATAACGAGTAATGTTAATATTAAAATTAAAGTAATATTTAGAGAAACAATGAGAATACGAGGGGCATGCCAAAAGAAACTAGATACTCAAAAATAATAACATTTATTCTTTATTACAAGTATCGATATTTTCAAAGTATTCACTCTGAGCACGTATACACTTTTCCATACGTCTGAACCAATTGGAAAATACCTGTGACCACTCTTCTTTAGATACCTCAGAAATCTCGAAATTATAGGCAACCAGCGCATCTTCTTTGCTTTCAAACCTCTTCCCCTTTAGTTTTTCTTTGATTTTTGGAAACAAGTAAAAATCACAAGGCGCTAGGTCAGGGGAATATGGCGGGTGAGGGAGAATTGACACATTTTTCGAGTTTAAAAAGTCTAGTGTTCTGGCAGACGTGTGCGGCGCCAGAGAAGACGTGGTGCCAGAGAAGGTGCCGGGGTCCTGACTTCGGTCGCTTGTCACACCAAGCTGATATTACTGTTGGAGCACAAACTGTCACATACCATTCGGAGTTCACCGTTCTTTCATTCTCTAGCACAACAGTAGCAATATGACCCGTTTTGCAGAAAAACGAGGTGACCATTTGTTTCTGTGTGCTTCGTGCACGGCGACATTTCGTTGGAGTTGGCTCGTCTTCAAAGCACCATACAGTCGACTGTCGCTTTGATTCGGGATCATAGTTATATAGCCATGTTTCGTCACCAGTCAGTATATCATATACATTTTTTTCTCGCCTCCGTTGAAAATATTTATCATGAATAGGCACAAATCCACCCGACGGTCTTTCTGCTCATCGGTAAGTTTGTGCGGCACCCATCTCGAACAACGTTTACGGAGAGAAAGGTGGTCGTGAATTATGGTTTGCATTGCTGCTGATCCAATTCCTAGTTCTCGCTCTAGCTCGTCGGTTTTCGCGAATAAGTTTTTCGACTGCACGAACGTTTCTTGCGTGACCACGGTTGGCGGCCGTCCTGTCTTCGCTTCATTTTCGAGACATCCCCGTCCTCTTTTAAATTCAGCAAACCAATTGAATACTGCTGCTCGGGAACAAGCAGACTCGCCAAAAGTAGAAGCCAAAAGTTCGAAACATTCTTGAGGCTTTAAACCTTTTTTAAAGTCATAATAAATCATAGCGCGAAACTTACGTCGACTGAGCTCCAATGTTGCAAGTGAATTTCCGCCAGATTCTCGGAAAAATGATGCTCACTCAAATAAAAAATAAATAAAAGAAGTGTGTTCTATATTAAATTATGTCAATAAAAAACCAGCCTATAATATGGTGTATAGCTTGCCAGTGTCAATTCGGTATGCAAAGTTTTACAAAAGTGGTGCTGATTGCGAAACCATTTCGAAATATTATGTTTTTAAACAATATTTTCTTGAAATTAAATCGAACAAAGCTAAGATGACCGTTATTTTGTCAAAAAACTGCAACAGTATTTGACCTTCAGTGTTATTTCAAAGACATTTGTTTTTGCAGTTAATATAAAATATCGAAAATCATAGGTTTCTTTAGTATATTATCGTAATAATTTCATTTGAGATCACAAAGTCATGAAATGTAATGCAATTAGCAACGTTTTTATTAAACATTTCGCTTTATTTGCATGTCGCTACGTGATATTTTCAATCGATGACGTCATTAAGTACAAAAAATGAACAATCTTAAAAAAATCATAACTTTACAATTACTCATTTTAAGTGAAAAATATTCCAATTAGTCTGTTATTTTCATGTTTGCTATCGAATAAAAATATTTAATAAATACAAAAAAAAACTTTGCATACCGAATTAAATGAGAAAAGAGTATCTAACTTCTTTTGGCATGCCCCTCGTATTTAAAGAATCCCATCATTATTGATAGCTGTTTGGCCTAGTATAGCACAACCCCATATTTTCTCTTGGGTGCCATACGAGACGACTAAGGGATACAGGGCTTTTAATTGATACATGTGCGATGTGGTTGAAAGTAACCTCATTAACAGCTATCCTTAATATTACATTATTTTCCCCATGAAACTTCCAAAAGCGCCTGAGGAATTTCTGACTTCTGAAGTGTCTTCAGTTACCCCTTTTTGGGATTTATAGCCGTGAACATTGGTGGGCATAGATGAAATCGTATCAACTCGACGACGTTTACCATATTCTTAGAAGGTTGGAAGAGGTATATAGTATTAATTCTGTACATTACGTGAATGGAGAACACAAATGGGTCAAAATATCTGTACCAAATGCACTTGAAACTTTAGTTTATATCATTTATATTACAATCGTTTTTATTTCACGTCAATACATGCAGTATTTCCGAAGCAGCGACCTAGAGAAGTTTAACCCCGTTTTCAAATCTTCAGATTTCGCGCACTTTTTAATTTTAAGTCACAACCCGTGCTTTTATATGCTTGTTTACAATAAAGTAACATAAATAATAGCTATTTTTGCTGACCCCTCCGGGGATAACTGGCTGAAAGTTTGACTTTTGAGAGTTGAATTAATACAAATACTTCCTGCCCGATAGCTGAAGTAACAACTTTAAACCACCTTTAGAAATTGAGATTAATTAAATGGCATAGAGGATATTTGTTGTTGGTGATTGTTTTATATTATCTGTATACTATCGGCACAGAATAGCACTACCTCGTTTTTTCACAAGGGTAATATAATAATATTTGAATGTTTTTGTTCATAAAAAAAAATAAAGTATATTACTATATAATATATAATAAATATTACTAATAAATAAAGAAAAGTTTTTTTTCGTTTGTTTTTTCCCCTCTGGTGTAGAAATATTTTCTTTCCTTTATTTATTAGTAAGGGTAATAAAAGGTTACTTTGAAAATTAGGCTCTTTTTTCTAGGAATTCCTAATTCTGAAGCTTTGTCTACCTTTTTTCAGTGTTATAATCATGATTATATTTTTATATTAAAGTGGCCGTGTAGTGTCGGCTTAGAATAGCACTACCCTATTTCTTCCGGTGGGTGTACGTAAGTTGTGACTGACGATATTGGGGCTTTTAAGGGATATTTTCTTTTAAGAAACTTTATTTCATCATATTTTGCCCACGCAGATTCCAAAAGTAGCTGAGGAATTTCTAATTTCCTATCTCTGGTTACCCCTTCAAGGGATTTATTGCCTTGCGTATTTGTATACAATAAAGTGGCTCTGGATAGTCTCGTATAATAGGTAATAATAATAGGCACATAAAAAAAGTTTATCTGGTGTTTTAACTGTAGAGTTGTGTAGTGGTGCTTAGAATAACACTACCCCTCTTTATTAACGCGGGTATAATTAAGAGGCGACTAGGGGTATTGGGGCTTTTAAATGGATTTTTGGGCGATGCGGTCGGAGACCCATCACCAATATCCTTTATTTTACCATCTTTCCCCCACTTAACTTCCAAAAGTGGCTGAGGAATTTCTAATTCTTAAGCTCTGGTTACCCCTTCTAGGGATTAATAGCCATGAGTATATGTATGTAGTTGAAACACTGAGGCACACTACAGTACCTATTTATTTGCTATTTTGTATCACAAAACTACAAAAACTCCATGCGTACGCAAGCGTGAGCGACTAATTGCCGGGGCTGTGACGTCACATCGCTACTTTCCCACGCAAACCGCAATTAAAAAAATAATTCGGCCGAAAAGGCGCACTTTAAACCTACATATTTCAGCTATTTTTTTAAGCAAAATGAAAAAAGTAAAAACACAGTTTTTCTCGTAATTTTTTGAAAAACGTTGGTCAGGTCCATTTCACCGGGTGTTCTGAGAACCCTCTTTTTGCATGGACGATGTGTTCACAATCAAAAGCCTTTGTAAAATCGCAGAATAAACCGAATGCATGATTCATCATCATACATTCCCAAGAACGAACCAGTTTAATTAGGACAACGCTTTTGTCAGTGGTAGAGCGGCCTTTCATGAAACCAAATTGTTGGAACTAAAAGGCAAGAACAGTTGATTAAGCATAAGATTTATTTTATCTCCTCCAGATTTTAGTAATTAGTAATGTGTAGTAATAAGTAGTAATGGTATAATTTTACTATGTTTCATGAGATCTGGGAAGATACCATTACGTATGCATCATAAAACATTTTTGCTAAATAGGGAATTAATATTACATAAACGGTTTTACTTAAGGAAACTACTTGATAAATATTATGTATTTGGCCAATACAATATATTTCATGCCCATTAAAGTTCTAACACACATAATCACACACACACAAACACATGAAACACACTTTAGAGAAAAATAATTATATTTTATTTGTCCATACATATTTCTGTTACAAATAAATGCTAAACATATAATTGGCACGATAAATTGTTATATTTAAAAATGCTTGTCAATAGATTAAGTGCTGTTTGTTTTACTCAATAATAAATAAATAAATTATGGCCTATTATTACTGACATCCCCAGAAAACCTCAAATTTTTTCAACTTCTAGGATATCTTTGGGACAGAGAACTTTACTCGTATAATAAAATATTGATTTACACGTTGCAACATTTTGTTGCAACAGCTCTTGAGCTAGTGCAGCAGATGAATGTAAGTGTTCAGTGGTCTTTAAAGGTATATCTGCAAAATATGTTTCAAAAACACAAGCAGTTACATTCAATCAGACCGTCAGACCGAATACAAAAGTCCTGATCAAATGATTTGCTTTTGCCAGTTTGAGTGTCGATAATGTACCAAACAAATACAATTTCCATAAAAGAAGGAAAGAAAACGCGTTTATCATTCTTTACATACTTTATTAACAATCAGATGTTCTAGTTAGATACATCAATTTACTTATTCTACGTAGGTACCAAAATTAAATAATAATAAAATCTATTCCAATTGACTTTTCACGACCTCGAATTTATCGTAACAGGGCACACACCACAACAGCAATATTCCTAGAGGTTTCAAAGTTTAAAAAAAAATACCACTACCATTATAAATCACAATAAATAGGCAGAGTATGGTTATGATTACAAATACATTATACCTAGTCGTATTGTATTAAAAGTGTGAGTCCGTTACGATAATAAATTAGATGTAATTAAATCTACAATGTTATTTGACATATTTTAGATTATTGTTTCCAAGTAGAATAAAAGGATATCATTCAAACCGTAAAAACACCAAAAATAAGTTGCAAACAATCTTAATTTAATTATACACCAAGTAAATAAATTAAATAATTTAACAAGCTAGTCCAATAAAATATATCTGAAATTGATTGATAGAAAATATTCATCAAATATTACACGTAATGTGTTGATCTTACAAAGACAATATTTATACCAAACTAGAAGTTATCAGTCGCCTCTGAGAAAGTATACCAACAAATTATATGAAACTATAATGAATAAAGTATAATTGATAATGATAGAAACCGAGGCAAATTTGGGAGGCGTTACACCCATCTCTTTTGTACTATTCCAAGTAAATGACCTGATGAATGATGATGGTAGGATTTAATATATGACAATATTACTAGTACTGTGATTGGTAAAACTATATGATCGCGTATTTTTATTGCATATAACGAAGACTGTGTTCGATAATCAGCTAAGAATCGAAGTATCAAAAATTTAACTTTTATAAACATTTAATAAGTTTAGAGATTAAAAAGGGACGCCAAATAACACCTCGAGGACTAAACAATCAGTTTGGTATTGAAATAGGTTTCGTCTTTATTATAATATTGACAAAACAAGAAATTGTAAAATCACACAATGAAACATATAATAAAAATCATTACTTCATTTTTAAGTACTAAAAAAATCTTTATAAGACAACACGACAACATACAAATATTCGTTGATTATTTATATTTGCAGAGAAAATCGAACATAAACCTTAATATAGTATTTTCTAAGACTTTCACGATTGCACATTATAATTAAAACAACTATTGACTTTAGGATATTTTAATGCATTAAAATATTTGGGATAATTTAATGATATGCAGGTGTTTATAAACTAGACTGTGAGAGTGGTCTTTCATACATCGGTCAAAAAAAGCATAGTGTTGCTACTCGCGTAAAAGAACATATTGCTGATATGAAGAATAGGCGTCCTGGAAGATCTGCTTTGTGTGAACACACCTTCGATAAGCAAAACCACCACATGCGTTTTGACAAACCTACAATTCTAGCAAAATAGAATCGATTGATACCTAGAATGATACGCGAATCTATTGAAATAAAGAAACATCCAAACTTCAATAGAGATGATGGTTGGTAATTACCACCTGCTTGGAACCCGATCATAAGCACAACTAAGCAAAGAAAGAACACTAGCAAGACTCTGGAGTCTTGCTAGTGTTCAAAAAGAGCTAGTGTTATCTGGATAACATTAGCTCTTTTTGTACTTAGCAAATATTAAACGCAAATCTAACTTAAATTTTTTGAAGGTAGTTAGTATGAATAATTTTAAAGTACTGTATAATGCTAAACTAATATAATAAACAAATAACACCTCAGTCTTCCCGTGACCATGATAACTGAAAAGTTTTCGAAACATGGGGCCTTAAAAAACCATGTAATAACACGCGATTAAAATATCCGAAAGTCAATAGTTGTTTTAATTATAAACCTTAATAGTATTAATAAACCGTTGCGGCAATCATCATGAAAATAATATAAACATAACTCACTGGGAGCATTCGCGTGTAATGTAATTACAGATTTGCGCATTACACCAGTGAAGGAAGAGAACCGAGCATTACAATGTGCACCTTGGAATGATATATATATGATTACACACGAATTAGAAAAATAGAAAAAGGAATGTTGAGATGGTTTGGGCACATAGAGAGGATGGATGATAGAAAATTGGTAAAAGGGATCTATAGAGCTTGTGTGGATGGTAATGTTAGTAGAGGACGACCACGGAGAACACACTTGGACCAAATTGAGAGTGTGCTCAAAAAGGCTGGCGTCCGAAGTATGAAGAATAAAAGAGCATGTATGAAAAGATTGATGGATGTAAACGAAGATAGAGAGGTTTGTCAGGATCGTGCGAAGTGGCGATCAATAGTCTCTGCCTACCCCAATGGGAACTAATGGCGTGAGTATATATATGTATTTAGTACACACGAATTCTCGCTAGTCAGGGGGGTATTATTGTGATGTAATGCTCAAAGACGAATATAATGTTACATTACACGTGAATGCTCCCGGTGAGGGAGTACCTTTAAGCGCTCTGTTTTTTTTAGCCCGCATTGATTTTTATCATTGCAGATCTTAAAAACACAATAATGAAGTGGTGGTTTCAAATGTAAATTTCACTTTGAAAGTACTTACGAACTTTACCTTTAAGAAAGGATTGTTTCTTTGTTCGTTCATTTTTGTACGTCTTTGACTTTTAGTTCGATAAACATCAAGTGGGCTTTCAAGACTTTAGACTATATTCATATAGTTGCCAATTCCATTCTCTCGATTTCTCACAAACAAAGTTATATTCAATATCATACATCCCAAAGGAATGTTTAAAAATAATATCATTAGTAAAGAGTAAATATCTATTGTTAATATTTGTACTAAATTACTACACCGTACTAAAATCATGATTACAATAAAATAGTTTTCAATATTATACATTTCTCTGTTAGAGTTGGCACCGTTTGGTGGGGATTTTTATATATTTTTTTAAACATTAATGAATTGTTGCTAACAAAAAAACATTTTGTATTAAAAAGGCGGTCCTATACCGTCTTCTGTAGTTAGCGATTCACTAGTTACCAATTTAATTTTATTTTTATGTACAGATTATTTCTGCAGAAAAAGAAAAATGTTGTTTCTGAATTTATTCTCTTGAAAGTTTTCAATTATATACAGTTGGTTTTTTCATACAAAATTGCGTAAATAAACGTTGGTTCAAGGCATTATTTTGTTTCCAGTTTAAATAAAAAAACGAGATAAAAAGAAAATCTCATGTACATGTAAACAAAATTGCATCTTTTTCTGCAAATGTTAAAGTCACTTCGCAATAAAATCATAATTAATGGTAGTACAATGTTAATAGTAAAATAACAAAAATAAACTACTGAAAGATTCGTTGAACCCGGCTGGAGTGGAACATTATATTTTTTAATTGAATATCTGTGTAACTTAAAATTAAATAATATACGATTAAATATCAATTGAATAACTGTTAAAAAAACTAACCTCCAAGTATTGTCGGATCGAGAATAAAAGCGCTGTCATAGAATACTACTAATTGCTTCTACTAAAATTTTTACAAAACAAAAGAGATATATTTATTAAAGATAAAATATGGGTATGTTCAGTTTAAATCTGTGGTAGAAAATAAATATTTGAATTTATTATAGGATATCTCTTTTATTATCTATTTGATTTGGCAAATGGAATAAATGATCCAAATATAAAACATAGATGGGGTTTTAAGGATTTTTAAAATCTATATTGCCACATTTTATATTGTCTTATTATTAGACCTTATAAACGTTTTTACACTCCTGTTTTAAAAATTATATCTTATAAAATTAACATTGCTTCTAAGTTTTTTAACAATATACTAGTGAAATAATTTATAAGTCATAGTAAAACGTATTATCTGTGCACGATTTAAAAAAGTGTATTATTTTATTTACTAACCCCAAATTGAGACAGTAATTTCTCATCACTGATCTATTTTCAAACATATTCACTATGATAGTTAATAAGGGCCACTACACTAGCGTATGTAGATTACGACTATTTTTAAATAAAATTATCTCTGTTTCAAGATATTTCTTACAATCTGCAATAAGGGTAAATATTTAAAAGGTGCAAGACAAGGCTTTAGGTGCAAATTATTTAAAATTCGACATAAATAGACAAGACTAGAATGTCAATGACAAACAAATTGAATAATTACTGGCATTTTACACATTTTTTTGAAGTTTTTTCTATGACCGGCACAATAAGTCGCTATTTAGCAAAAAGTTAAAACTACATACAAATTGATAGATAGAAGTAAAAATATTTAAATTCATTTATTTTTGTTTTAAAAAATGTTTCTAACAAATATACTTATAAAAGTAAAAAATCTATCTGATTTATCCGACGTGGTCTTAATATTTTACTCACAAGTGAATCCGTTTTCAAATTGAAAATTCAGTATTTTAACACCAAGAAAACTAAAGAAGAGTATATTTAATTAATGTTGTTTAATCAATGATTCATTGAGATTACTCTACTTAGCACCAACTATTTGGTTTTGTTTATTTCTCCCGCTTTACTCTAACTAGCACAGTTTAATAATTGAAACATTTTACCAATGCAAGTGTCAAAAAAGCACCAAAGATATTCATTCTTGCTTACTTCTAACGGATAAAGTGTTAGTTTAGTTGTCCTCAACTGTTAGAACATACTACATAATCGCGCATCCTGAAGAAACTTCCTCTTGTCTCTGCGTATTTGAACTTGCGGGTAGATTTATTTTTTCGACAGGCATTGGAATAGGTGATTCCTTTCTTACAGACTGTTTCGAGGCTTCTTGAGCTTTTTGCGGATGAGGCGATTTGGTTTCCATGATTGGTGTTTGCTGTTTTGGTTCGAGATTTAGCGAAGTGGTGCTGGGGGTTCGAGCTCTGGTCTTTAGGAGAGACAGTCTTCGTTCTCTGTTGTTAATTATCGATGTGAGGAATGGTATTTGGTTGCTCACTGCTAGCATGAATGGTTTGTAGCCGAGACTGAAACAATTAATACGTAAATTAGAGAGAAGAAAGGTAGAAGGAAATTATTACATGCTGAATTTCCTCATAAACGGCTATGCTAATGGCAAAACAACACAATAAGACTGATCTGGAATCATGGACATATTTTTGTGCGACATTTTTTTGTTTTAGTAAATATGTTTTTTATTTGTTCTAGAATTCAACTTTCGTGTCAATAAGCTGATCCTCATAGACCAAAATCACAGGACTTATTTTATAATGGATAATTATAATCAGTTAGATAATTAGAATAGTACTATCACATTTCTTTGATTTTGAGAAGAGACGACTTTCGAGTTGTATTTGGGCGATGTGGCTGGAGACCTATCATCAACCATCCTTCATTTTACAATATATTACCACTCAACTTCAAAAAGTGGCCGAAGAATTTCCAATTTAAACAATTAACTACCAATTTTTAAATAATTTAGAATGTAAACCTCACCATTCGCAATCAGTCCAAGCACAAACGTCCTGCAAAGCCTTCCGCAATCGCTTGACAGCCTCCACGGTGACATCCGTGGACCTGGCCGCGTTGGTGGTTCTTAACACCGCCATTCCGTCCCGGAGGATGATGGCCAGGACCAGGGACCATTCGAGACAACTTGCTTCGGTCATCAGTTGGAGGAAGTAGCTGGAATGGTGGGTTAAGGATTTTGGTTTATTTTTATTATTATTTATTTATTATTTTCAGCCATTTATGTCCCACTGCTGGGCAAAGGCCTCTGGGCAAAATTTTTATTATAATAAATAAATGAACATGACATATTAAACACACAGAATGGAAAAGAAAACTTAATATTGGATCGCTAAATCTGGCAACCTTTGGCTTGATTAGATCAAGTTAGCACAAATTAGTAAAAATTAGAGTGTTGGTAAGAAAGAGATTACTTTTGTAGGGGTGTATTCTGGATCTTACGGATTTTAAAAATATTTTATGCAATATAATGCCTGTATATTACCCCGTACAATGGAAATACTTAATAGTTGCTACCCGTATTAAGTCAGGGTGGATTGCTATACCGGATGCACAGACTCGTCGGCAGACGGTGACTTAAATAATTTTACATATGGGATGCAAACAAGCAAAATTTAATTTCGATTAAATGTAACTCCAATATACCCTGCTTAAAGCCGATTGGTAACGATAAACAAAAGTAACGATAGCAAAAAACGCTCATCTCGCTTAAAAACAAAAATATCATTATCTATCTATTAGTTTTGTTAAAATATTGAACATTATGCTTAGCGATTTTTTGGTAGTTGTAATTTGTGGTTGATTTTCCACACCACTTTATTAAACATGTAGGCATTTTAAAGCAATAGTAATAAATAGTATTTATAAATATTTTTAGCGACATGATAGTCCAGTGGGTAAGAACACCCGCCCGAAAAACAGAAGGGCGTGAGTTCCAATCCTGGGACGGGCCTACACCAATTTGTCTTTTCTAAAGTCATATGTGTGGTTAATTTATCATGGTTGTTAACGGTGAGGGAAAACATCGTGAGAAAACCCACATGGCTGAGTTGTACTTAGTCATGTGACATTGTATTCGTACAAAACGGCGATAGGCCTGCCCCCTATCACGTGAGTACACTGTCTAAGCAAAACGTGGGTACCTTCTCTGGAAACTAGATGGCGCTTGCCATGTGAGTTCAGGAGTATTGGTACCTCTGCCAACCCCTTCGGGGATAAACGGCGTGAACGTTTATGTTATGTTATGTTATGTTGCTAGAGAGGTTTGCCAGGATCGTGTAAAGTGGCAGTCCATAGTCTCTGCCTACCCCAATGGGTAATAATGTCGTAAGTATTTATGTAGGTATGTATTTTTTGTGATTATTTGTTGTGTTATCGTGATCATTGTCGTAGTTTGTGTGTCTTAGTAGTGGGCATAAATTTTTTGTTTAATTATGTTTATCTAAACGTACTGTATGGTAGCGCATTTCGCCGCGCGCTGTTTGGTATGATACGTCGCCCTGTATGATACTTGTAGTATACTATATGTGTGTTTATGAATAGTAGACTAATACAAAACTAGCATACCACGACCGTGTTAGAAGCGCACTATATTCCTACTAAAACGTATCATACCGTGTGTTACAGTTATATTGACAGTTTTAGCGTATCGGAACCGACAAAATACGCGACAATTGTCGTAGGACAGTATTTTGGAGACAAATGTCGGTCGAAGATACGGTGTATAAGATCTCTAGTAGTAAACAAGTGTAAGTAGTAGTGTTGCCGGATAATCGATTGTGTATCGATTATAATCGATTATGCAAATGAGGCCCAAATAATCTAATAATCGATAGTATTATCGATACTATCGATTATATCGATACTATCGATTATTAGATTATAATCGAAGAACGATATGATCGATTAATCGATTATAATTGTAATGTAATCGATAATAATCGATATTATCGATTAATCGACTAATCGATTATAATCTAATAATCGATTATATCGTCATTAGATTATAATCGATTAGTCGATTAATCGATTATAATTGTCAATTTTTCACACTGTGATAAAAATACAATATATATAAAATACAATTCATGAATAGGTTCATATACTCACAAAAACAACTAAACCGAGGGTAGGCAGAGCTTAAGAATAACCAAAGGTTAAATAATATTCAAATATAGCATTGTTTCGTTGGTTTCTTAGTATTGGCTACAAATCAATATAGCCCCACATTTTAAGAAAAAAAGATGGGTGACCTATGCCAGACTCTAACATACTGACTTAAAAAAAAGCAGATCATCAGTTTTCCTGATTGTTGCTTCTCTTTTTACATACATAAATATAAATGATATAAAATACAATACATAAACTTTATATAAAATATTATATAATATATAAATATAATCTTTACTATCGATTATTATGTAAAAACCTTTATTTTACCATCTTTTCCCCACTCAACCACCAAAAGTGGCTATGGAATTTATAATTCCTTGGCTCTGGCTACCCCTTCTAAGAAATGATAGCTGTGAGTATATATATGTATCGATCAATCTACGATAAAATCATTTATATTTTTATTTATTCTATTTTTATCACAGTGTGTAAAATTTACAATTATAATCGATTAATCGACTAATCGATTATAATCTAATGACGATATAATCGATTATTAGATTATAATCGATTAGTCGATTATTAGATTATAATCGATTAGTCGATTAATCGATTATTATCGATTACATTACAATTATAATAGATTAATCGATCATAATCGATTATATCGTTCTTCGATTATAATCTAATAATCGATAGTATCGATATAATCGATAGTATCGATAATACTATCGATTATTAGATTATTTTGGGTGAGCATAATCGATTAATCTATAATCGATTATCCGGCAACACTAGTAAGTAGTATGTATCTGTGTATCTTGAATTTTAACTATTATGCAAAATTGGTTATGAATAAATGATTTCTTAGCAATATAATATAGCCCTATAGTGGCGGCTTAGAATAACACTACCCCATTTCTAACCGTGGGTGATGGTAAGAGGCGACTAAGGGTATAGGTGGTTTTAACGTGATTTTTGGGCGATGTGGTTGGAGACCCGTCACCAAAAACCTTCATTATTACCATCTTTACCGCCATCAACTTCCAAAAGTGGCTGAGGAAGTTCTCATTCCAAAGCTCTGGCTGCCCCGTTAAGGGATTTATAGACGTGTATAAATTTAACCACTTCTAGTCTGCAACTTAACTTTCTTGTATCAAACCAACCTATATATACAGACATAGAAAAACTTCGATACCGCGATGTACAAAAGTTGCCAACGCCATCTATTGACACAGTGAAGAAACAATTTAATATTAATCTATTAAAGTAAACTTAACAAGCCGTGAGTATATGTATGTATGATTTGTAAGCAATATAGTATATAAGATGCTCAGTCTCACCGCAGCTGCACGGTGGCGGCGGGCGGCGCGCGCTGCTCGGCGTGCAGGCGCTCGGCCAGCGCGGCGCAGCGCTCCTCGCCCCACGCCTCCGCCACCGAGCACTCGCCCGCCGAACTGCCAACAACGGATATAACGATAAATACTACAATGACCTATGTGCCGTGTAGTGCCGGCTTAGAATGTCGCTACCCCTTTCTATCCACGGGTGTCGTAAGAGGCGACTAAGGGTATTGGGGCTTTTTATTGGATTTTTGGGCGATGCGGTTGGAGACCCATCACCAAAAACTTTTATTTTTACCATCCTTTCCCCACTCAACTTCCAAAAGTGACTGAGGAATTTATAATTGCTTAGCTCTGGCTACCCCTTCTAGGGAAATATAGCCGTGAGTATATGTATGTATGTATGTATGTACCTATGTCAAAATTTTGATAAATTGAGTTTCAATACTACGCAGACCTTAAAAAGCATGCTCTACAACATATGAATACGAGACGATGAATACCAAGTTAAATTGAACCTTTTTGTGTTAATAATACGGGTGTTTTCTCATGCCAATGTTGTAGAGCATGCTTTTTAAGGTCTGTGTAGTATTGTAATTGTAACTCAATTTATCAAAATTTTGACATAGGTCACTGTAGTATTAAGCGTGTGATAAAATATAATAGACTCAAGAATAGATGTACTAATAAAAAACCGTAGATAAGTTATGCGCGCTCATTAACGGGCACTTAAAACACAGGCTAAATGGCTCATCTGACTTTAGTCGCACACTAGCTGCCGTTGCAATCGTTCACCTGTTTCGGTGTGTTTGTTTATGAAAATAATCGAGAATGCCGTCGTGGGTGATGAGATTTTGCACAAACTATAGTAGAAAAACAACTAAAATTATGGGATTACTTATCATTCGTAAGTATTATAAATTTACAAAGTTTTAATTATAATTTATAATAAATTAGATGTATCGTGTCTATAGATCTAAATTATTCTTTGTCAAACGGTCGTCTTAGAGTCATATTTCACGTCGGTACAGAGAAAATATGTTTATCTCTTTTTAGCGCTTGCTATGTGATAAATAAATAACCTATCTAACGTGTTTTAGTACATCTATGGACACAAGGCTTAAGCGTAAATGCTGAATATCATCGAAGTAGTAATACTACTGAACATCACAGCTTGCAAGTGTAACTGCATGCTTGGAAGTGGGAGCCACAGGCCTGTCGCCATTCGAGCGAATACTACAACTTTGCCAAGTGGGTTTCCTCACGATGTTATCTCTCACCCTCACAAACCATGGTAAATTAACCACACACATTGCCTCTCTGCTATCATGCAAATTTTACTTGCAAGGTGTAATGTTCAATAGTATTACTACTTCAAAGATATACGGCATGCGGGTGTTCTTCCTACTGAACTACCAGAGTTTCGTGTTTACACTATATCAATCAGATGAATGGTATTTGAATTATCGTCGTGGCAAGTAATTAGCACAGAGTAAAGTTAAAGTTCGACTATCCAGCGTTCTTCGTTGAGATGTCTACGGCGAGTCCATTGCCTTGCATTACACGATTGCCTACTCATGTTATGAATTATCCAAGTCAGTCCATTGGACTCAGAACAACAGGGAAACCGCCATTATTGAGGAGATTCGATGATGATCTAGGGTCTCTCTCATCATAATATTTTTTTAAATATAGACTAACTACTTAAATATAAAAAAACCAAAATCGTCATATATTTTCCTAATTTATTTGAGGAGTTTCTTCAGTTTGACTGGGAAAACAGGGATACCACCATACATTAAAAATCATTCGAAGAAATGAGACACTTCTCCATTTTTGGAATCCGAAATCTAAGTTTGCGAAGCTATGCTTCTCTCAAAATCTAATCATAAAAAAATATATGACAATATCTTGAAAATAGTCTTAAGTACTAACCTCACAGGCCCCGAAGACATAGGCACTCCGGCCACAGGCAAACCCGCGCGCAACGACCAGCTCATGTACCCGCTGTCGCCGCATAAACTATCTGAGTCCGGGGGCGTGTATGTGTCTGAAATTATCAGACGGTTGTAGGATTTATTGGGTTAAATTAAATGGAATTAAATCTAGGCTAAGATTATGTGTGTGTGTTGCGTGTGTGTGTGTGTGTGTGTGTGTGTGTATGCGAGTGTATGTGTATTGAAATTAGTGCTAAGTTAGTTTTTAGTGTAGAAAGTCTCATGTTTCGGTCAGAGCTGAAAATCAGAGCTATCTGCTTGTAGTGGATAGACCAAGCTCCATTGGTGACCGAGATGGTACACCATTTTGTCTTTTATTTTGCTGTTATATTCTATTGTTCGCTTTGTGAATACTTCTTTCTTTTTGTTGTTGTCATGTAACCATTTTTTTGTATGTGTTAAAGACAAATAAAATCTTTTATTATTATTAATATTATAAAAAAACTTTATTTTGTATACAATTTGATTTTTTATGCTAAAATGTGGAAGAGCACTTCTTCTACATCATTCGCATACATTTCGACTTGTATAACATAATGTGGAAAAGCATTATATCTATCTGTAGATTATCTAGTATACAATTCTGTTAGACCGAAATTTTGGAGGACATGAATTGGCTTGGCACATGATATACAGTAAAAAAATAATGTCCTTCAACAATTTATTTCTATGTAAATTTATTTGATCATAAAATTTCATTTAAAATACACATAAACATAACATAAACAAACATTGGCAGAGGTAATAATACTTCTGAACATCAAGTGACTTTGTCACCTGGTGTTCAGAGTACCCACGTTTTGCATGGACAGTGTACTCACGTGATAGGGGGCAGGCCTATCGCCGTTTTGTACGAATACACTGTCATATGACTAAGTACAACTCAGCCATGTGGGTTTCCTCACGATGTTTTCCCTCACCGTTAACAACCATGAAAAATTAACCACACATATGTCTTTAGAAAGGACAAATTGGTGTAGGCCCGACCCAGGATTTGAACACTAGTCGTTTGCACGATAACCGAGTGTTCTACCCACTGGGCTATCACGGCTACTCTACTACTAAAATACACCTAAACATAAAATTTGACTCAACACATCAAATACCAACCCCATACTCGAGTATTCGTAACCACACACATTGGCCAAGAGCGTATAAAGCAATTAACAAATGAAACACTCACTAGACGTCAAACTAGTCTGCCGCATAAACACATCCGTAGCACTCGCCACCGGATACGGCCAAGCGAAGTCCTCATGCAATCGTTTCAAACATGAGACAGCGCTATCCACTCTCGCAGCTCTCTCCCTCTCGCCCCCGAGCCAGGCCACCAATGGCAGTTCGAGAGCGGCGGCCATCTTGCCTAGAGCGTATAGTCTTGCAGTGGATAAGAGATGGCGCGCGTGTCGACCTATCATCACGTCTATGAAGAACTCTTCTGCTGTACCCATGTATGAGTCTCTGAGGAAGATGTGTGTTGTATTAGTCATAGAGAGCTCAACTAAATGGAGAGGAAACCAAACATGATTCAGTACAAGAATTGCTAAAAAATTCTGGCAAAAACTCATTTTCAAATTAAATCGTCTCTTAGACCCTGATTAGTTGATTCAATGCTCTGTCTTCGTTGGTCATACATTTGTTTCTTTAAATACTTAAACTTTATTACCGCGATGCGAGAAGACACATCATGAATCGTTTTTATAATCTCGTTTTGTCCCAAATGCAAAAAAAAACAAATTTTTTATATAGATAAGACAGAAATAGATAGCTACTTATCACTCCTCGCCGGCACAGACTTCTTCCTTTTAACAGCGGCAGTAGCAGTCGCGGCGGCGGCGGCGGGGGTAGAGGTGGTGTAACATGTATTTGCCGAAATGCAATGAAGTTTAATCTACTACACTGTTTTATATAGATAAGACAGAAATAGATAGTTACTTATCGCTCCTAGCCGGCACGGACTTCTTCCTCTTAACAGCGGCGGTGGCGGTAGCGGCGGCGGCGGCGGGGCGGGGCGCTGCGGGGGGCGGTTCCTCCGCGCGGGGGGTGGACGTCGTGCTGTAGCTGCGGCCGCGGTTGCCTGCCAACTGTAACGTATGTTGCTTTTACATACACACATATACAGAGTGTCTCATTAAGATATACAAGAATCTATTCTTAGGAACCTGTTATCGATTTTAGTGAAAAGAGAAATTGCGTTCATACATTAAAAATACCAATATTCGGTTCGGGAATCGAACTCGGAACTTCAAAAAAATAAAACTACAACATTTCTATTGAGATATCTATTGTAAAGTTCTGAAGCTGTAAATATTACTATGAAACTTGATGTCTTAAATGGATAAAATGCATTGTTTTGACATTCTTTATGTTGGTGATCGAAGTGACTACCGTTTTTTTCAAAACGATAGTCGACACGTTTAGGTGACGATCTTAAAGTTGCATTTTGCACTAGTATGACACTAAACTTGTTCCAACCAAACAGACAAACCTGCATAGTGCCCAGTATGACGGACAGATCGTCTGCGTTGGGGCTAACCGTCGGCTGCCCGATCTGCCCGTACTTGGCTTGCACGTTGAGAGAGTTTCGCGGGGATTCTACGTCGTTGGGGTCTGAAAATGGGATATTCACTTAGTATGAGAATCATAGCTAGGGTTTATTAATAATATTGATTTAAATGTTCAGAATAACCATTTAAGATCTAAGTAGCGTAAATAATATTTATTCAGATGCTTACGGCCGATTTCACAATTGAGAATTCAACGATAAAAGCATCTCAAACCGTATTTAAGTACGTACTTACCAAAATTACGTTTCTGAATTGACCAAATATTGTAATTTAATCAACTTTGGATTGCATGCTCAAAATGTTGAGCATTAATCAATAAACATAACATAAACGTTCACGCCGAATATCCCCGAAGGGGTTGGCAGAGGTACTAATACTTCTGAACATCACGTGACTTTGTCACCTGGTGTTCAGAGTACCCACGTTTTGCATAGACAGTGTACTCACGTGATAGGGGGCAGGCCTATCGCCGTTTTGTACGAATACACTGTCACATGACTAAGTACAACTTAGCCATGTGGGTTTCCTCACGATGTTTTCCCTCACAGTTAACAACCATGATAAATCAATAATTCGACATAAATGTTGAAATTTGCGTTTCTGAACTCGTTTGACAATACTCCAATGGTAATCAGCGCTGATTTGAGAAGGTGAGAGTTAAGTTGCCAAATTCGGCGTCTTAAACCGTGCTTAATTTCAAATTTGTGAAGTAAACACATTGCTTTCGACAACTTTCTCGAAATATCCTCGGATACATCATTATCATCACTACAGGAGCCACAGCAGATACCTCGGAGGCAAAATACGCCGAAGATTTGGATTATTTTTCCATTTTTATTCCAACTCCACGGTGTTTTGCACTACAAAAGATTCCGCGTATATCCGTGAATATCTTTTCTCATTCATGAACATACATGATAGGAATCTAAACACAAACACATATAAATAAATAAAAACAAAGCAAACATACAGAACAGAACTTGATACAATTTTGACGATTGATGAGAGTGATTGGCTTGACGAATAGAGGTATTAATAATAATAATAATAATAATTAATAATAATTAAATAATAATTAAATGGCGTAGGGATGTGACGACCCCACCGCCCATTGTTGGAATGGCAGAATGATATGTTTGCCATTCCGGCTTTGCAAATAGTCTGCGCTTGAGTTTGTAGGTGTTGACCGTGTCTAAAAACTGGTCCCAGCGCTGAATAGGGTGACAACGGTCTCCCCGGGGCAAGTGAGTGAAACCCCGGGTGAATCTTCGCTCATCGTAAAATGGAACGAAATAGAAACGATGAGCGTATAGGGCCGCTTCCCTTGGGTGATCGAAGGGGCACGTCTGGAGCTGGGGCTGGACGTGGCAGCATGCGGTCCCCCAGCCGCCGCGGACCGGCCCGACCACCTGGCCGGTCTGCGCGACCACCTCAGCCACCAGATGGCTTGGCATCGATTGGGACTGGGGCAACTCAGTCCCAGCAGTCGGTGCCCGCCGCTGGTGGAACAAGGCGCCGCATGGCATGGACGGTCGAAATGAACAGGAATGCCATGCGGGCCTATATTAGGGCCTCGGGTTCAAGAACTGGACGGACGGGTTATCGGGCAGCAATGTACCGCGAATTTCTGCGGCTGGAGCCCAATTTGACCGTCACAGAACAAAACCTGGCGGATCGAGTTCGGTACATACAGCGCTCAGAACTTTTTAGCACTACCGAACTCGAACAATTGCGACGCGAGACTGTTCCCCCGCTAGACGAAGAGCCACCTTTGCAGGTTCTCCCTCCAGTCCTTGAACGGGAAGTACGGAGGGAGCCAATTGCTAACCTGCCGGATGTGGGTGGTGCGGAAAGCGATTGGGGAACAGTCTCCCTGGATTTGGATTTGGTGAGGAGCGCACTCGAAGAGACGATCCTGGAATATCGCCAAGTGCCTCTCGAAAGGAGGCCAAGGCTGCCCCGAGTTCCTCTCAGCATCAAGGTTCGGGATGTCGTTGAGGCCGTCAATAACATGCTGCCCTCATTTTTAGAGAGCAGCATGGACCTTTGGGATACGGGTTCAATTCTCTTTGGCGCCGCAATGACAGTTTGTCAAATTGTCGGCGTCAGGATGCCGCCAACAAGAGCTGGTGGCTCCCGCCAGGCTGGCAGTACTAGTCCCAGGACTAGAACTAGACCAGCCTGGATGAGGCGGATTGAAAGCCGTATCACAAGGGCCAGGGTCCTCATCGGCAAACTGACCAGCTTCAGATCAGGCAACAATAGGCCGAGGGTGGTGCGCTTTGTCAGGGAGGCATTCCCTGGTGAGAATGTCTTTGACAACTCACCAGAGTTTGTCTGTAGACTGGTGGAGCGCATCGATGATCTGAAGCAGAAGATCGCTGCTTGGGGTAAGCGAATTAGGCGATATTCTGAAAGGGTAAAGAGGTACCAACAGAATCGTCTCTTCATGAGTGACCAGAAGAAGTTCTACAGAACTTTGGAGCGTCCCGACGTGGTTACGACAGGTCAGCGACCGGAAAAAGCCGATGTAGTAGCCTTTTGGCGTGGGCTTTGGTCGCTGCCAGTTGATCACGAAGAGGGCCGATGGTTCGAGGCGGTCGAGGGAGCGTGCGAGCCCATAGCGCCCATGAACCCCGTCAACATATCCGAGGAGGATGTGGTGGCTGCGATCCGTAGGGTAATTCGGTACCTCATACATGGCTCATGAGGGTCCTCGAGCTGTACAAAATTGATAGTGCAGTTCGACACTTCCTAGGGCAATGTATGGGGTGCTGAAGAACGATCCTGAGTTTAGACGGTCAGCGGATGACGGATGCGGATGACCAAATTGATATAAGGCGAGGGATTTTCTAGGGCGATTGCCTGAGTCCAGTTTGGTTTTGCTTGGCCCTGAATCCTCTAAGTACACTCTTGGAGAATTCGGGGACGGGCTTTCAGTTTCGGAGAGGCGGACCACGCTTGCCTCATCTCCTTTACATAGATGACCTGAAGCTTTACGCCCCCACGGCTGACAGATTGGCGGAGCTACTGACGATCACTAACGATTTCAGTGGTTCCGTCAAGATGGAGCTCGGGGTCGATAAGTGTGCGGTCATCCATGTTGAGAAGGGGCATGTCGTGCACTCTGATGGTGTCGATGTCGGCACCAATCATTTGAGGGCACTCTCCGAGGCTGAAACATACCGGTATCTGGGCATGTCACAAACCATCGGTGTGAAGGTGGCAGACGTGAAACAGGGTGTTTGCGAGGAGTTTTATGAACGCCTGAAAAGTGTGCTTAATAGCTACTTGTCAGGCGTTAATAAGATCCGAGCCATTAACTCCTGGGTCATGCCTGTACTGATGTACACATTTGGCGTGCTCAGATGGACTCAGACCGAACTCGACGCTCTGGACAGACGAGTCCGCACGATGATGACCTCTCATCGAATGCATCAACCGAGGTCGTCGGTTATGAGATTGTATATCCCGCGGAAGTGTGGTGGTCGAGGCCTCTTGAGTGCCAAAACCATGCACAACCGCGAGGTATGCAACCTCAGAAACTATTTTATGACGATGACGGATGATAGTATTCGGGCAGAGGTGGTCGCTAGTGATAAAGGACTGACTCCCTTATCGTTGGCCTCACAGGATTGGCGAACCCCGGAGGTACTTAGCACCTCTGATCGGGAGTCCGTATGGATGGAATGTGGATGGAATGTGGATGGAAAGAGAATGAGCTGCACGGGAGGTTTTACAAGGTACTTCACGAACCTTTCGTGGACCGTAAAGCCTCCCTGCATTGGCTGCGTTTCGGGGACCTCTTTGGGGAAACCGAAGGTTTTGTCTGTGCAATACAAGACCAGGTTATCAAGACGCGGAACTATCGGAAATACATCCTAAAGGACGGTACCACAGACATCTGTCGAGCATGTGGCCGTCCCGGAGAGTCACTTAGGCATGTTATTTCCGGTTGTTCGGCTCTTGCTAACACTGAGTACTTGCACAGACACAACCAAGCAGCCAAAATCCTGCATCAGGAGCTCGCTCTGAAATACGGACTCTTGCAACAGAGGCTGCCGTATTACAAGTATCTGCCGGAGCCAATCCTAGAAAACGACCGTGCCAAAATCTATTGGGACCGATCGTTATCACGGACAGGACTATTCTAGCGAATAAGCCTGATATCGTGGTATGGGATCGGTCGCAGTCGAGGGTATTTCTAGTGGATGTCACTATCCCTCATGACGAGGGTCTCGTGAAAGCCGACACCGAGAAGCGTCGGAAATATCTCGATCTGGCTCACGAGATCACCGACATGTGGGGTGTGACTTCGACAGAAATAATCCCAATTGTTTTGTCCGCGAACGGGTTAATTCCAACCAGCCTCGCGACCAACTTGAGGCGGTTGGATTTCTGTGGCGTGTCGGTTCCAGCACAGATGCAGAAAGCGGTGCTGCTCGATACGGCTCGGATCGTCCGTCGGTTCTTGAACCTGACTCCCTGACCCCGACCGACTGTGCTCTTGTCGGGGAGTACCGCCTCTCCCATTTAAAATTTTAATTTTCTGTTTCGGCCATGGGAGAGGCGAGAAACTAAAGAAAATAATAATAAAACTCTTTATTGCACATTACAAAAAAAAACAACAATTACAAAAAAAAAGATCGGTACAAAAGCCAAAGTACAATTGGCGGTCTTATCACTAATAGCGATCTCTTCCAGACAACCCATGAATGTATTAAGGTATGAAGGTATTGACGAATATGTGTTCCGTTTCTCAAAGTTTTTTGTTTGTTTATTTTTATTTATTATTCAAATGGTCTCAAAACCTTCTTATAAATATAACTTCTAATGAAACATTATTGAATCGAGTTCTTAGATTCAATTGCTATTTATATTAAAGTATAATTACAGAAATATAACTTTATCGGTAAGTTACCGGTTTTTGTGCGTAAATTGAACCGATCATAAATCTTGACTACAAACTGACATAGATGCTTTGTTGATCACATACTAGCAACGAGCATTGCTTGTTTTGTGAAACATCTTAAACTTAAGTACTTACTTAGAGTTTGATAAAAACTCAACTGATTAGAGCTCGAATGTTCAATTGTAAAACCGGCTGTTAGACTAGTAAAAACTCTCAAGTTCAAACTTTCAAAGCCAACCTTGGGCAATGCGTACATTAAAAAACATTATACTGTCACCAAAGTTCACCCTCGATTAACTATGTCATGTCTATCGGCAAATATATACTGACAGGCCTGCAGCTCACAAAACTGTACCATTTTCAAAGTGGCTCACGTCAAGAAAAAGATTTTCCAAATCTGAACCTCTATCAACCGCTTTTTTTGGAATTATAGCCGTCTATATGTGTAATATGTGTATGTATGTTATTAATGTGCTGTGTAGTGTCGGCTTAGAATAGCACTACCCCAATTCTTCCGGCGGGTGTACGTAAGAGGCGACTAACGGTATTGGGGCTTTAAAGGGATTTTTGGGCGATGCGGTTGGAGACCCATCACCAACAACCTTTATTTTACCATCTTTTCCCCACTTAACTTTCCAAAAGTGGCTGAGGAATTTCTGATTCCTTAGCTCTGGCTACCCCATCTAGGGATTTATAGCCGTGAGTATATGTATGTATGGTATTAATAATAATAGTACTTACCGATAGCTCTAAGGAACCTCACAAGGTCCCTGGCAAGGTCCCACCGTTCGTGTTGTAAGGCCGTGTCTAACAACTGCGTGGCCAGCTGTCTGCTCACTGCTGAGCTTTCCAGGTTCTACAATTGGGAGTATGGGTTGTTTTAATTTAATTTGTGCAGGAATTTATAGTTCTTTTGTTTTGTTTTAATGGGCAGAGGAAAATAGACAGATCAATACATACATTTACATTAAAGATGGGCTCGAGAATGATATGAGTGCGATAACATACGTATTAATTCAAAGACCATATTTAAGCAACCGTGATAGCCCAGTGGGTAGAACACTCGGTTAACGTGCAAGCGACTAGTGTTCAAATCCTGGGTCGGGCCTACACCAATTTGTATTTTCTAAAGACATATGTGTGGTTAATTTATCATGGTTGTTAACGGTGAGGGAAAACATCGCACAGTGTAGTATTATGCCTTAAAACCTGGCCAAAAACTGAATTTATAATTTTCCGCTAGCTACCAAGTATTATAAACGACTAAAAAGCTAACGAGTTACTGCAACCAATAACGAACACTCAAGGGCGCTAGCGTCACACAGCGCTTCGTACGGTCAGTCGGAAGTTACAGCTCGCTTACGCCTGACATGTGATTTTTCGATGCGCTCTTATTTCATTGTTCTTTAAGCTCTTGTTTTTAGTTCTGTGAAGTGATTTTGTGGTGTTTTTATGATGGATGACGCTAGACCAGGTATGTACTTACTGTTAAATAACATACTTTTGTTTAATATCTTGTAAGTTTTGTTTTTTTAGTCGTATAACATTGGTGTAAGTAACTGTTGTAAAAATAGTTATCCATATATTTCAAAAAGGGTTTTGTTATATTTCTGTACATTTCTGAGTATCGAAAACTTTTGTATAATGTGAGGTACTTAATTGACAGCCTATTTATAAAAAGAATAGCCGCACGAAACCGCCCCTTTTTTTATTTTTATTTTTTTTCTGAAATAAGTAAATTTTTTGGTAAAGGTATAATATTAATGTTATTCCTTTTTATTGTTATCAGGGCCTTCTGGAGTCAAGACTATGACTCGAAATGAGTTGTATGAGATTGTTCAACGTTCAAATGAACCAACATTTGACAGAAAGTTAACATTTATGGAGAAGGAATTGTTGAAAGGTTATTCTCAAAATGACCTAAGAATAGCTGAAATAAAACACAAACTCTCAATTATTAAACATGAGTTCAAACGAAAATGGCTTGCTGCTCGCAAAATCAAAAAGAGATTTGAAGAAAATAATACCACGTGGCTCACCGGCACAATATCTTTACCGAGCGCAGGTAAGAAAAGCATAACAGATGCGATCCCTTTGCTATTGTTTGCATTATAACGGTGCCGGAAAAGTTGAAAGGCAACTAAATTGACTTTGTGGTGTATAATAAAAATATATTTTATGTTTGTTGTAGGAGTCAGCCCCGGGCGTCCTCAGAAGTCATTTACAGACTCAAGTGAAAGAAGTAAAAGAAGGAAAACCAAAGATCTCAGGTCCAAAGACCTAGCGGAACTGACCTACGCAACACAAATGAAATTGCGAAATGCAGGAAAAGTCGAAGCTTCAAAAGTTGTGAAAGATTTAACAAAAAGTCCTCGAAGGGCAAATAAATATATAAAGGCTTTAAAAAAAGGTAACGAAAAGCAAGATCAGCCACGACAATTATCTCCATTGCAAGCACTGTCAATGTTTACAGACGCCGAATTGACTAAAGCTCAATACGAAAGAGTACGTGACACCAATCCAAGTTTTTTTCCATGTTATTCTGTTCTCCAAAAAGCGAAAAAAGACAGTTATCCGGAAATTCATCGAGTGACCGAGACTTGTGCTGAAGTACAAGTTCAGAAGTTGATGGATCACACAGCATCACGATTAATGCAACTATTGGGAGAAGCTGTAGAACATTTAAACGAAATCGAAAAAAGTTCGTTAATTCTAATAAGTAAGTGGGGTTGTGATGGGTCACAACAAGATCAATTTCATATGAAATTTGAGTGTGAGTATGATTCTGATGCCAATATATTTCAGAGCTCCGTAGTTCCACTACAATTAATTTGTGGATCAGAAAAAAGAATACTGTGGCAAAATCCAACGCCATCGTCACCGCGCTATTGCCGGCCTATTAGAATGCGTTTTGTGAAGGAGACGACTGACATCACAAATGAAGAAATAAACTACATACAGTCACAAATAACAGCCCTCACTAGCACAAATATAAATGGTTTTTCTATTGAGCACAGAATGTTATTTACCATGGTGGATGGCAAGGTATGCAATGCAGCAACGAATACTAAATATACATTGAGGTGTTACATATGTGAAGCTACTGCTTCGGAATTTAACGATTTATCAAAGGAGAGGCCATGCAAAAAAGAAAACTTTAGCTTTGGACTGTCGTTGTTGCATGCTAGAATTCGATTTTTCGAATCAATACTGCACGTAGCATACAGGTTGCCCATAAAAAAATGGAACGTTCGCCTATCTGCCGAAGAGAAACAAGTGGTGGAAGATAGAAAAAAAGATATCCAAAATAAATTTAAAGAAAAACTCGGACTTTTAGTGGATATGCCTAAAGCCAATTTTGGAAATACCAATAATGGAAACACGAGTAGAAGATTTTTCGAGGAGTACGAAATTTCGTCAGAAATAACAGGAGTCGATAAAGAGTTAATTTATCGACTTAAAGTAATTCTGGATGCTTTGTGTTCCGGAATGAAAATCAATGTTGAAAATTTCGAAAAATACTGCCAAGAAACAGCTGAAATTTATGTGTCACTGTATAGATTTTATCCCATGTCCCCAACCCTACATAAAGTACTTCGTCATGGAGCTGCTGTCATTAAAGAAGCGATACTTCCAATAGGCCAGCTTTCGGAAGAAGCAGCAGAAGCTCGGAATAAGAACATAAGGTCGTTTAGACAGAACTTCACAAGAAAGTTTTCGCGTGTGGCCTGCAACATGGATGTCCTACACCGACTTTTATTGACCTCTGATCCGTTAATATCTGGAATGAGAGGTACAACAAATAAGAAGAGGAAACAAATATTGCCAGATGTTTTAAATTTACTATGCGCAAGTGACATTACTAATATTAATATTACGGACGATTGTAGTCATTGCGAATAAATAGTTTTTTGTCCAAAGAAGTTATTATTTTATTATGGTTTAATGTTAAATCACATTAAAAGTTCATTTTTAACCCATGCCGCGATAGGCCTAACCATTTAGAACCAAAAAATATTTTGGCCATGTTTTGAGACTGGATACCACACTGTGCATCGTGAGGAAACCCACATGGCTGAGTTGTACTTAGTCATGTGACAGTGTATTCGTACAAAACGGCGATAGGCCTGCCCCCTATCACGTGAGTACACTGTCCATGCAAAACGTGGGTACTCTGAACACCAGGTGACAAAGTCACATGATGTTCAGAAGTATTAGTACCTCTGCCAACCCCTTCGGGGATATTCGGCGTGAACGTTTATGTTATGTTATGTTATGTATGTACCATATTTTATTACTTTGTGAAGTCACCCGTAAACAGCACTGTTATTGCACTGTCTGCCACGAGGCTTTGCGTCGACTATAATAATAAAAACCCTTCCTTACACCATTTTCTACCTCACATTATAGAAAAACACAGTGAGTTATATTTGATTTTACCCATTCAAATTAGATCTTTTTATAATTACAACCGGGTTTTAATAAAGAAACAGGTTATTTGAGCAGGGAAAAAATCGCAATAGAAAGGACTCAATTCCCCTTTTAAGCCCAGCGCAATAATAAAATAAAATTGTTTTATATATGTATATGCTCAGATAAGAAATATATAGATTGTATTACTATATATTACTTATCTGAGCATTCGCTCGAAGTAAAGAAATATAATTTGAATTTTCATATATAGAACCAAATATCATCCGATAAAAATAATAATAATTACTATACGTTAATTTAACATTATAATTGTTTCAATAAGTTAAGTTAAGAAGATGCAACGTAAAAACTTGCATACAACCATAAAACGGCAGGGCCTTTGTTTTGGTGTTATATTTATAACTGCATAAATATTTGCTCGCCCAAATTTTAGACTGGTAGCATATTTAGCGAGACAAATAAACAGTAATGGTAGTCTACATTTAATTGAGTTTAACAATAAGTTCTAAGTGTAGTCATAATACTAATGTAGAAAAGAAAATCAGCCTAACAAAAAAAAAAGAAACAACAATACCACTTTAAGCTGAAAACAAACAGATAATATATTTAAAAATATTTTAATTAATAAATAAAGAATAAATAAAGGAAAGAAAAATTTCGACACAGGCGGGAATCGATTTAGGCGGGGACCTTTATTAATTCTTTATTTATTAGTTATAATCCCCACATGAGGTTTAAAATATTTCAATTAAATATTTAATAAACGGCAAATAATGATAATTAACTTACTTGTAGGATAATGAGATATGATGCGGCGGTGTCTAACATTTTTCTGTGTAGACATTCTTGAAACAGTTCTTTTGGTTTGCCAGCGGCGGAAAAGAGATACGCCCATAGCGCTATCTCTGTCTTTCTTGCGCATTGTACTACAGTCTGAAAGAGACAGATTCGTTTAAACAGTTAAAGAGATTTTTCTAATGGTTTTATCGTATATGAACTTATTATGACGTATTTGCGAAATTTTAATTAATTCAGACTACTTGATCCATGCTTATCAACTTATCTTACTATAAAATTAAATAATAATTTGCTTACGGAGTTAACTTATGCCCTAGCTTATTAAGAAATATTACTTAGCTGAATGCAATAGCAAGAATGTTATGAAATTGAGATGGACTTTGACATAAACAGAAAAAAAACTATTAATTAAGCTCCAAAAGAGGAGTAGAGCAGAATAATATTTATAAATATAAAGAACAGAACAAGAGATGCACGTCCAATTATTGTAAGTATTCAAAATAATTTGCAAAAATAGTTAGTCATTTCAACTGAAATAAAAGAAACATGAAACTTATAGTCGTAGATATATTTTTCCTTTAAAATCTAGAAAATCGTTCTCATTTTGTAATTCTCTAACTTCACTTTTATAACCTAAATAACCCTAAAAACATTTAAATACCTGCAACTAGACCGGAAAATCGTGCACAAACTCAATGACACTGGGCAGCTGCGCATCCGGTATAGATTCTTTACTAGTTGCCTCTTTCTCCAACACTTCATGAAGGAGTAGTTCCAGCGAGTGAGGGAAGTAGGCACGCTTTCAAACTCAAACGTTCACGCCATATATCCCCGAAGGGTTTGGCAGAGACACTAATAGTTCTGAACATCACGTGACATTGTCACCTGGTGTTCAGGGTACCCACGTTTTGCTTGGACAGTGTACTCACATGTGAGGGAATAGGCCTACCGCCGTTTTGTACAAATACACTGTCACATTATTAAGTACAACTTTACTGTTGATAACCTAAATTAACCTGAAAACATTTTAAGCACCAGCAAATAGACCGGAAACTCGTGCAGAAACTCAATGACACTAGGCAACTTCGCATTCGGTACCTATACCGGATGCGCAGTTCCCTAGTGTAACTCTTTACTGGTTGCCTCTCCTCCAACACCTCATGATGGCAGGAAGTAGGCCAGATGGTAGTTTCATAACTTCCCAATTTATAAAATGAGCGAAGCTCCATTTACTCCCGAATTTGTATTTCGCTTATCAGGGAACTCCTCCCAAACCATAAAACTGATCAGAGCCAACTTTTCACGATGGTCACCTACACTGATGACAAGGTTTTGAGACAATAAAATTTCAGATCAGACTTACCACGGAGGAATAATTACACTTCAAAATGTCCCAAGTTAGTCTACAGGAGCCCTAGCGAGTACTTGACAATCACTCGCTCCGATTTAGCATCGCAAAGCATTCAAACTCATCTAGTCTAATAGTTTTACCTGCAAATAGACCGGAAACTCGTGCACAAACTCAATGACACTGGGCAACTGCGCATCCGGTATAGGCTCTTTACTGGTGGCCTCTTCCTCCAACACCTCATGAAGTAGTAGTTCCAGCGAGTGAGGGAAGTAGGCCAACTGGGAGCAACTTCGGGCTATGTCCCAGGCATGGGCGCCTAGGTTTCGTCGGAGGAGTTGGCGCAGAATTTGGTGAAGGTACACTTGGCTCTGAAAGAGATACATACATATATATACGGACATGTTACACGGATTCAGTTAGGTAGAAAGGAAGTGGAATAGATACTAACTTGAGGGAAAATTAAGAAAAGACTTTTCTTTGAAACCTAACAGAAGCCGTCAACCGTTCGCGTTTCTGCCCCAAATTTGTAGCTTAAAGATTTCAGCTGACAAGTAATAAATTTAAAGATTAACAATATACTTATTTTTGTGCTCAAATTACACTGCTTTATATCGCAAAAAGTTAGTTAGTTTTAAAAACTATATGACACAATAAATGAAAAAAGAGTTTTACAAATGTTCATCCGATAAAATTTTACAAAAATAACTCCAGTGTAAGTATATAGGCACGACCACCAGCGGACAAGCTGAATGATAAGTACACTTAAATCTCCCCTAATCTCTCCATGATATATATGACTCACCCCTGTCACACGACTTTACTAAAGATACAAAAAGCGGGTCTTATCATCATATAACAAAAAGACACAAAATCCTAAATTCTCAGAAATCCATAGCAGATATTTTACTCCATTTTAACATAACATAAACGTTCACGCCGAATATCCCCGAAGGGGTTGGCAGACGTACTTAGACTCCTGAACATCACGTGACTTTGTCACATGGTGTTCAGAGTACCCACGTTTTGCATGGACAGTATACTCACGTGATAGAGGGCAGGCCTATCGCCGTTTTCTTCGAACACACTGTCACATGACTAAGTACAACTCAGTCATGTGGGTTTCCTCACGATGGTTTCTAGGATGCGTGATAGCTCAATGAGTAGAACACCGGTTATCGTGCAAACGACTAGTGTTCAAATCCTGGGTCGGGCCCTCACTAATTTGTCGTTTCTAAAGACATATGTGTGGTTAATTTATCATCGATGTTAACGGTGAGGGAAAACATCATGAGGAAACCCACAGACATTGTAAATAATAAATAATCAGAAACCCATACTACTTATACTTATACATCATCTCAAACAAGACTATTCCAAATAACTCACCGTCCTATTAATAATGCAGAACGGCAGCGAGAACACGGAGTTGGAATCGGACGAGTATAATGTCGTGTCGTTCTCGGCGCCCAGCAGGATCGCGTCGTCGAACAGGATTGCTGTGTGAAGAATGGTTTATGGTAATTGTTGATATATTTGTGAAATTAAGGAATGTTGATGTACTACAATTTATGACCAGACAGTTTGTTAGAAATATGTGCAGTATTGAACGTAAAGGGAGTAAAAATAAGGTCTGGCGCATATTTTTTTTTACTAATTAGAGCGGACACCAAACGTTAAATAAAAACAGTTACAGGACTAAGTTCAACTCAGCCACGAGGGGTTCTTCCCCTAGTATTTTCCCTCATTTTTCTTTATTATAATTTCAATATTTCTCACTGTGTCAAATAATTTCACGCTACTTCTGAAGTACCTGTCATATTGCCAAGCTTACTGCGATATTCATACCTACTAGCATACATCACCGTAAGATCCAAAACATTATCATGAACTAAAGTTTATGAAATTGTGAACAAAACATTTACTCAACGGATATATATTGAGATGAAACGGCAACATAATCCGTTTTGCCATGAACGTATGTCGCGACGAATCATGCCTCGAAGCGCCGCGGCAGTCTACAGTCTACTCTAGGGAGTCACACTCGGGCTCCCAGAGCGCCGCATTAGAGCCCTAATGCTCGTGATAGTTGAGTGGAGCAATTAATTTTCTCTACATTTACATTTCTCTCATAATTTTTTTCTACACTTTACAAACATCAGAGTAAAAACTCGAACAGTATCATGTGTCTCAAATTAAACCTATATAATAGTTTGTTGACTTACTCAAAGGTAGCATCAGCGCAGGATCCAGAACAACAGCAACTTATTTTATATCAATTTGTTACCAAAACACTTACTCAACGGATAAATATTCAGATGAAACGGCGACATAATCCGCTTGGCCATAAACGTGTGTCGCGACGAATCATGTCTCGAAGCGTCGCTTGGCAGTAAAGGCAGCCACACTCGGGCTCCCAGAGCGCCGCACCAGTGCACACAGTGGACTATCTCATTTTCTCTTCATTTACTTTACTGCCTTGCTTTTGTCTCACACTTTCATTTACAAACATCAGCGTAGAAACTCGAACAGTATCATTCTCAACGGCAGCAACATCAACGATGGATCCAGAACAATAACTTATTTTATGTCAATCGATACCAAAACACTTACTCAACGGATATATATTAAGATGAAACGGCAACATAATCCGCTTCGCCATGAAAGTGTGTCGCGACGAATCATGCCTCGAAGCGTCCCGCGGTAGTAGAGGGAGCCACACTCGGGCTCCCAGAGCGCCACACCAGAGCCACAGTGCTCGCGACAGTTGGGTGGAAGAACTGTTGCCGGATGCCCATACGCTTTCTACGCAGGAGGCTAGCACTGTGGCTGGGAGGCAGTTGTAGGCCTGGAAAGTAGTTGTTATTAGCTAGCTTAGTCGTTTAGTGGGAAACGTTGGATCCAATGTAGAAAGGCGTATGTTAAAATTATTAATAAATACATATACTCACTACCATAAATCCCAAGAAGTGGTAGCCAGAGCTTCAGAGATAGAAACTCCTCAGCCACATTTGGAAGTTGATATATAAAATTATAAATCAGAGCTACAAAAATTTATAGGGCTATTTATTGTCAACTAAACGCTACTGTTTTTGTATGAATTTTACTAGCAAAATCACATGTGGCAAAAAGATATCATAGTACAATGTTTTTAGACAGCTGTTTGTCACCTATGTTTTTTATAAAAAAAGACTATAATTGTAGTTTCTTAATATAATGTACTGTAACAGGATCGTATATCAGAAAAGTAATAACAATGAATTTATTTATTTTTGTAAAATCAGCAACAAAGCTTTTGTAAAACACTGTAGGCGTCCGCAGTACAGGCCAGGCCTAGTGCTACGCACTATTGCTCAAATATCATGTATACTTTTTTGCAAATAAATAATTTAATTTAGTTTGCTAGTTAGAAAACACTTTTAGACTTTTATGTATGTCGTAAATAGTACCTATACTAAAGTACAGTACAACAGATAGCTATAATTTATACAAAAAAATATGGCAAAAACCTGATTCGATACCGTATAATTACACAATTATAAAAATGCCTCAAAAATATAGGCAGGTTCACAAAACTTGGTTTCGGAGCTCATTCATTACACACATATATTTTCTCTTTATAATAATTAGATATGGAATAATAGTTTTTATGGTACACAACAAGTAATGGCATGTTATTAGACATTTTTATAACTGGTCAAGTTCTTTAAAAGCATCATTTGTAAGTATTGCTAATATTTAAAAATATATGATCAAGCATATATTACTCAGGAAGAATGTAAAGCGCCGCGCCGCCGCCACCGCCGCCGTGTTGGTGAAACAACTATTGCAAACATTCCAACCGTTTTTGAGCCTATCGTTAACGAACATACAGAGGCATATACGGTCAGTGCGCTCAGGCAGATGATAGGTGTTTGTGAAAGCTATGCTGAGAGACATGGACTCAGATACAATACCAAGAAAAGTGAGTTAATGGTTTTTGCGGCTGGTAACAAAACTCCTAAAAATGTACCACCAATAAGATTAAATGGAAAGGACCTCAAAAGAGTGGCAAAATTTAAATATTGTATCTGAGGACCAAAAAGATGATCTCGATATTGAGCGCGAGCGCAGGGCGATGGCGGTCAGAGGCAACATGTTGGCCCGCAGGTTTGCTAGGTGTTCAAATCAAGTAAAGATAACTTTATTTAAGGCTTATTGTCAAGCTTTCTACACCTGCAGCCTGTGGGTTAGCTATACGCAGAAGACCTACAATGCACTGCGCGTGCAATATAATAATGTATTCCGGATGTTTTTGGGGCTGCCGCGATACTGCAGTGCGTCAACGATGTTCGCCGAAGCGCATACAGACGACTTTTATGGTATAATGCGTAAAAGAATCGCCTCAATTTACCGCAGGACACGCGAGAGCGCCAACACCATCCTTGGTACAATAGTTGACCGGTTTGACTGCCCAATGTATAAACATTGGGTAGTCAAACATGTCAGCCTAAATAAATAAATAGGTTTATGCTAAATATTAGTGTTAAGTTATAATTATTTGTAAGTACTTACTAACCCACTGTATTTTAATATGTCTACTAACACAATGGATCCTAGTTATCTGAATAAAGAATTATTATATATATATATATATATATATATATACTGACGCGTTCTCTAAAATGATTGATGGATGTAAACGAAGCTAGAGAGGTTTGTCAGGATCGTACGAAGTGGCGATCGATAGTCTCTGCCTACCCCAATGGGAACTAATGGCGTGAGTATATGTATGTATGTATGTTCTCTAAAAGTACGCCATACAAGTAAATATGTACAGTACATCATATTTCAGTTGAATTTCAAGCAGGATGGCAGTTTCAACAGATGATTCACACATTTGCGATGTTTACCAAAGAAATAAATTAATACAAATTATTACTAGATAAATATTACATACATATAAACATATACTCACGGCTATAAATCCCTAGAAGGGGTAGCCGGAGCTAAGAAATTAGAAATTCCTCAGCCACTTTTGGAAGTTGCGTGGGGAAAAGATGGTAAAATAATGGTGTGGGTGTCCAACCACATCGCCCAAAAATCCCTTAAAAGCCCCAATACCGTTAGTCGCCTCTAACGTACACCCACCGGAAGAAATGGGGTAGCGCTATTCTAAGCCGACACTCAGCAAATATTCTCACGGCTATATATCCCTGTAAAGCTCCGGAATAGAGAATTTCCCAGCCACTTTTATTAGTTGAGTGGCGAAAAGTCTTTAACCACATTTCCCGACAAATTGCTTGATTTAAGGCCCCAATACATGGAATAAATGGCATGTATAAAAATATTGGTGAATGTAGATGAGATCCAAGAGGCAGACTATTTCGTACAAAGTGGCGATCGATAGTCTCTGCCTTTCAAAATGAGAAATATTGGCGTGAGTATTTAGCATGTATGTATTATAAACCGACACTAAACAGCTACTTATACTACTATTTCTTATTTAAAACCTGACGGTTTTTCTTATTCAATTGTCAACAAATTCCAAAGACATACTCAACAAAGTAATCACCAAAAAACTTCCACAAACTGCATCGTATGAATATCGCAATTAACTGGTGCAATCGATGCTCAATGAATGTGTGTTTGTGTGTCTGCGGTAAATGGCGCGCGACGTCGTCGTGACTGTTGCGTCAAGTTCACCAAACACATTACTCCAATTACGTGATTCTTTGGGTGTTTTGACGTCATTTAGGTCTAGATATCGATCTTATTAGTGCACTATCTACCTACGAATGTATACTTGTGACTCAGAATCCAAAAGAGGTAGTTAATAATATGGGTATCTGAATTTCAGGAAAAGAATGGTTAGGAAAAACCGACCAGCGCGAAATTTTTCTATCCTTTATTTCTCTTACACGTTAAAGTAGTGTTTGCGTTTCCTACCTCCGACCAGCCATTGACACGGCAGCTCAATTGGCAGAGCGACGGGGGCGTATACCCGAGGTGGCGGGTTTGATTGCCGCCTGTGTGGATATTTCTTTCCTTTATTTATTCTTTATTTATTAAAGAACATACTATTAATATATGTGATTACCTTTAGTTCACATAGCTTAAGAAGCAGTTTATGAAACAAAGGACTGGTTTTACAATAAGAGTGAGGATTCATGGGAGAGAAAAGTTTAATTTGGGGTTGGCGTCGATCTATCGCCACTTCATCTCTCAATCACAATTTTTCTCATAGTTTATTCCCCTTTTTAAATTTTTTTTGGATTGACTTACATAGATTCTCAACCCCTTTCTTTCAATTTATTACCATGCAATATTCATATTTTCCTGCGATGATTCGAGATATAAGAAACATTCAATCATGTATCCACCCATCATCAGACTATAATGGAATAGTACTGCAAAGTTATCTTAACTGGCAGAAGGCTACATCTAACAATTATAAATTCCAGAGCTCGAAAGCGCTAATAATAAAGACATAGCAATGATAATTTCTCAATTAGCCCAATCATAAACTAACCGATTTCCTCAAAGCGCTTAATCTGACATCAATTTTTACTCCGAAATAAGTATTCAATATAATTAAAATCAATTATTTACTTGTCGATAAATACCATTTCCCATACGAGCACATTTATAGCATAAAGAATGCTGAAAGGTATATATTATGCCGTTTTCACTATACGAAGGTTGATCGGAAGTCTGATGTAATTTAAAGAGGATATTATAACAGCGTTTAGCTTCGATTTTTAAGGATATGCGGTTTCTGAAGCTATATATTGGCTTGATGAGCATTCATTGATTAGAACGTTTTAGGTAGCAATCAAAGCATCTCCGTCAATATGAAACTCATTGTTGCGGTGTGTATTTTTGTAATTATTTAGTGCTTATAATTTTGGATTATCACAAAGTGTTCATAAAACAGGGTCCAGAAATTTATGGGCTTAACGCTGTAGGCTCAAAGATTTCCTTTTCAAAATAATGAAATATTTAGTGTTACTCGTATTAATTACTCGGATTGTGCATATAGTGTTAAAATCAGCAATATATAGTAGTTAATAGCAAGCGCGCTGATTCGATTTCTTGCCATAGTGTAACAATAATGTTGCGTCTTTATATTAGTGACATAGATTTGCATAGAAAATACTGAAAAAAAAATAGTTTTACAAAATATTAGATATAATTTTAAGAAAAGTATATAATTATAACTGGTTTTAAAATTGAAAACTAACATCCTTTTTTTTACATATAGTTTTTAAAGTAACGAAAAGTTGGAAAGCGGTAAAAAAGTATAAACGAATATACAAGTGTACCAAGTTGGAGTGAATATAAATTTCCATCTGCTTACTATTACCAGTTGTAGCTTGTCTATGTAATTAAAGTCTTCAACAAAATATTTAAAAAAATATTTTATTAGTGTTTTATGGTGTTTTTTGTGGTATTTTTAGGTTTGTCTGTTGGGTGTAGCGGCGACGGCGAGGGCAAATGGATATGACAGCCAAGTTTATGCTCCTGGACATGCATCAGTAGATTACTATGTAAGTTTATTCTATTTTATTTAATGTACTTAGAACAACATTAGTATTAAAATTATGTATTGTATGGCTAGGAGTCAATAGTGAATAGAATTTTTGGTAGTAATTTATATGTAGTTTCTTCATGACTACAAAAGAATCAATAATATATAAATAACCTATATTTATATACAATTTTTTGAACATCACCATATCATACAATACAATGTATTTCAGTCGTACCCAAAATATGCATTCGACTACTCCGTGAAGGACCCGCACACCGGCGACAACAAGGCACAATGGGAGAAACGGGACGGAGATGTTGTTAAAGGTATTTTTTTCATAATTACTATTAACCGATTCTTATCAATCTTTAGATTACTCAATAGACCCGAGAATAGGACTTAAATTATTTTTCATACCGTAAAATGATATGGGGGTCAAAATTTTTCCTTTTTTCTAAAGCACTTTGTTATTTCTTGGGAGCATAGCCGTGAGTAGGTAGGTATATAAGTACTAACATTCAAAAGTAGGTTTTTGACCCATCAAAAGTCTATTCCATCCTAAAAAAAGATAACTATATTAACATTCAAAAGTAGGTTTTTGACCCATCAAAAGTCTATTCCATCCTAAAAAAAGATAACTATATTAACATTCAAAAGTAGGTTTTTGACCCATCAAAAGTCTATTCCATCCTAAAAAAAGATAACTATATCTAACTGAAGTTAAATAAACACAGCACTGCTAATTGCATACAAATTCCAGGAGCCTATTCACTGGTGGAACCCGACGGCAGTCTCCACGTGGTGGAGTACTGGGCTGACGACAAGAACGGCTTCAACGCTGTCGTCAAGCGATTGGGCCCCAACATCCACCCCAGCTACAAACATGAGCCGGTACACAAATCAGAGCCTATATACAAAGCCCCTATCCCAATCCTCCCTTACGAAAACTACAACTCGAAACCTTTATCAGTTGGACCAGTCGCTAACCTAGGAAAACTGTCTGAAGCGCCTTTGATCCACGGGCCTTACCACGGTGCCGTGTCCACAGCCAATCTAATCAAAGACTACATTCCCATCCACAAACCAGTCGAGCCTTACATCAAGGAGATACCTATTTACAAGCCTCTGCCTCTGTTGAAGCACTCCGGTGTCCCAGCTTGGCCTAAATACAAGAGCGAAGGTTACTCCGAGCAGTACTTCAAGACCCCTTACTACAATAACCAAGGTATGGAAGAGCGCGAGCGCGATTATAGACCCTGGTCGAGGCCTCTGCTCTCTAAGTACTACAATTAGTTTGCAATAGGTTGTTAATGAGAATCATTGTGATATCGACGATTGTACCTAAAACTGTATAGATAATTGCTATTTATGTAAACATATATGCTAAGTTAGTCACGCGATGTAAATATGTATTTATCACGATTAAAGCATCACCGTTTGGTGTGAAAATGATTAAATTGTTTTATTCCTACAAGTGTTTCGATCTAATCTTATTTAAAACCCTTTTAATGAAATGATGATGATAAAAAAAATAACTATTATTAAATTCACATTAAAAAAAATATAATGACTTGCCAACGCACCCAGTTGATAACCCTCCAAGGAGCTGGAGCCGACCCAAAATAAAGTTGGTCTCACAGAACTCGTCTATGATATCATGTTGCTCTAACAGATGATAAGCAAACCTATTAGAGTCCTTTGTTTATTAGAAACGACCCTTTATAACTCTACTCGCGGTTACCAATTCTATAACGCTATTGCTTGACAGTTAGAAATGAATCAGTCTGGAAGACAAGGGGGCAAAAAAGTGTTGAGTGCTATAGCAACATTTTGCTCCAAATTCTGATAAAAAACCCAACAGTAATATATTTCGTACGACTCCTAAGGAAGAAAAGGGCTAAGTTTAAATAAAAATAACCTCCACATAAGAATAGTACCTATTTAAGTGTGACTTAGACGAAAGTAATAACAGTTTATTTACACAGCAAAAAAATATCTATTATTTCAATATTGAATTATCAAAATATTACTTTTAAGCAAGCAGATAATTTATCTTCCAAACCTAACTCTAAAGGGTAGCCAGAGCTTGAAGTTAGAAATTCTTTGGCCTCTTTTGGAATTTGAGAGGAGCCAAGATTGTTAAATAAAGATTGCTGGTGATGGGTCTGCCAACCCACATCGCCGTACAGTGACTTAAGAAGCCCCAGTAGCCTAAGTCACCTCAGACTGATGATAAATTGTTAATGAGAGTCATTCTTAATAGAAGAGTTAAATTCAGTAATAAGGAAAATGTTAATCTAATGTTTAGAAAAATATAAGCACGGCTAAAATCTATACTCTGATATATCAAAACTATATAGTTTTTAGAATACTACTGAGTGCTACACAGCGCTCATTTCAACACTTCAAACAATTATCCCATAATGAATAAAAATATATCGACTTGGTGTTCGGATAAATGAAAATTCAATGCATAACATGAGTAACCTATATTCTATGTAATTAGATTATTTAGTCTCTAGTACTCACGGCTTGGTCAGGGCTCCAGTAAAGAAAATGGTTCAGCCACTTTTTGGAAGTTGAGTGGGAAAAGGAGATTCATATTGTGGAGATATATTGAGAGATTAACATAAGGAGATTTATATTAATATTGATTGTGATGGGTCTCCGACCGACCGCATCGCCCATAATTGACCTGCCTAATACCCTAAGTTACCTCTTAGAGGCCGACATCTGGCGGAAAAAGTGGGTTAGTACTATTCTAAGTTGACACTATACAGTCTTTAGCCGTAGGGTATATGGTTGGGTTAGCTAATTACCCAACATTTTAAGACAATAGGACCCTGAAATGAGGAATTTATAATTTTACGAACACGGAATTAATGTATGGAACTCCAAAGTGGGCCTAAATGAATATTTACCTGTAAGGAGGTAGCTAGAGGAGAGGAGTGAAACACGCGAGTACTGAGTAGATACTGATTTATTAGTCATAAGGTTACATACGTGCGCACGAATAATATAGATATAGGTAGATAATATATGTATTAGTTACTAAGTAGATCTTATAACTAGGTATACACCACATCTCCCTTATTATTTAAAAAAAAAAAATAAGACACATATTTTTTTTCTAATCCAACATCTAAAATTTCTAATCCTCTATATAAAGTTTAGTCCTATTTTTATGCACTATATCTATTTTACCTTTATTTAATATCTTAACATTAGGTGATATATCTTCGATTACTATATATGGTCCACTATATAAACTTTCCATTTTACTACAATTTTCTTTCCTTAATAATATCTTATCGTTAGGCTTATAATGAATAGGTTTAGTGTAACTATCATAATACATTTTTCTTTTTAATTTACTTTGGAGAAGATTATCTCTTGCCTCCTTATTTGAAACTTGCAATCGAAATTTAAGTTCTTTTGCGTAATCATCGTGACAGTACAAAGGATCAATTTGATGACCTAAATTATTTGGTAAACTACATTTCTTACCGAACACCAATTCATAAGGCGTGTAGCAGCTCTCCGAATGTACAGACGTGTTGTAGGAAAAGCACCAGAACTGAATCCATTCACTCCAGCTCTCTGGATGATTACCTGCTTGGTTACGTAGATATGCTCCTAAGTTTTTGTGGGAGTTCTCTAGAGCACCCAATGTCTGATGATGGTACGCTGTTGAGTTAATTTTGTTAATATTTAGTAAAGTACATACCTCATTCATCGTTGACGCCATAAACTCCGTGCCTCTATCGGTCACTATTTCCTGGGGCACTCCGAATCTAAGGATATAGTTTTGTACAAAGGCTTTAGCTACTTCTTTACTACTTTTGGTTATCAAAGGGTATGCTTCGACATATTTGCTTAACTCGCACTGTAACGTTAGTATATAGCTGTAATTATTAATGTCGCGATCTAAAGGACCAACAAGATCTAGGTAAATTTTTTGTAATGCTGAAGATGCAGTTGTCGTTATTTCCATTGGTTGTTTCGTTTTTAAGTCATGTTTATTTCTCTGGCATTTATCACATTTTTTAACATATTTCTTAATATCATCATCTAACCCTGACCAGTAATAGTACTTTTTAATGTTATTGTACATGCGTCTTACACCTGCATGTCCGCTTGTAGGCAATATGTGGAAGTCATTTAAAATAACTTTCTTATCATCATTATTATCAATCTTTTTTACATCTGGCAATATTATAAAAGTTGGACCATTCCAATCTTTTACTTGTTTTATTCCACTTATAAGCTTCTCTATAAATTTATTATTACTTTTATTTTTTATAAAATATACTTTTTCAATCTTTAACTTTTCACAAACTATCTCTAATTCTCTCACAAATTCGTCTCGCGTAATTTGCGATTGAGCTTTAGGATTTATGTATAATATTTTCTTCCTAGGAACATATATAAAAGTTTTACTTTCTTTAAGTTCTTCTTCCTTTTTAAATAATTTATTTAATTCAGTATTTGTTATAAAACTTAACTCAACTGATTCCTTTGGATTTGTAAGCATATCGACAATTCTCGGTTGGCCTGACCGATTATCATCCTCATCATCGTTAATTATTACTTCTGAGTCACTTGATTGTTTTGACAAATCCGAGTAAATTTTTTCTCTTTCTTCCATCTCCTTTCGTTGCTTTCTTGTCATCACATTCATTATCCTTACATTCATTATCCTTTCATTCATCTCCTTTAATTCCATAGATGTTAATTTGATTCTCGATAATGCGTCTGCAGCTGCATTTTCGGAACCTTTTACGTAATTCACTGTAAAATTATATTCGTCTAATATCATACGAAACTTTAATAATCTACTTGATGGATCTTTCATATTGAATAAGTATACTAACGGTCGATGATCTGTGTAAATGTTGAATTTCCGTCCATATAAATAAGGTCGAAAGTATTTAACTGCCCACACTATAGCCAAAAGCTCCTTTTCGATAGTAGGATAGTTCATTTCGGCTTTGTTAAGACTTCTACTAGTGTATGCAACAGGACGTCCGTCTTCATTAGATAAAATCGCTCCTAATCCAAAGCCTGAAGCGTCAGTTTGCAACTGAAATGTGTTAGTCTCTGTAAAATTAGGGTATTGAAGTACAGGTGGTGACATAAGTGCTTGTTTTAATTTCTGAAAAGCTTGTTCGTGTTCTTCTTTCCAAGTAAATGTAACGTTTTTCTTACACAACTGATTTAAGGAATACGATAAATGAGCAAAATTTTGTATGAATTTCCGGTAGTAGTTTGCAAATGCAACAAATCTTTTTACATCGTCACTATTTTTGGGTTGAGGATATTCTTGTAAAATTCTTATCTTTTCAGGATCTGGTAAAATTCCATCACCTGTCACTAAATGACCTAGGTAAAGTATTTCTTTCTTGAGAAATTCGCATTTAGCCGGATTAAGCTTCAAATTAACTTCTCTTAACCGATTGTAAATATCTAATAAATTTTTATTATGGTCATTTAAATTCCTTCCAAATACAATTAGATCGTCTAAATAAACAAAGCATTTTTTATAGTTCAGTCCCGACATCGCCAACGTTATCATTCTACTAAAAGCATTAGGCGAAGTCTTAAGTCCCATTGGTAATCTTTTTAGTTGGAACTGTCCCGAATAATCTATTTTGTTATTACTCGACTGTGTTGTTTTTTGAGATTGGGGTATGTATCCTGGACAAAATGCTGTGTACTTTCTACTGTCTTTATTTAAGCTAAGTTGGTAGTAACTTGAATAGAGGTCTAAATGTGTATAATATATCGCTCCAGAAAGAGAATCTAATATTTCCGTAATATTAGGGAGCGGAAACTTATCATCCACTATATTTTCATTTAATTTCCGATAGTCAATAACTAAACGCCACTTTTTTTCCCCATTCTTATCAGACTTTTTAGGAACCAATAGTACCGGACTGGACCACTCACTGCACGCTGGCTCTATAATATCATCATCCAATAATTTTTCAATTTGTTTTTCTAGTTCTTGTCTCTGGGCGTACGGTAATCTATAATTTTTGACAAATATTGGTTGTGTGTTTGATTTAATAGAAATGGACTGTTCGTATAAGTTTGTTGTAGTTAACTTATCACCGCTTAAATGAAAAATATCCGCATATTTAGCACATAACTGTTCTATAGATAATCGTTCTTCCTTATTTAGATGCGATAAATTTAATTCTTTAAATAATTTATAAACTCTTTCCGAATTAAAACTAGTACATTTACTGAATGTTGTCATTTCATAATTTTTTAATGGAACTTATTTTGGATTTATTTCATTCAGACAAATGGTTTTTTCAGATGTATTTAATATTTGAACTGGAATTCTGCCATTTTTTGGTCTTACTATAGTACTTGCAATTAAAATTCCTTCACTGATTTCATCCGTACAAACTAAAATATCCTCTTTTAAAGAAGTTTCGATGTAGTGGATACTCTCTGATCTCGATGGTACAATATATTTTTTATGTTGATTTGAAGTCAAAATAATTGAAACACTTTTGTTGTCGACTGTCCTCAAAGATAAAGTTTTGTTTTCATAATCAATGACCGATTTGTATTTGTTTAGAAAGTCATTGCCAATTATGCCTGTAGCCGAACATGGTAATGTGTTGAAAATATAAACCTTATGCTTGAACAACTCATCCTTCACTTTAAATGTAATGTAAACATATCCAATCGCTTCAACATTGCCGCCAATGCCTCTTATAATGCTGGTCTCTTTATGGTACGGTATACCGAGTTGCAATAATTGTTTATATTTAATCGCTGAAATCGATTCTCCTGTATCAATAAGCCATATAAAATCGTTCTGGAAAATTTTTAATGTCGCAAATAATGAGTTACTGCATGAAAAAATAAAATGGTTTAAGTTATTCACGAAAAAACTCATTGTAAATTTTCTCTGACTCTCTCCGTTCAGTTTCATCCGCTGACATCATCCTAATATTACGTCTGTTACCTTGTTTATGATTATAATGATTGTTTGGGTACCTACCTCGCATGCTTCCTCGCGGTGCTGCTCGCGCCGGTGCTGCTCGGGCACCCCGCGGAGCGTAGGAACCTCTTGCACCTCCACCGTAGCCGTAGCTGAACGGCCGTCTCTGGGGTTGCGAGAACTGACTATTGTAGAAACTCATTGCAGGTCTTCTAATCGGATTTACTACATGGGGCTGTCTTACCTGGCACTGTAACCTTCCTCTGTAATTATAAAATGACTGGTTATTCCTCTGACAACTTAGAATTTCACCATTATTCACAGAAGAAGAAGAGACTTCTTCGTCTTGTGCCGCTTGGATGGCATCCTTAAGGTAGTCGTAGTTCCTCGCAGTAATAATTGTGCTCAACTTACGATTCCTAAGGCCATCGGAAAAACGCTTAATGGCAAATCTTTCATTAATTGGTTTCAAAATACTGTAGCAATCCGAATTCCCGCTGGCTTGAGAAATCGTTAAGTCATTCATTAATTCGGAAATTTCCCTACCATAGTCACCAATTGACCTTTCGTGCTGTTTAATATTCTGTAATTTAGTTTGAATGGCCATAGCTGACTTCTGTGGTAAAAGAAGGCATTTCATGTCTTTCACAAGCTCCTCCACTGAATTATAGTCTGAAGAAAGCTTTATCTTGGCATTTTGAGATAATCTGCTCTTAATAACAAACTGAATTAAGTTTTTCTTACACTCATTCTTGGTTAAAACAGTATTATAGTATTCTATACCGTTGATTAATTGTTTGGTAATCGTGTCACAATCATCCATTATAGGTAAAAGATTCAAAGCCACTTTTAAATCGAACGAAGACATTTTGTTATCTTGTTTTAAATCCTCACATAAAGAAAATTCCTCTGTTTCCATTTGACACAAACTTTGTACTTCTTTATATAATATTTGAAATTGAGAACTCAACTCGTTGCATAAACTAATATCTTTCTTCTCTAATTTCCCTTCTAAAATTAAACTACTTAATTCATCTAATAAGCTATTATATCGCGTAAGTATTATAGAACATTCCTCAAACTTTTTAATTAATATCTGTCCTTGTCTCCTACTTGGACCTATTTTTATTAAGTAAGTACGTATCTCTTTTAGTTCCTCATATATTTTTCTTAGTCGTATTAACATATTATTATTAGAGTATGTTGCATAATAAAAGCTTTATAATAAAATATACATTTATATAATTTTGATTAAACAAAAGATTTATTAATGATTAAATAATAGTAGTTTATTTTATTTTTATAAGCAATTACGAAAGTTATTTTAGGATCAATAATTATGAATATTACATAATCATATCTTTTTATTATTACCGATTTGTACGTCTTAAGAATAGAGTTCATTAGCTTCTAGCGCAATAATTATGGAAGTTGTTTTCATACCAGTGTCCATATTCGTCATATCGCTTCACGCTCCTTATGATTGTTAATATTCGCACTATTCACTTACTTGTTTCTTATATATTATTCATTGCACTTAACACATATTGTTACACCGTATTAACACCCGAAAAAGGTGCCTCGACTCGTCTCATCTGCATCACGCTCGCTGCTGCTCTCTGGTCAATGCGCCGGTTTAGAAATTTCGCGAAGTATCGCATCATGAAGAATACTCCAAAAAGAATTACTGCATAAAGGAGTCCTGACGTGTATGTCTTCATGTGGCTCGTATGTTCCAATATTTCTACGTTATGCTGCATCATGGTATTGGTATGCCCAATTTGAGTCAAAATGTCCTGACGACTTATTCCTTGATTTTCTGTTGGCGGTCTCGTAGTTATAGGTGAATTACCCATGGTTACTATATTTAAATTTTACTTCATTATTTAATTAATTGTCCGCACACACTTAACGCGTCAGGCACATCTCCAATGGCAAGGTCGCCATGTAAGGAGGTAGCTAGAGGAGAGGAGTGAAACACGCGAGTACTGAGTAGATACTGATTTATTAGTCATAAGGTTACATACGTGCGCACGAATAATATAGATATAGGTAGATAATATATGTATTAGTTACTAAGTAGATCTTATAACTAGGTATACACCACAACCTTAAGCAATGTAATGCCAAATGCCGATGAATTCATAGTTAAATAATTACATACATACTCACGCCATTACTTCCCATTGGGTAAAGCAACAATTATAATGTGCATATTGATAAATTTCCTATGTATAACAACTTCAATGTGTTTAACATTAATTTCAAGAGAGCTTGCATTCCACGGGATTGGCACTTGTATTTTTTCAGTATATAACGAGGCGCATAAGTGTATTAAGACATTTTGGGAGGTCCATTATCAAACATTCTTAATTTTACAATATTTTCCCATTTAACATCAACTAGTGACTTGGAAAATTATTATTTTTAATTCTAAAGCTTTGGCTTTCCTTTTTGAAATTGTATGCCTTGAGTATATGTAGGTACATACATACATACATATACTCACGGCTATAAATCCCTAGAAGGGGTAGCCAGAGCTAAGGAATTAGAAATTCCTCAGCCACTTTCGGAAAGTTGAGTGGGGAAAAGATGGTAAAATAAAGGTTTTTGGTGATGGATCTCCAACCGCATCGCCCAAAAATCCCAAATAGCCCCAATACCGTTAGTCGCCTCTTACGTACACCCACCGGAAGAAATGGGGTAGTGCTATTCTAAGCCGACACTACACGGCATTATATTATATGTAGGTATCTAAGTGAAGATCACGAGAAGGCAAAAGACGCGACTAGCGCGGTAGCGACTTACTTCTACATCTTTGGCAGAGGCCTGTTTTCAGCAGATTTTGTCATCAGCCTGATTTATTGATAACTAGTGGATCGTCCCAGCTTCGCACGGGTAGCGTTGTTTTTTTAAATATCTGAGGTTTCTTTCTCCAGTCACTGCTCAAGCATTGTGAAATTCAGCGCAATGTTTTCAATTTATTAAATTTATAGCACTCCCTAAACAGTGTAGTTTGGTGATTTTTAATGCGCTTTAATGAACGGTTCAGTATTTCCGTTTAATAGCAAATTTGGAATAAAACGCTATGAAGTATTTATAACAATCTAAAAAATAAATCATTACGTGTTGTAGGATGCAACTACTGGCGCCATCTAGTATGTTATATGTAAATTAGTAACGATTCGGTTTTGGTCACGGGCGCGATGGCTTATTTTATGTATAATTTCGGTGTTTCTCTACCGATTTCTATGATTCTTTTTTTTACTGAATAGGTAATAATGTTACCTTTTTTAAATTAGGGATGAGTGAGAGGTTTACAAACGTAAGAGTAAACAAATATAATCAGAATGTTCCGAACTGCTAAGCTATCAGGAATTACACGTGTTATTGTGAGTCAACCGTAAAAGATAGACATAAACTGTTGAGGATTTTTTTTTAGATAATTTTATGAAAAATATTTCCGTGATACATGATTTCTATGTAAGTTTAACCATTAAGGCTGCACACGCGACGGAAGCTTAAAAAATGGACTAACTTCTCCCGTTTTCCCAAAATTTCCCAAAATTCCCCTTTACTACTCTGCTGAAAAGTATACAAAAACCTGCCCAGGAGTATGGAGAATAATTGTACCAAGTTTCGTTAAAATCCGTCGAGTAGTTTTTGTTTCCATAAGGAACATACAAACCGACAGACAGACAGACAGACAGACAGACAGACAAAAATTATACTGATTGCATTTTTGGCATCAGTATCGATCCCTAATCACCACCTGATAGTTATTTTGAAAATATATTTCATGTACAGAATTGACCTCTCTACAGATTTATTATAAGTATAGAAGATTGTCTTAGACCTCGATTTTAAAACATACAATTTTTATATTTTAAATCGATTAAAGACATCAAACTTAACAACTTTGCCTATGGAATGCTTATCTAAAATATTGTAATTTTAAAAATAATGAATACATAAAAAGTGTCGCTACCCAGATCAAACTGAGAAAGTATAGTCACATCTTGTGATTTGCTTCGCACCACACAGCTTCGTCTACATTCATAAATCTTTTCACACGTGATCCTTTATTCTTTACGCTTCTGACGCCTGCCTATTAAAGCACTTACTCCGATCTGAATATGTTCTCCGTGCTCGTCCTCTACTAACATTACCATCTACATTGGCTCTTCAAATCTCTTTCACCAACTTACAATCATCCACCCTGTCTAAATGCTAAACCATTTTAACATTCCTTTTTACATCTTTTTTACAATATCGTCTCTCCCACCTTTCAGGAATCACACTACTTCTCATACGATCACATAACCTTACATTTCATTATTTCCGTCCTAGTCCTTATCCTAAGTAAGAGAAGATAAAATAAGTAATATTAAGCCCCTTAGGTTGTTGCGTCCTTACAGGGTGTCACATTTGTAACTAATTAACTCATTATCACCTAATCCTACAATGTGACTTGCAATAAATACACTTGAATTTGAATGAGCAGACCACTGAAAACCGAATTTCACAAGTCCCCCAGGGGTCGCAACGGCCGCGCTCATCGGGAACATGAGCGTCGCAACGAGTTAATATGAACGCGTACCGAATTGCATTTCACTATATAAAGTGCGGTCCGCTCTCGGTAGGCATAATTCAATTCGATAGCCGGCAGGACAAGGAAGCTAGCAACATGAACTACTCAGTATTGGTAAAAATATTTTAATATTTACATATTTCTGTTAATAATAAGTAAATTTAAAAAGCGATATTTTATTACAATCACAATAAAAAAGTACAAAAAATATCGGTAACATTAGTTAAGTAACTTTTTTAAATTTTGGGTTGTATGTAATTTTTTTTTAATATTCTAGATTTCCTGCCTGGTGGCTGTAGCGGTGGTTGGTGTTTCAAGTAACCCCATACCTATAGGACCAATTATTGCTGTAAGTGAAAAATTTGTAGACGAAAATTATGTAACTGCTCCAAAAAGAGTATTTTCTTTAAATTGGAAAAGTACCATATTAAATTAATTACTTTAAAAATATATAAACGTTAATTTTATCAGTTAATAAGATGTTTTTGGGTATTATATAGTCTATATAACTATAATTCTCATGTCAATGGAAAACATATTAAATTTTAAAAAAAATAGTGTCATAAGTATGTTTTTGGATTTTCACCCTAATAAAATCATAAACGCTCGTCAATTATGTAAGGACATGGCAAACTGTAACAGAACTTATAATTCAAACTAACCATTTCTTTTACCAGGACCACCCCCGCTATGCATTCAACTACGCAGTGAACGATCCCCACACGGGAGACAACAAGGCACAATGGGAGGCCAGAGACGGCGACCACGTCAAGGGCTCCTACTCCCTCGTAGAACCTGACGGATCCCTACGAGTAGTGGACTATACAGCTGACGACCACCACGGTTTCAACGCCGTCGTCAAACACATCGGAGCCAGCATCCACAGCGTCGCACCCATCCATCATGCTGAACCACTACACCTCACCCCAATCCAACCATTAGCTCCCATCAACTACGGATTCGGCGCTGCACCACTCGCCATCGGTCTACATAAACCCCTCCCGCTCGGACATTGGAGCCTACCCTGGGACCCTCTCACTCACTCCTACGGAGGCTGGGTACCACTCGGAGGACCAATCATTGAAGACCCCACGTACGGACCACACGCCACCATCATCAGCAAAAAATGGAAGGACGGAAAGTACCACGAAGTCATTACCGGGCCGATATCGTTGGTCGGACAAAAATTGGTGATTAAGACCAACCACTGATCTATCTTCACTATTATGCTTATCGGTTATAGCAATAAGATTGTGATAGTGATATTAAGTGTTATTACGGTGTTAAGAATGAGTGTTTCTGATGTATTAACAGTTACACTTTTCAACTAGTCCTTGTTGTAAATAATCCTTTTTAAGATGTGATATCAATAAAAATGATTTGAACTGTTAAATTTTGTTGCAATTAATTTGAAAAAGAAAATATCTTTACTGCCTCAAAAACTTTAAATTAAAGTGTTAGATAATCATGATATTTTATGACTTATTGCAAATGATAGAAGATAGAGATACAAATACTTGCTAGAAATGTCTTAAGCAGATCACCTAATTAGTATTCAATCACCTTTAAACTACAACCCAACTTCTACAAAACCTGCAAGAAAAAAACACGGCAGTCCTATTTTAAGCTGATATAAACAAACAAACCTTTACATTTATTTGTCTTTATTTGTCTTTTCTAAAGACACATGTGTGGTTAATTTATCATGGTTGTTAACGGTGAGGGAAAACATCGTGAGGAAACCCACATGGCTGAGTTGTACTTAGTCATGTGACAGTGTATTAATACAAAACGGCGATAGGCCTGCCCTCTATCACGTGAGTACACTGTCCATGCAAAACGTGGGTACTCTGAACACCAGGTGACAAAGTCACGTGATATTCAGAAGTATTGGTACCTCTGCCAACCCCTTCGGGGATATTCGGCGTGAACGTTTATGTATATGTTTATGTTATGTTATAAACCTTTACACAGCAACTCTCTAATTATGACAGCACTATTTATATAAGTGTTTCTAGTAAAACATTCTCCAATAATAACAGCCCTACAATAAATGTGCACAGGGCCGTAACTACCATGTTCCATCTAGATTTGCGCAATGGGTAAACACACACGTAATATCGGACTGATAATTGACCCACATTGCATTTCTACTAAAAGGTGAAATCTTTAGATACGGTTCTAATTAGTTTGTAATTTGAAAGCATACATTATGGCAACAAACAGATGTCTCAGAATTAAAAAAAAAAATAACATACAACTTGTGTCACATGTGTGTAGTATCGACTTCGAATAGCACTAACCCATTTCTTCCCGTGGGTAGTTGTCAGTAGCAACTTAATGTAAAGGGCCTAAAGGTGATTAATGGGCTATATTCTTCATTTTACAATAATTCCAAGAGATTTTTAACTCTGAAGATCTGATCTATAATTATTTTATATACGTTATTCCTTTTGGGATTTACATACACACATACATACATATACTCACGGCTATAAATCCCTAGAAGGGGTAGCCAGAGCTAAGGAATCAGAAATTCCTCAGCCACTTTTGGAAAGTTGAGTGGGGAAAAGATGGTGAAATAAAGATTGTTGGTGATGGGTCTCCAACCTCATCGCCCAAAAATCCCTAAAAAGCCCCAATACCGTTAGTCGCCTCTTACGTACACCCTCCGGAAGAAATGGAGTAGTGCTATTCTTAGACGGCACTACACAGCTAACTATTTTGGGATTTATAGCCGTGAATATATATGTTTATGTTTCTTATACAACCATATCGTTTTTCAATTTGACGTAAGCGTCGGCATTTGCCTAATTTAACTAACCTAACTGACAGATTGTGTATGACTTACAGCTACTAATCTCAGATGACACGTGAGGATGTGACATACTCGCTCTCACATGCCTCAGAAGCTAAACGACTAAGGGATTCGAGGTTTTTAAGTGATGGTTAAAACCTTACCTATGGGAATGGGAATGAATATATATTTTGATAGGCACTTTAGAACAAAGCCGCTCATTTAATCACTGATTCGGACACAGAGAGTAGGATGTTTGTAAGGTACTTTAAGCCCAATAAATATTTAAATTGCTCACAACATAAGCTGTGCTAACCTCCGTGGTGAAACAGGACATGGAGGAGTGAGATACTCGTTGTAAAGAAAAAATAAAGATCCTTTGTTTGAAAGGGCACGTTAAGCTATGGGTCGACCCAATCGTCCGACCCAAAAGTCTCCATGTTAGATTCTGCTGATCACCTAATCAAGGGTAGGCTGGTGCCTCCCGGTGTGGACCTAGCGAAGGCTTGAACGTTACTTCGCCATTTCTTTCCATGGATGCTGTATAAGGTGAATAGTGTACCTAGGAGTTTTTCTATGTTCAGGAGCACGAGCGTTATTTTATCGTTGCTCTATCGGCTAGAATAAGATGAAAGTATACGGTACTATGTTAATGCGAAAGAGATGGCTGTTTTATACATACATACATATACTCACGGCTGTAAATCCCTACAAGGGGTAGCCAGAGCTGAGGAACTAGAAGTTCCTCGGCCACTTTTGGAAAGTAGAGTGGGGAAAAGATGGTAAAAATAAAGGTTGTTGGTGATGGGTCTCCAACCGCATCGCCCAAAAATCCCTTAATAGCCCCAATACCGTTAGTCGCCTCTTACGTACACCCACCGGAAGAAATGGGGTAGTGCTATTCTAAGCCGACACTACACAGCACACAGTACATGGCTGTTTTATACCACGCGTTATCTAGTTAAAAGGTCGCTCGTGCTAGCTATGCAAAGGGCAATAGGTTTGTGAATCATCCAAATGCTGTGAATGCTGTTTAGGCTAAGTATCTACTCAATTCATTTATTATTTTTTACTAGTGGATCGTCCCAGCTTCGCACGGGTAGCGTTGTTTTTTTAAATATCTGAGGTTTCTTTCTTCAGTCACTGCTCAAGCATTGTGAAATTCAGCGTAATGTTTTCAATTTATTAAATTTATAGCACTCCCTTAACAGTGTAGTTTGGTGATTTTGAATGCGCTTTAATGAACGGTTCAGTATTTCCGTTTAATAGCAAATTTTGGAATAAAACGCCATGAAGTATTTATAACAATCTAAAAAATAGTCATTACGTTATGAAGGATGCAACTACTGGCGCCATCTAGTATGTTATATGTAAATTAGAAAAGATTTGGTTTCGATCACGGGCGCGATGGCTTATTTTATGTATAATTTCGGTGTTTGTCTACCGATTTCTATGATTCTTTTTTTATTGAATAGGTAATAATGTTACCTTTTTTAAATTAGGGATGAGTGAGAGGTTTACAAACGTAAGAGTAAACAAATATAATCAGGATGTTCCGAACTGCTAAGCCATCAGGAATTACACGTGTTATTGTGAGTCAACCATAAAAGATAGACATATACTGTTGGGGATTTTTTTTTAGATAATTTTATGAAGAATATTTCCGCGACACATGATTTCTATGTAAGTTTAACCATTAAGGCTGCACATGCGACGGAAGCTTAAAAAATGGAGTAACTTCTCCCGTTTTCCCCAAATGCCCCAAAATTCCCCTTTACTTCTCTGCTGGAAAGTATACAAAAACCTGCGCAAGAGTATGAAGAATAATTGTACCAAGTTTCGTTAAAATCCGTCGAGTAGTTTTTGTTTCCATAAGGAACATACAAACCGACAGACAGACAGACAGACAGACAGACAGACAGACAAAAATTTTACTGATTGCATTTTTGGCATCAGTATCGATCCCTAATCATCACCTGATAGTTATTTTGAAAATATATTTCATGTACAGAATTGACCTCTCTACAGATTTATTATAAGTATAGATGTAACATTATTGTATCATGTTGTATTGCGTCATAGTTAATAAATAAAATAGGTTTTTTCATTATTTCTCTTATATATATTTCTTTCAACTGTTTTTTACGTTAAATTCATGAGGTTACTTTCATTAAGCCTGGGATCGTTTTTTTTGGATTAGGGACATCGTGGATTACATAACATTTTCGTCGATTATAGGCACCAAAAGCTTTTAATATGTAACGCGATAATGTTAAATTAGGGCTATATGAAATAGCTAAAGCGATCCTAGCGTTAATTTATTATACTAGTTAACTCAACATTCACGCCGTTTATCCGTGATAGGGTAGCAAAGGTACTACATCTAATACTTCTGAACATACATACATACATATTCTCACGCCGTTAGCTCCCATTGGGGTAGGCAGAGACTATCGATCGCCACTTTGTACGATCCTGGCAAACCTCTCTAGCTTCATTCACATCCATCAATCTTTTCATACATGCTCTTTTATTCTTTCTTCTACGGACACCTGCCTACCCCAACATACATAAAGATTTGATTCCAGATTTTCAGAGTTCCCACGCTTGTCTTGTACAATGCATTTACGTAACAGGGGCCTAGCCTACCGTCGATTCGTACGAATGCACTGTCATATTACTAAGTACAACTCCGCCATATCATCAAAGTTAAAAGGCCCAAATTATTTTTTCTTTAATAATAATATATTTTGTGATTGTTGTCAAAGGTTGTTTTTTTACTTTTAAAGAAAGGGAAACCCCCTCATTGAATAGGTAAACGTTATAAAACGCTTTTACTTTATTTAGCTTTCCATTTACGCTGAGTTTCATTTTATAAGGGTTTTAAAATTAAGCCGCTCTTCCGGTCCATGTCGGTAAGTTGATACATATGGAAGTATATATATTAAAATGTATTGTGACATCAAACCACTTAACACTAACTCATGCAGAAAATTATCACCTACAAAATAACGTTTGGATTAAGCAATTACTTGAACGAGACAATTACATAGACACGTCGAATTAACAACTTGTTAATATTAATGTATGTACACCAGTTTCGCTCACGTATTGTGAGATTCACAATCATTAGTCAAATGATCCGTGAACGTAAGAAGGTTTGGGCAAACTGGACCATTTCGGGTCGTATATTTACATTAATTAATACATTAATGTAGTATAAAACACCTTTGGTGTACCGATGTAGTTACAGTGCACTTCGTTTGCTGAAAGGAACATCAACTTGAAATATGATCGCTTTACTTTTGGTAAGTAGTTTTAACAATATAATCAGTAGGACAGAAAGTATCCAAATATCGAAATTTGGAAACCTAGTTGGGGTGGATTGCAAAAACATCATGGGGATGTCATATCTCTTAAATCATAAAAAATAGTAAGTAAAATTTAATTAATATGTATAGCAAGAAATATCATCACTTTTGAATTCTAGACCCGAATATTCTTACACTTATGTTCCTTATATAATGGAAAAATAATATTTAATATCAACCCTTAAAATCAGTCGTATCAAAATATCCACAATGTGACAGTATAAAATAATTTTAATCTTTTTGTTCATGAAAACCTCATGTGGGGATTATTACTAATAAATAAAGAATAAATAAAGGAAAGAAAAATTTCGACACAGGCGGGATTCGAACCCGCGACCTCGGGTATACGCCCCCGTCGCTCTTGCCAATTGAGTACCGTGTCAATGGCTGCCAGCGCGAAATTCTTCTATCCTTTATTTCTTTTACACGTTTTAGTAGTGCTTGCGTTTCCTACCTCCGAATTTTTCACTAATTCGGAAGGCCACTTGTCTATCTTTTCAGATAGAATGCAAATGTTGAAAACGCCTAACTATCACATAATTTTAATCTTTTTGTGGATAGAATAGAAATCATCCAACAACCTTTATTTTACCATCTTTTCCCCACGCACATTTCCAAAAGTGGCTGAGGAATTTCTAATCCCTTAGCTCTGGCTACCCCTTCTAGGGATTTATAGCCGTGAGTATATGCATGAATTTGGTGATTTGAACTCAGAAGAAAAGTCAATAATATCCTGTGTCCCCCTATTTACACAACGCAGGGTCATAGGTAGAAAATAAGCTGAAACCAACAGACGTACTCAACAAAACAATAAACTAATGTGATCTTACAGGTATCCTGCGTGCTGGCCGCGACCAGCGCGTATCCTCACGGCGGAGAAATCTTGCAAGTTCCAATTGCTACCGCTATTGGAAGTATAGTATGTATTTATTTATATTTTTATTACAGATGTCAAATCAAATCATGATAGTTAAGTTTAAGTATGGGTAGGGGTAGGGGATGATGTTAAAGACTAGCTGGTGATGAGTTGCTAATAGCCAAAAACACTCCTTTATATTTTCGCTTAATTTGCTGTGTAGTGTCAGCTTAGAATAGCACTACCCCATTTCTTCCGATGGGTGTACGTAAGAGGCGACTAACGGTATTGGGGGCTTTTAAGGAATTTTTGGGCGATGCGGTTGGAGACCCATCACTAACAACCTTTATTTTACCATCTTTTCCCCCCACAACTATCCAAAAGTGGCTGAAGAATTTCTAATTCCTTAGCTCTGGCTACCCCTTCTAGGGAGTTATAGCCATGAGTATATGTATGTATGTATGTACTCCTTTATATGTGACTATGGATATTTAAGTTAGTAAAATAATAAGTAAGCTTTTGACCAGTGCAAACCTAAATACTGATAAGACAGGCATTTTTAATAAAAGGAGACTTAGGACACCGTAGCACGTGCGATTTACAATATTTTTTAGACGGCTTTATATAAATGTGAAAAAGCAGTGAAATATTTTACTAACATACTTTAAAAAACTCTAGTGCTAATATGATATTTATAATTTTATATACCATGTTATACATTGAATGCATATAACTATTCAAAAGCAACCCCAAATAGATAGGACCATAGGGATTTTTTAAATTAAATTATATAATATCAAATATCTTTAGCTTAAGTAATCGAATCATGAAGATTTTAAACAGTTCCCTATTAGTGATAGAACAGCAAATTGTACATCTTTGGAAAAAATGTTTTCTTTTTAACCGACTTCAAAAAAGGAGGTTCTCAGTTCGATTGTTTGTATGTATGTATGTATGTATGTATGTATGTATGTATGTATGTATAATTGTCCGCGATTATCTCGCGTTTGGCTTAAGCTATTTGGATGCGGTTTTCAGGAATGTATTCCTTACATTTAGGAGAAGGTTTTAGTGCTTTAACCGACCAAAAAAAGAAAGGAGGTTCTGTGTTTGACCTGTATGTATGTCTGTTGGTCCGCGATTATCTCACGTTTGGCTTAAGCTATTTGGGTGCGGTTTTCAGAAAAGTATTCGTTACATTTAGGAGATGGGTTTTGTGCTTTAACCGACTCTAAAAGAAAGCAGGTTCTGTGTTTGACCTGTATGTATGTATGTTGGTCGGCGATTATCTCGCGTTTCGCTTAAGCTATTTGGATGCGGTTTTCAGAAAAGTACTTGTTACTTTCAGGAGAAGGTTTTAGTGATCTAACCGTCTCAAAAAAGGAGTTTCTGAGTTTCACCTATAAGTATGTATGTAAGTTTGAAGGTTCTTAGTTATTATTAGACAAAGAGTTATCAGTTTATGTTATAACATTCAGGATAAGGTTTATGTTCTTTAGCCGACTCGAAAAAAAGAAGGTTCTTAGTTTGACCTATAAGTATGTATGTGAATTATCCATACTAGACAGAGATTTATCAATATATGTTAATAAAGTTTTTTTTTATTAGTAATAAACAGAGTTACTAAATTATTAAACAAAAAAGTATATAAAAAACATGAATAAATGACTCTTAATTATATTTAAGAAAAAAATATATCTACTGCAACATCATGTTTTTCATCCTGGTCATTTCAATCAAGGCTCTTTCGTCATGGGTATGGTTAAGTAATTTCTTTGAATCTATATCACTTAAAGCCATCCTATCAAGGGATTTTACACGACTCAACGCTACATAACATTGGCTCTCTAATTTTGAAGTCTTTGTTTTTTTCGTTGGGTGTTTCCTTCTCCCTTACGCGACTTTTCCTTAAAGCATCCTTTGATTTTCTACCTAGGCCCGCAGGTCAACAAAATAGTAACAAGTAAGCTAAAGTCATAATAACAAATCCTATCACTACCTCTTAAAAAAAACTATAAAATAAACGGACAGTAAAATTTATCTCTAAAAACTATCACTAATTCACTATTTACTTAAAAAACTCAGAGTTAATTAAGAACTTATCACTAAAAAGTATGAAATAAAAAAGAAAAAGAAAAACTTAAAATTAAAAACTAAACGGAAAAAAAAACAAATATTGTTACTTATAACTATATTATTATTTTTTATTTAAAAAAGAACCGCCTTCAAAAATCCAACTGAAAAGAATAAAATAATTTTTAATTATTTTATTATGTATACCTCTATTCAACTTCTTCTTTTTGAAGTCGGTGCCAAACAGACAAATCCAAAATGAAACATGCTACATAGAGAAAACCATACGAATAATAAATCAATCGATAGTGCCTCAACAACAGTAACACAATCGCGCTCGCAACGACGTCGATTTATATAGGCTGGAGGTGGGGGACAGTGAGCGGTGCTTAGCCTGGTGTGCATGCGTCGCACTCCGCAGAGAATTATCATAATATACATGTCACCGTAAAACTGTAAATACTAGTAAATTATAATTTTAGATAGATAGCGAGATAATATAACGTTAGGTAAGGTTATGTTAGATTATCAGATTTCAAACTAACGGAATTAACAATTCGACAGGGACATTCGTGCACCGAGTTGGCACAACCAAAACTTCTAACACTGTTAAAAGACGGTCGAGAATCTAAATCACTACATAGTATAACACAAAGTCGCGTTCTCTGTCCCTGTCTGGGATATAGGGACATCCTTATGTATACTTTAATCTGTAAAACTGCGAAATGGATGTTGATGCGAATTTTTTTATTGATTGATTGAAAAGGAAGGTTTATAAGGATGGTATACGCTGATGAGGAGGGGAACTCACTCCACTTGAGCGGGCCACTAATATTCGTTCTTCTTTGTCGTGAAAATTGGTTTGGCACCGACTTCAAAAAGAAGAAGTTGAATAGAGGTATACATAATAAAATAATTAAAAATTATTTTATTCTTTTCAGTTGGATTTTTGAAGGCGGTTCTTTTTTAAATAAAAAATAATAATATAGTTATAAGTAACAATATTTGTTTTTTTTTCCGTTTAGTTTTTAATTTTTTTCTATGAATATTTCATATCATATACAATAAAGAGTTTTTCAAATTTGTACCAATAGCTGTTGAATATCCTTAAACAAATAAACAATTTAATTTCCAGCCAAATCCCAACTATGGTTTCAACTACGCCGTGAACGACCCTCACACCGGCGACAACAAAGCGCAATGGGAGTCACGACACGGAGACGTGGTCAAAGGAGCTTACTCCCTAGTGGAACCCGATGGCAGCATCAGACTAGTCGAGTACCATGCCGATGACGCGACTGGCTTTAACGCGATCGTCAAGAAAATCGGGCCTAACGTACATCCTGAATACCTAAAACCAATCGAACACATCGCGCCAGTCATCCAACATCAGCCGATCATCCACCAAGCCCCAATAATCCACGAACTCCCGAAAATAATCACCCCATCTTACCACGCTTCGTCCATCATCCACCCGGAACCACTATGGGCCCCGGAACCAATCATCGCCCCATACATTGAACCATTACATCTCCCGTATTACAAACCATCACCCCTGGTCTCAATTTCTGGCTCATCATACAACAAAGGGCATTTATATAACCATTGGTCAGCCGGTCCCATTTCTTTGGAAGGCAAAACTTTGACAATCAGAACCAAGCATTAATATTATATATGACTTCTATATAAATATTTATATAGAAGTCATAACTAGTAACTCGTTAGTTACCCAAGGCACTAGTGTGTTTTTGCATTCGATAAGTTTGCAAAAATACACATAGGTCTTGATAGGAGTTAAGGAAGATGTACCAAAGCAACGAAGTGCGAATAACTTCAGCAATCGAAAATAAATGATTTCTACATACACATGTGTTTTACTGATGCCACCCAAATACCTCTTTGTATGACGAAAAAATGTTTTTAACGCATGAACGAGTCTCGTATTAATGCAATTATACATTTGATTTAATGAGTTTTGTAATTTGAGTCACACTTTAACACATAGTTGTTAACATGTTTGATTTGTGCAATAGTATTTCATCGGTATACCTTTCATATATTGGAATTAGTTAATAGATGGAAACAATGACTACATTGTAAGGAATACCTTTAGAAGAGATCGTTAACAGACCGCATATTTATTTATTTTTTAAATATCCTGATTGATAATAACAAGAAATACATTTTTATTGTAATTTTAAATCTAAATTAGATTGAACATAAATAATTTGGACTGCAACGTGAAGTTTTGTTCATTATAATTGAAACTAATTAACTACAAATATAAAGTGTGAATCAGTTATAATCATATTTGAAATTTGTATTCGACATACAATTAAAAATGAATGAAAAGGGTTTTTAATAGACCCAACAATGGTAATACTGAAATCATAAAAAAAGCCAAGCAGGAAACATTACATTTACTTTCATATTAAGCACATGTTATATTTTACACACATACATACATATACTCACGGCTATGGGGTAGATGCCCTAGATGGGGTAGCTAGAGCTAAGAAATTAAAATTTCCTCAGCCACTTTTGGAAAGTAAATGGGGAATAGATGGTAAAATAAAGGTCGTTAGTGATGGGTCTCCAACCGCATCGCCCAAAAATCCCTTCAAAGCCCCAATACCTTTAGTCGCCTCTTACGTACACCCTCCGGAAGAATTGGGGCAGTGTTATTCTAAGCCGACACTACACAGCAGCTGTTATATTTTATAGATATCATATCTTTTACTACAGAACCGAGTAATCAAATAAGGGTACTTATAGAATTGTATAGAAATACTCTTCTTTGCACATCAAACGAAAATTGTTTACAAACTTAATAAAACAGTTTACAGAGAAGTGCAGTTGGTGGTCTTATCGCTAAAAGCGATCTCTTCCAGACAACCATTGGAAAGTAAGATCAGTAAATTAATCATAAGGGAAGAAGTACAAAACAAGGCCAAAAAGATATATATACTTATGGCACAGAAAATAAGAATTACTCACCGGATTATTATCTTCATCGACGTCATACTCCTCACGTTGTACAGTCATCAGTTTTCCACTTGCATTTATCACCTAGAGGAAATTAAACTATATTTTATAATAGCTTTTACAAAACTATACTAAAAACACAGAAAGTCTTAATACGAAAGCAATTTAAGAATATATCTTTCTTTAATCTTTACTATGGAAGAAGAAACGTATTCCAACCATAACTGGAGCAATGGTGTAATAAAGTAACTATAGTTTTGCTCAATAAATGTGCTATCTAATGCTAGATAGTTTTTTTCAAATGGGACTTGTTATTTCTGAGCGCGTTTGATGAAACTATGGCTAATCCAACCATACTTGAGACTTTAGAAAAGCCACCAACGTGATTCCAATTACGTTTTTACTTTTTAATGATACATAGAGGAGAACATAGTATTACAAAACAATTCGGTGAATACTGTTGAGCCGCAGTCTAAGGACTACCAGTGAACGTTACCACCTATTAAGTATTAATGGCTGAGTATGCTGCACATGGGAAGTGTTTTTTTGTTTTGTTTAAGTAGGCATTAGGGTTAGGTATTTAGATAGTTTTTCATATGTAAAATTAATAAAGTATAAAACCTACGTATTTTTCTTAGGTTAAATAAATGATACCGCGTCTTGATCTCAAAAAAGGAGTTTTTGTTACTATTAGGGATTTTGATTTCTCGACATATTTTATTTCTCGAGGCTCGAGAATTCTTGACAGCAATTTCTCGAATTTCTCGAGGCATTCGAGAAAATTTTTAAAAATTTAAAAATCTGTATTATATACCGTAAAATTTAAAATAAAAATTTAATTTTGAAATCAACAACAATAATAAGTATGAACTTCACGTAGTCTTTCATTATTATAAGTAGTTTTTTGGATATTCAGATCAATTATCTTTACTTAGGATTTATAAATTACAGTCTTTTACTAGAGGTACAATTTGTCATCTTATTATTTTACAGCTAATTAATATTTCCTACTTTCTTATAAAATAGAATTTTAAAAACACTAGAGCATTAATAGCTTTGTCAGATAATCTGTTGCGTATTTTGTTGACAATGTTCCCAGATTTTGCCGTGAAGTGCCGGCTTAGAATGTCAATACCCCTTTGTACGGATGTCGTAAGAGGCAACTAAGTGTATGGGGCTTTAAGTGGTTTTGGGCGATGAGGTTGCAAACCCATTAATACCGATACTTTGTTTCTACCATATTGTTCCCTCTCTAAGGCTCTGGCTACCACTTTTTGGGATTTATGGCCGCGAGTATATGTTTGTATGTACGTTCCCAGATATAGAAAAAACTCTTTTGATTTCGGTTGAGGTGGGCTTTACAGTTAATAGGGCTTTATAAAGATTTCAAGATTAGGTGTTCGTTTTCCCGCTGACTCGTTCAACTGTTTTTTTTTCGGACCAAACTTTTTGTTACTTGCTTTTTGTCACCGACGCGAAGCGGTTGCGCAGAGACAGAAGACAAATCCTGCGGGATTTTAATTTGAATTTTATTTGTAGATTTATTTGTCGAGTTCTCGAGAAATCTCGAGCGAAAACCCTAGTTACTATACATTACGAATGTTTACAACGATTGAAAAATAACTATTATAAAATAACTGTTATTCAAACTTGAATGACATTAATTAAGGACAACTATTATCTTTATATTAGTCAACTGAATTATACTTAAGAGTTTATCTCTTAATTTAATAGATATTATCCATGTGTGTATGTAATATTTTTAAATAATGGTACTAACAGTAAATAAAATCATCGTAAACTAGATAGAATAATATATTAGATAACATCATTAATAAGGAACCCTCATTACGCGACTTGACTAGTGCGGATGTAGTAAGCTATTTCAGTGTACTGTAAATACTTTCGACGGATATTTCGATCATCTCGGTGTTCGTTTTTATAATTTAGTTGTATCTATTTATTTTTAGTGGATTCATAACAATTCACCGTTATATAGTTTAGAGCGTGTTTATCTTATTTTATATCTACTCACACGCATTTTCCATAAATAATTACAAAGTTTTATTGAAATTTTAGATGGAAAAACCCACCGAAATGACAAAAAAGTGTAAGAAATGTCACGCACCAACGAATCCGGCGCTCTCTCGGCATCCCTCTGCTTCCCGGCGTCGTGCAGCCGGCACAGCGCCACCGACACCACGCACGCGGGGTGCGACAGCGCGGACACCTCCACCGCCTGCACGCAGCGCATGTCTACCGTGCCTGCGACACAACACACCACTCAATACTGTACTCTACTCGTCTCTCTCTCTCTCTCTCTCTCTATACTGCACTCTCCTTCTCTCTCTCTCTCTCTCTCTCTCTACACTGTACTCTTCTTGCGACAGCGCGGACAACTCCACTGCCTGCACGCAGCGCATGTCTACCGTGCCTGCGACACATCACACAACTCTACATACATCAATACATGTCTTTGTCGTGCCTGCAACGTACAGCACAACAGTCTACACTGTATGCACTTGTCTTTCTCTCTACACTCTACTCTTCTTGTCTCTCTCTCACTCTACATTCTACTAGCCGATAGTGTCGAGCGCTTCCGCCCCGAACACCACGAGTTGGTCATGCTACTTGTCTCTATCTTACTCTACATATATTGAAAATACTACTATATATTGAAAATATGCTACCACCTTAACCTTTCAAACCTAAAACTCAGCAATATCAAGCTTGCTGAGTTCGTAGATAGTTGCTAATGAATCAGCCCCTAAGACAACAAGCTGGTTAAGCTACATGTCTCTCTCTCACTCAAATCTATATTACCAACCACAGTATCACTTCAAAATCTAACCAACCCAATCCAAACTCACCATTATCAAGCTTGCTGAGTTCGTAGATAGCAACGAGTGCATCAGCCCGAAACAACACGACTGGTCGTGCTACTTGTTTCTCTCTTACACACACACTCTACTCTATCTCCTAACCAAACCACTTTCAAATCTCACCGACCCCAACCCAGAATCTACTTACCATTATCAAGCTTGCTAAGTTCATATATAGTGACGAGGGCATCCGCCCCAAACACAACAAGTTGATCGTGCAGACAATCTATAACTGACACTGGCGATTGCACGCCGACGATCTTGGCGAATTTGTTGTCTAAGCGGGATTCTCGAGGGTATAGACGGATCTCGTCGTGACCGTCTAGGATGCTGAAGCAACCTGCGGGGAATTAGGTTTTTTTGTAGATTTATTTATACTATGGCGTAAATGCCTATAAAAAAATATTGTGTGGGGTATTTTAAATGTTTTCGGTTTTGGAATATATGAGGGTAGTTTGTAATGACTCATTTAAACAAAGATTATAATTGTATAGCATGAGGCATGGTAACATATTAAGAAATGATTTATCGACGAGATTCCGTTCAAATGATTTTACTTTTATAATAAGTAATATAGAGAGGTGGTATCTTACTAGAAGATATTTCTTACAATAAAACGAAATCAAAATGTATAATCACCTATGACAACATAGTCCCTCCACCACAGCATCCCGCCGGTGACCACAAAGTCTTTCTCTTGAGACTCGTTCCCAAACAACTTCCACTTCCGGGATACGCAGTTATAATGCGCCAGGCCTGTGCGCCCCGCCACGCTTAGGTTCACACCTCCACTGTCTATTGCGCTGTACTGGAGTGGAAAAAATATTTGTTAGATATTAGCGAGAGAGATAAAGGACTAGCAATAAAGACTCATTCCCGAACAACTTTCATTTCCGGGATACGCATTTATAGTGAGCCAGTCCGGATGCGCCTCGCCACGCTTAGGTTCACGCTTGCGTTGTCTATTGCGCTGTACTGGATTAGAAAAAATAACTGTTAGAGAGAGACAAATAAAGAGGAAGAGAGAGATATAAAGGATTAGCAGTAAAAACTCGTTGCCAAACAACTTCCATTTCCGAGACACGCAGTTGAAGTGCGTCAGACCACGCTTAAATAAAAATAAAATAAAATAATCATTTATTTCAAAATAAAAAGATAAATCTTTGTTTTTTGAACGTCAAATTTTAACTTAATACTAAGTTTACTTCGGATTCGGAAGGTGTTTTGTTGAGAGAAGAACCCGTAAGAAACTCGTCAACACACATCTTTTTTTAACGTCCATTACAATTTTGGTGTTAGCCCGGAAACATCCTGCACAGAGCCCTGATGACACCAAGCCACTTCATCATTAATGTAATCATTGACATTGTAATAGGCTTTCGAACTAAGATTTTTTTTAACTGCTGCTTTGAATTTTGTTTCTGTTAAATTTAAAATGTCCTCAGGTATTTTATTATACATTTTTACGCATAACCCCATGAAAGATGTATTTACTTTTGACAATCTGTATTTTGGTACTGATATTTTATTGTTGTCTCTCAGGTTTCGAATATGTCTGTCACAATTTTTCACAAAAGAGGCCTGATTCTTAGTTTCATACCTGCATTGTTTATTATGCGTACTGGATTGGGGAAATACTGAGAGAGATAAAAAATTGGCAGTGTGCCGGGTTTGTAAGTGTGAGCGAGCTAGACTCAGGGCAATGAAAGGAACAACAACGATTCACATCACGCGGTTTTTATAGTTGGAGTTTGTGAAAATAACTTGATATATCTTGAAGAGAGAAGTTCTTTGTTCATTATGAAACTGTTGCTTTTTATCAAATTGGAATGTGTGTGATATAAATGAGTTTGAATGCTTATTTGATATAAAGTTCTATGGGAATTGCAATTAAATGGTAGAAACGAAACCGTCATCTGTTTCTGTTCGTATGTCTCAACTATTTATTCAGTTAACAGCCGAGACTATTTTATTTTATTATTTTTATTTTATTTGTTCGGAATACTTACAGCAAATCATACAATAATTGTTTATAAATTAAGTTATAAACTAAACCAATAACAATATTCGCAAATAGAATTGGCGGTCTTAAGTTGCAATTTAACACGTAAGTTCTATGGACTGCAAGGGTACAATAAAAGAGTATTCCCAGGGAAAATGCTACTGAAACAGAACAAAATGGAATGGTTGTTTTGCACAGGGAGAATTTCTTAGCTGAGAAAAATGTTATTTCAATTGCTGTGACTCAGAAAAATAAACTGTTTTATTAGCAACTTGGGCTTAAACAATTGTTTATTACTAGTTCTACTCACCCTCAATGGCCAATTAGTAGCAATATAAGTAGCAGGCAACGGCAAGACAATCCATTGTTTCCTACATTCATTATCATCTACAAATTCCCTGTATTTGGGGCTGCCAACCAATTCTATGGTGGGTTCATCACCATTCTCCGATTGGTACGAATCACCAGAAGAGTCTATTATGGACACGTTGTGGCGTTTCGTTAAGTTATCTTCAAGGTTCACGTATAGTTTGTCGTCAGCTTGCAGGTATAAGTGGCTTTGGTTGCTCTGAAAATATATTAAGTTTGTGGTAATTTATAATATCTGGCGGTATAAAGTTGGCTTTATGATTGGTTTTAAATTTATTATAAAAATATGATTACTCTCATATATATTATAAAAGTAGTATAGTAAGAGATTTAAAGCATATTCTCTATTGAATTTGAATGTGTCGTCCTCTACTGACATTACCAACAAATGAAAAATATATTAATATAATACTCATTATACTAACCATACAAGGATTAACAGTTAGAGGGCTCTTGACAAAGTCCAACTGAATGAGGTTAGAGTTGCCTTCATCTTCCACTTTCACCATCCATAGCTGATAACCTTCTGTTGACCATTCCTGTAACAAAATAAGAATTATTGTTATACTAGTCGATCCAGTAACTTTGTGCCACCTAAAAGAAGGAAGTTAGTCTCATGATAGTGTAATGAAATAACTTTGATTGAAATTGGGTCTTTCTAGATGAATATATTTGCTTTTTATATGTTGTTGCTTATTTTTGTTAGAAACAAATTAAATTTTGATTACTGCACCCATTTTAAGCCTCAGTTGAAATTATTACCAAGTTACATACCATTCCAGAAACAATAAGCGGGTTATGTTTCCCCAAATCCTGGTTGAGCCCATAGTCCCAGGCCAGGGAGCACATCAGCAAGGCCCCAAACGTGGACCAAACTGATATACCGCCTCGTTCCCAACTTATGGCCACTGCGCGACCGTCCGCTGTCCATCTGATATGAAAAAATGTATTTTTTTAATAACTTACACTGATTTAGACATAACACTTTTATATAAAAATTTTGACTAAAGACACAGAGTCTCAAATTCCTGAAGTGGGTTTCCTCACGATGTTTTCGGTCACCGTTAAATACCATGATAAATTAACCAAATGTGGACCAAACTGAGATCATCAGCGACCATCCGCTGTCCATCTGGTATTGAAATCGAGATAAAATTTTAAATAATGAACATTTTTTATATCGTAACACTATTATATGATACTCATATTCTGGAATAGCAATAGTATGCGGCCCGCCATCTTACTTCGTCCGCCATATTGGATTTTAGTAACGTCATTTAACTTATCATATATAGTCACATCATTGTTACGAGCATGCTAAATTCTATATCAAACACTTGAGTGTAATTTTTTGAATTAATTTGCGATATTCATAATTTTACGCTAAACCAAGATTCATAAATACTCAAACTTAACGTTCACGCTGCCTATCCTCGAAGCGGTAACAGAGGTTTTAACACCACCTGACACCATTTTTGTCACCAGGTGTTTAGAGTACCCACATTTTGCCAGAACAGTGTACCCCAGTCGTTAAATAAAATTAATTAGAATTGTTGTGTAGTGTCGGCTTAGAATAGCACTACCCCATTTCTTCCCGTGGGTGTACGTAAGAGGCAACTAAGGGTATTGGGGCTTTATAAAGGGCTTTTCGGGCGATGTGGTTGGAGACCCATCACCAAACACCTTTATTTTACCATCTTTTTCCCTCTCAACTTCCAAAAGTGGCTGAGGCATTTTCAGTTCTTCAGCTCCGGCTACCCCTTTTAGGGATTTGTAGCCGTGAGTATATGTATGTAATTATAAAGTAGAACAAGACTTACCTCATACATTTGACAGGGCCAGGGTCCCCTGGAAAGTCTTTTGAACTGAGCACCATTGTGTGACACAGCTCCAAGCCACCTGTCGCCTCGTCTATCGTGAATACGTCCACTTGTGAACTGAAATAATATAATAAAATTGAACACCCGTGGTTTTTCGAAAGTCCTTCGATATACTATTACTAAAATTTATTAACTATCTTAAATATTTTATTAAGGCTCAGCTTTTTCACAATACTGTATTAAAGTTATCAAAACTATGAATTCAAATAGCCAGCATAGGTTATCCAGCGCTTTGAAACACTTCCTTAACCACTTTTGGAAATTTAAGGAGGGAAAAGATGAAAAGAAAGAGTGAACCAAATAAAAAATCGTTGATCAAGGGTTCTTAATAGCCAATCACCTTAATCGCTTCTTACGATATCCATTATGTGCGAGTATTTGCGATCTCGCCTGTCTGCATGATAGGCGGAGACGGAATCTCAAATATCAAAGCTAACAGAAAATACAAAAAAAGAACTTACTTTCTTCTTCCTATGGCAATCAGTCTGAACTTATGATTAACTCTGACACACGTGGCATCATCAATACCCTGCGCCCAAATACCTTGAACGGCCTGAAAAAAATATGCTTGATAAATCACATTAAAATAACTATTATTTTATATGCAAGCAAAGCATAATTTTAATATAAAACGTGTAACTAGCCTAATATTCCATTTCTCAACCTTACTACTACAATAGTATCGCTTTTAGTTCATACGAAAATTCCATACAAAGTAACCTGTTATTTTTAGTTAAGGTCTTAATATTTAAAAGGATATGCTATATTTCACAGTGAAAAAGAAGTCTAGGGGTACCTCTTTCTAAATAACTTTTGATAAATATAACTACCTAGCTAGCTAGAGTTAGACATCTACAAAAAAACATAATTTTCGGTAAGTTAAACTTATATATTTAGTGTGTTTCTAGCATATATATATATATATATATATATATATATATATTTAATATGTACCTAGCACTATTTTAAATAATTTATACATTTCAAAAAGTCGTTGTTACATTTATTTCTTTATCATATAAATCTTATATATTTTGTTACATGTACATATAATTGAGTATTTCTAACTCATAGATACTTCTTACCAATAAATCAATATCCAAAATAAACTGTGATAGAAAATATGCAGATAAAATTATTATGAACGCAGAACATTTAACTGATATCAAACAACAACTTTGGATAAATAAAAAAAACGCTTTTAATAATAATAACCCAATAATATCAAATGTTTTGCTTCTTTTACCATTAATCAGAAATTGTAATTCTTCGGACACTTTTGGAAGTCGAGTGGGGAAACAATTGTTATAAAGAGAGTGGTTGGTGATGGATCTCCAGATACATCGCCCAACAATCACATTACCTACGTGTGCAATTCCACTTGGATTTTTAACAATAGGATCAATCTATTTATCTGTGGCGAGTGACGTATCAAAAATAAATCAAGCTATTATTGGTCCTTTACCCATATCCTAAGTCAACTCGAAAGAATTGCATAGATTCGTCATGAAACTGCATTATCTTCATGAAAAAGGGGATGTACTATTTGCATACTTACATTTGGATCAAATTTAAGGTTAGGTGCAGTAAGATATGCTGCTCTTCCGTCGTTCAGTGTTATTCCAAATCCACAGACTAATGGAGAATACTCGATATCATTTACATGTGTATTGTCTTCCACTATTGGTTCAGCTAAAATAAAACAATATTATTTAACTACTGTAGCAAATGCATAGCTAAATAGATGTAATATTTTGCTTTAATAAGAGTATTTTAGTATTTCACTCAATATGGCACTAAAGCATTAGCTGGATTGCCCAGTAAACTTTGAAACCAAAAGACCGGTAATCACTGATGACTTGACTAAAACAGTATATGAGGCATATTTAACTAAATTATACTAATAAGTGTACACAAGCATAGGACATTATGTCCAGCAGTGGATGTTCATTGGTTGATGATGAGAACAAATTTCAAACATACCTTTAGAAACCTGTTGATTGATGGAGAAAGGTATCCGTCCCAAGTCCAAACAATAGTCTCTATTCTGCGTGCCATCCCATCGGTACCTTAGCATGTGTGCCCGAGTGGTACATACCAGGATCTCTGTGCCTGATATACAGCACATCCGAGTTATATGACCGTCCCATACTAGCACCTCTTTGAACTGAAACAAACATAAAGAAGTCAGCTTTAAAATAGGACCTTGAGAAGGCTGACTTTTCCCAATAATATTTCGTACACATCTTCAATGTTTTATAAAAAAATGCTCTACACTCAAAGTTATTATTACATACTCCACATTGACAGAGTATTTTTATCCAGTTCTTAGTTAAGAGTTTATTGTCAGAATGCTACAAAGGGCTAGCCACGATGGCAAAACTTTTTAGATTGGTAAAGGAGTTAAATATATTATTAAAAACTAAGGCTAAGAATTTCACTACCTCTTTCTACCTACGTTTGTTGTAAAAGGCAACTAACGGTATGGAACTTTTTTAATTGGTTTTTGGGCGATGCTGTTGGACACCCATCACAAACGATACTTTATTTCTACCATCTCGTCCCCTATCAACTTCTGAATGTGGCTTAGGAGTTTCTAGCTCAAAAGCTCTAGCTTCCCCGTTTTGGGATTAATGGCCGTGATTTACCATATGTATGTTTGTATAAAAAACAACAATTATATAATTTTTTAGTAAGTTAATATTTCTTCAATTTATTTATTTAGGCCCAATAAATAATGAACAGAGTTACAAACACATTTAGGAAAATAAATAACTGAAGAAAGGTATTTACAACAGTACTGAACTTACCAATGTTATTTTTAATGAGGGTATCACTTCTTTGACAAATAACTCAGCCGAATCCCTTCGTAAACTGGCATTAGGAGGATCGTATTGTTGGTATGCTGTTTGTTCACTTAAACCTTCTACATTGTACAAAATTAGGTGGCCTTCTGCTGTCTGAAACATAAAAACAGTTAAATTACTTTAACATAATATTTTTTTCTAGGCTTTGTTTGAGGCTTCTGAGGGCTTTTGAATGAGATAAGCAATGTGGTTCAAAAGAGTTATTTAATTGCTGATTATTTTATGGTTGATGAATGTGAATGAAGCTAGAGAGGTTTGCCAGAATCGTACAAAGTGGCGATCAATAGTCTCTGCCTACCCCAATGGGAACTAACGGCGTGAGAATATGTATGTATGTATGTATGTATTTTATGGTTCTTTTTTTTATGTAATTTGTTTCCATGGTTTCATTGCCAGATCATATTTTCTAAAAACTAGGAAAAAATACTATAATATAAGTTTTCATTATCCAATTTCACTGTATCCAAGTGACTTTGATGTTCTACTTGAAAGCTATTTGAAAATGATCTTGAATTTTTATTTCAATATATACCTAAACGTGAATGTTTATGTTACATACCTACTTGGATAAACTTTCATGACTTTTGCACTTTAGTTATAAAATACATTTGACTTAAGAAATAATTTGTTTTTGTGTAATAAAACAGAAGGTTATGAGTCATTTATAGTTATCACTGTCATAAGACTAACAACAAAACATCATGTATTGCTTTATGTCTGTCTTCTTATAGACATAACAAAACAAAATAATGAAAAAAGCAGCCAAATTACAATAATTTGGCTTTTAGATGTTACAAACCCTCACATGTTTTATGGTTTAGGAGCTGATGGTTAAATGGTTATTCAGCCCTCAAACTTCTTTAGATAGTTAAAAAAATTATAAACAAGTGAAAAAAAAAACACTTTTTAAACACCATTTTGGTTTGTAGACATTATCCTATAATAATTGGGATTATTATACATCAATATTGTAGGTGCAGACAAGTAGTGTTCTAATCCTGGGTTAGGGTTTATTTGTCTTTTCTAAAAACACATGCATGATTAATTTATCATGGTTGTTAACGGTGAGGGAAAACATTGTGAGGAAACCCACATGGCTAAGTTGCGACAATGTCATGTGATGTTGTGATGTTCTGAAGTATTAATACCTCTGCCAACAGTGATACTCGGTGTGAACGATTGCGTTAAGTTTTATGTGAAATATTACGCATATTATTTTTGATAATTTTGTATCAGAGCAAAATGTACAACAACAACTGTCTTTTAAGATGGAAAAATTAAATATATAACTTAAACTTACAGACACACAGATCATAGAAGAGTCTGGCTTCCATTCAATCCCAACATTGATTCCAAGCCTCTCCAAAGATTCTGAACTCCTTTGATGGTATACTATAGGGACACTTGGCTGAAATTAATTACATTTTATTATTTACAACACAAAGCTCAACTCAAGACAACCAATATAATTTATGGTTTTGTGGACCAGCTTATTGTATTACTAATCTTCTTTTCTTTTGTTATGAGTGGGTACTGTGTTAACATTTACTTACCTTACGTCAGTATTTATATATTAGTCAGTATTTTATTTTAAAGCCCTGGTTTGGCCAAGTTGTAATAGCTATCAGCAATAGGTAGGTACATATTTATTACTATTTGTTTACATTAGTAGTAAAATAAATGCTAGTAGCTAGAATCATGTCAGCTATATTTTTTAAAATCTTTTTGTTCATGAAAACCTAATTTTGTTTATTTATTCTTTATTTATCAGCTTTTTTTCTTAAGAAGATTCAATTTTGATAGAACAAACATCATTGTAGCAACCCCATCTTATTAAACTACAACAGGTTCTTGTATCCTATCTAACATAAGTTCCATATACTTAATCTCACTGTAACAACTGGAACGTACCATGACATTAGGTACCTACATAATGAAATTTAATTTTAATTTAGAACTGTAAATAGTAAGTGTAAACGTGCTAGAATAAGTAAGGACATCTATTAAACTTACCTTACAAAACCACACGATAAAGCTATCATCGGTTAATACAGCAAATAATATTTTATCCCTATTAGATACAATTTGTTTTAGAACTTGATTATCTCTTCCAACGTTTTTTAACACTTTCGGCCAACCAACAGGGAAATACATGTTGGAAAAGCATTGGCTCGGTAATACAGTATATGTTATTCTTTGAGGTAGTTTATGTGGAAACCATATAATTAATTACAAAAAATCGACGAACTTTGCTTTGATCGCATTCGCAACGCAAACAAACCAGCAAAGCAAATGTCATAATTGACATATGTCAAATAAATGAGCAAATAAATTTTTCTTTCTTGGCTAATATCGTGTTCGCAAAAAACTTCGCCAACGTCAGGTAGAGAAAGGATAAAACGTTGTGAGATATATCTATAGGGCCTTGGTTCTAAAAATTATAAATGTGAACAACAGTCGAGTTTTACCACATATTATTGGAATGAATACGTAAATTAAAACTTCTACAGTGAAGAAACTTTTATGTAAGTAAATGTTTGCTCTCGTAACGAACCGAAAAGACCTCTTTTATGAGCACATTATGATTAAACTATAGATCATCTTTGCAGAGCACTCTAGTCGTAGACAGAGAATACAACATAAAACCTTTATTGTTTCACTATGTATGTCTGTTGTTCTTCTATCTGTATGCCAGTCTATTCATTTATCTGTATGTTAGGGGCAGCTCGTAGGCCTTTAATATAAGTATAAACACTTACGTCAGTTTAATAAGCAAAAAATGGAAAAGAAATAAAAATAAAACAAGGCATGGGAAAGTAAAACATCCCCACATCTAGGATTTGTATGCTTTATTATATAATAAAGTTTCGTGACCTCAAATACTGCAACTTCAACGTAGTTTTCATTATTCTCTCACCTTGTATTGACTCAGAATAAGAACATACTTCTGAATATTATAGAGAGGTAGACATAATAAAATCTGCAATGTAATTAAGAGCCATGAAATTAAACGTTCTATTATGTTCTATTAGTTACCTATTAATAAACATTTTTAAACGCAAACGAAATATTTCTCAATAGTTTTATTTATAAATACGAGAAAAACATGTTTGTTGTATGTATCCACCCCTAAATATTAATTCTCATTTTATCTTACGTTAATAAAATAACGGCACGCGGATATTTCAAGCTTCTATATGTGGCCGTTATCAATATCACTAAAAGTAACACTTAATTCCGCAAAAACACAAAATTCAATAAATTTTCCCATCTCCTACGGTTTATGAGATCTGGTGACAAAGGCACAGACGGACAATGAAACCTCAGTATTAGAATATCGATATTCCTATTGTGGTATGGGCCCAAAATCATAACGAAGCGCTTCGGGAATAGGCATAACATTTGTACTGTTGGGATGACACGTTAACTTTTATCAAAATGATGGTTCGTCTTCAGCAGAATTCAAGCCCTCGGGCATCATGACCATCAATACAGATTTATTAAAATCTAGTAGGTTTCGAAAAACATTTCAATTATAGCGTTCGGAACAAATTCCTAAGTAGTTTTTTAACCGACTTCAAAAAAAGGAGTGTTCTCAATTCGACCGGTATATTTTTTTTTTTTGTTAAAATATAATCATGTCGAAGGAATCAAGACGATCAACTTTTGAAAAAAGGCGTAGTTCTTCTCGTCATTCATCCGTTCAGAGAAAAAGTTTCTTACAATTTATTGCTGCTCGAAAAAACAGCAAAGCGAAACTGGTAAATAAAGAAATATTTGTCGATTACTGGTTTACTAAATCCAAGGTTATAGCGAAGTACGGACAGGCAGCAGCTTTAACATTTTTTCAGAGGATTAACTTTTTTTTTAGTGTTGTTTCAGCTGTGTAGTGCTGGTTTAGAATAGCTCTACCTCATTTCTTCTCGTAGGTGTACGTAAGAGGCGACTAAGGTAATTGGGGATTTGTAAAGGATTTCTGAGCGATGTGGTTGAAGACCCATCACCAAAAACCTTTATTTCACCATCTTTTCCCCATTAAAGTTCCAAAAGTAGCTGTGCATTTTTTGATTCTTAAAGTCTGGCTACCCCTGCTAGGGATTTTTAGGAGTGAGTATATGTATGTATGTTTCAGGCACGTGTAAGACAGTAAGATCACTTCATTTTGTTTCAATATACTGCATAACATACATACATATACTCACGGCTATAAATCCCTAGAAGGGGTAGCCAGAGCTAAGGAATTAGAAATCCCTAAGCCACTTTTGGAAGTTGCGTGGGGAAAAGATGGCAAAAATAAAGGTTGTTGGTGATGGGTCTCCAACCGCATCGCCCAAAATTCCCTTAAAATCCCCAATACCGTTAGTCGCCTCTTACGTACACCCACCGGATGAAATGGGGTAGTGCTATTCTAAGCCGACACTACACTGCATAAATAATTACAAAAATTAATGGGTGCGATATAACAGACCGACAGAGGTGATGATATTAATCATGATTTTGCCCGCAGTATAGCTTATAGAGGATTAGAATAGCACATCCCTATTTCTTGCCTATGTCGGTGTTCGGAAAAGGCGTCTAAGGGTATTGGGGCATTTGAGGTGATTTTTGAGTTTGGAGACTCTCTTCACACACAACACTCAACTTCCAAAAATGGGTGAAGCTCCACCCCTTCTTGGGATTTATAGTCGTGAGAATATGTATGTATTTTTTTTTTATCTTTCGGCTACGAGACCCTAAGACCCAGTGAAATCGATTCGTTAGGCCTCACTGGGTAAATATTTACACGATATTATACCTAAACCCTACCACGCGTTTCTACGCAAACTTATTGATCCAACGAAGTTCATAGAAACGCAAACTAACATTACATAAAACATTCCTATTCCTATCTAAATGTCAGCAAGTACACTTCATTCTTCTAAATCCAAACAGGTCCGGACTTACCAGCCGACGTACCAACTAGAACCTCACAAGAAGTTCAATGAGGTTGTCGTTGAGCGTATTATTAAGAAGATTATCAACACGGAACTCGAGGATGTTGAGTATAGTGACAAGTTGATACCAGAGCTGTGTGCTCGACTGTCAGAGACTATAAGAGATGCCGTCAAGGAAGAGAATTATGATAGGTGAGTCAATATTCATACATATAGTCACGGCTATAAATCCCTAAAAGGGGTAGCCAGAGCTTTATAGCTAGAAACTCCTCGGTCAGATTTGGAAGTTGAAAGGGGACAAGATGGTAGAAATAAAGTATCGTTGGGGATGGGTCTCAAACCGCATCGCACAAAATCACTTAAAAAAGCCCCATAACATTAGTCGCCTTTTACGACTAGTGACATTCTAAGTGTAGTATAGCATGATGTATCTATTGGTTAGTTCAATTGTTTGAAATTTAATTAAAAAACGTATGCCTGAGTGTTAGTGTATAAACTCCTCTGAAGTCTATTTTATATTCAGATATTATTTTTCTTGAGCAAGATATCGTGTTTGCTGCATATCCATGAATGAGTGGCCAAGGTCACGTGACCAGCGATGCACGTTACAAGATACGTAACAATTGCTTTGAAGCTCATTCTCTAACATCCAGAATTTGTAATTTTCGGGGCTTAAGTTGTTTAATTATTTTGAAAATATAAATTTAATATATTATAATATAATTTAATAAAAGAAAAGTAAATTACCATAGTCGTTGGGCAGTGTAGAGTGAGAGACTCATCACCTACTTCACAATATGCTAGAAAACTTTCAAAAGTGGCTGAGATATTTTTAATTCTGCAGCTCTGGCTACCGCTATTGGAATTCAAAGCCGTGATTATATGTATATGCTATTGTTAAAACCCCAATGTAAAAGTTAAAAAACAAATTCAAAATGTATATTTCAAGATGCGGTGAGCTTAATTGTATTAAATACGCTATGATGAAGACTGTATCTTATTTATATATCTACAACAACTGAAACAGTCTATAAGTGGAAAATAAAATTAGATACTCCACCACCTACAAAGTAACATATTTCCTCTTCCTCTTCCATTTCAAGACCCCATACAAAATTTCATGAACCAAATTTCCTGCCCAGGTATCGAATCCTGTCATCAGTGACAATCATCCAGCGTCGTCAGCAAGGAGTGCAGATGTTCCACTCGTTCCTGTGGGACCCTGAGAGGGATGGGTTCGCCTGCTACAATTATGAGGGTTGCAATATGCTGGCCAATGCCGTTGTTTATGGGATTTATTTGGACTGATTATTTTGTTCGATGGTTTAGTGAAATATATTTGGTTAATGTTGTGCTGTGGAGATCATTTATTTGAAAAGTTCAAATTAATATGCGATATTATCATATGCTTGATATTGATATATTTTTGAAATGTTACATGTTTCTTGATTTATTTAAATACATTAAATAAAGGAGCCTAACTCGATTTATGATATAAAGCTATATTGTAGAAATAACCGTGACAGCCCAGTGGGTAGAACACTCGGTTATCGTGCAAACGACTAGTGTTCAAATCCTGGGTCGGGCCTACACCAATTTGTCTTTTCTAAAGACATATGTGTGGTTAATTTATCATGGTTGTTAACGGTGAGGGAAAACATAGTGAGGAAACCCACATGGCTGAGTTGTACTTAGTCATGTGACAGTGTATTCGTACAAAACGGCGATAGGCTTGCCCCCTATCACGTGAGTACACTGTCCATGCAAAACGTGGGTACTCTGAACACCAGGTGACAAAGTCACGTGATGTTCAGAAGTATTAGTACCTCTGCCAACCCCTTCGGGGATATTTGGCGTGAACGTTTATGTTATGTTATGTTATATTATAGAAATAAGTCACTGTAGTTTGTGAAAAATGTGTTTGATTTACGAAACACGGTTCATACAATCATATAATCATGATACATCGCCACTTTGTAATCCTGCTTTACTTCTCGTGGATACTTTACACTGATCAATACTTTCATGCATACTGTACATATCTCTTAATTTTTCACATTACGGATGCCTGTCTATTGTAGTAGGCAACATTTTATTTGAATAAATTTTCCGTAATTGCTGCTTATACTTGTGAACTGTTAACGGCAAATAAGACAAAGGAAAGTTTAGAAAGCAAAACACAAATTATAATTTAACAATTATTTATTATAAATATAATCTACTTGATTTATAACGTAACATACTATTTACATTGTCAACAATACACCTTGATACTAAAAATAAGGCACCTAACATGAACAATTCTAATAACAATTACTCAATTTCTTATCCCACAAAATAACTGACCACCATTTTTATATAAACTACAAGCGTTAAGAAACTGAGCACATTTTTTTATATATAAAGGTAACTTTTGAGCATTTCTATAAAAACAATATAAATATATTTTTATCAAAATATTTCTATCCACAATATACCGACTGCTCCAAAATGTTTGGAGTTACACTTCCCTATATCTAATGGCAAAAGCCTTTTTTAATTCGATTTATGCATTATGTTCCATCATCGAATTATAAATAATCGGAAATTAAACAGATAACTCAAAGAAAATCTGAAACCATCACCCCTAACATTTTAATTTATTTGTTCAACCCAACAACTGCACGATACCAAAATAAGTAAAAGGGCTGCCTTAGAGTATCAATAAAAAAACAATGTTCTGATAATTTGATCACATACTGAGAAGAAATAGTACCATAAGTTTATTCCTACTTGATTGCAGTTGAGTTGTGTTACGAACTATCAACAATGTATAGATTAAACTTTAATGGCATTCGATTCACTTCTTTCTTTAATTTTAAAATGCTACAAGATTTACACAAAAAAGGTTTGTAATATTATTACGTGGTACTACAGATTTACCACGCTGAAATACGCTAGAAAATTATGTGCGAGCACAAGGCACGTTTGATTAATTCAATCAGTCATCAAAAACAAGGCACTTTCACAGCTAACTGCTTAATCACCTTTCGCAAATGGTGGTTTCCTAACAACCATAAATACGTCTTTTTACATAGTCACACAATGGCCGCTTTTGTGTTTTTAGGACACTCCATTAATAGTACCTCTATGTTAATACCCTAACGCTGACGCCCTCATACTTAAACATACATTATAATATCATAATGAGGAATCATAATTATGACCTCTGCGTAGAATTATTTAGTATGTAGATTATAGTAGTAATTCTATAATCATGACAAGGAACGTTCTAATTACACACAGCCAACCAAAATTACATACAAAACAACCTTTACCTATAAAATAATACAACTTAAAATAAATTACAAACTTGTCTACATCCTGTTGACGTGTGGTACAAAATCACTAATATAAAAACAATTGCACAAACAATTACACCCTGGAACTAAACTTAAAATTAGCACCCAACCATATTTGGTGTGGATTGGCGAATAAAAAATCCCTACTTCTTCAAAAACGATAACAAGACTAATATTTTTTATCTAAAGTGAAAAATATAATCAAACTAGTCTTGTTGATAAAATGTATAGTATGGACAACCTACATAACTAAAGTTGGTACCAGACAGATTGACGGCAAATGCCTTTAAGACAATAATTTTCAGTTAAATGTAAAGACAAAGACATTAAAAATGGGTGTTTGAAACGATTAATATTGATATATGAAACAGAGGTCAATGTCTTAATAGTCAATTTATCTGATATTGAATATATCTAAAGTCACTAGGTATGTTGGAACAAACTATAGAAGTATAATATCAGCAGTCTTCAATAATTGCGACGCATGTTCGGGGCTCCTGTGAGGAAACATATACGTTTAGTCTTATACTAAAACTTCCACCACAGAAAAACCAACCCAAAGAAACATAATTTTAACTAAATATATGACCTAAAATGAGCACCCAATTTCAAAAACCGTGATAATGAGCTTAAAAACTAAACAAATATGTATGTAACTACATTTTTTTATGATATTTTGATCATATGGGTTATTGGTCTCCATAATCTGTTACATTCTATTCAGTATAATAATATTTTACTATGTTATAGCAGTAAAACTAGAAAAAAGGTTTATTTAATATAATTTGCAACGTTTATGGCAAGAACAGGCTTTTTACCATCATAAAAGTGCAAACTTTCTGTTCGAAACTATAAAGGATATTTTTAATGGTATACAATATCATAAGACTCGAATTTTTGTCATACCGTATGTTTTAAAATCAGTCGTATGATCTAATTGTTATGCTTATGCCATTTATGAAACTTTATATTATGAAAACACGCCAAAGCCAATATATGCTTTGGAAAAAAACATCTTGATGGAAATAACTACTTATTAAGCTAATGTTACGACATGGCACCATATACCCATGAAATTTAAACTACAATTCATCAGTCTAGTAAATAATGCATATTTATGCATGTTATTATATTAAGATAAAATTTCTCCAAAACTTCACAAGTATATAACATTATTCTCAGTATTTTACAGTATCACACATTGGATTCAAGTAATAATATAATTTTTATTTGGAGATAATTTATCATAGATTTAATATTTAAACCAGAAAGTATAATAAGGCACATTTCAAAAACCATCAATAGTTATCTTATAAAATTTTAAATATTTTCAAGAGACTAAAATCTGCGGTTATAGGAATAAAACTTAATTTTTTTGGGAAATACTTCTTAAACTAAAAAACATGCCTTAATTCTTTAAAACCAGAGACGATTCCGATAAACAAGAAAACTTTAATAAATAAAATGTGTAATAAGGACAATATATATAAAACCTTATAACGTCTTTAAAAACATTGTCTTTTCAATTTATATTTAAAACTTATAATAAATATTCTCTGCACACTCATAAAAAATACATACATTTATGCTTTAATGGGCGAGGCTATAACAATACGACGCGTAAAGATAATGCAACACGTGAAATGATAAAATCTAATAAGTTTATATTTAGTTTAGTTTAACTAAACCTTAGAATATTTTGCTTGAGTATAGATGTAAGTTAGATAAGTAAGGAAAGAAGCGGGTCATTCCCAACACAAGTATTTTTTTTTAATTATTTCCTGGGAAGACTCCGGTGATGTTTCAATTGTTATTTTGTGCAATTTTTTTTTTTTTTTTTTTTTTTTAAATCACATTACGTTTACCTTTTCTCGCCACACTATGATAGCCTCGCGTCACATACGAATATAAAAATTCTCAAATTTTTGTCCTGTTTGAATATGAGCTGATCTATATAGACTGGTCAGCAAATAAAGACCAACACTTCTTCGAAAGAAATAACTGCCTATTAAAGTATACAAAACTGAAATCTTTGATCTGTATACGTATTCATTTAATAGCTATAATATACATCATTAAAATTTTATTCCTTTGAAGGCCACAAGGCCTCTAAAAGGGCCACAAATAGGGCCTCTAAAAAGGCCACTAACAAGGGCCAAGGCCACCAAAACCCCGTTAGAACATCTTACAACAAATCCAAATATATCTCACATTTTCGGCTCCTGTTTAAATCCATGGTCCACGTAGATTTGCTCCGCCAGTACATGCTGCGACATCGCCGGGGACGGAGGGGCTGGAGAGGCCACTGGGGCCGCGGCTGTCTCGGCGGCTGGTTCTGCCGATGCCCCTAAAGTATTAGGTTCGGTAATTTTTTTATTATACTTATAATTTAACTCAGTGGGTAGAACATGCGCTTATCATGCAGACAGGCGTCCGTTCGATCCCCGGGTCGGACCCACACCAATGTGTCTTTCCTAAAGTCATATGTGTGATTAATTTATCTTGGTTGAAACATAGTGAGGAAAGCCACATGAGTTGTATGCTAACTTTTTCAGCATGTCATGTGACAGTATGTTCGTACAAACGGCGATAGGCATGCCCCCTATTACGTAAATACACTGCTCATGTCTAAGCAAAATGTGGGTACTCTGAACTAGATGTGACATAAATATCATCTGATAGACTACATAAGCTACAACCCGTATATACAGCGAGAACTTTTGAACTTTGAGTTAGTAAGACATTTTATGTGAAGATTTTTAAATGGTAAAAAGTTAGCATTTAGTTAGTATTAAAAAGTGTTGATTCTGTAAATCTTCCTAATAAGTAAAAATAATATAAAATAGACATTTTTAACAAACTTATGTAAATATTACCTCCAAGCAACATCTCCTGCAGTAGAATATCGACATACGCGAACATGTACTGTGTCGCATGTACCCCGGCCACCCCTTTGGGGATAAACGGCGTGAAAGTTTGAGTTATGTAGCCTACGCTGTGTCCCACTGCTTGGCAAAGGCATCACAACTTTGGGCCCACACATCCCTGTCTGAAGCTGTACTTACCTACCCCGGTTCCAAATTGATCAGGATTTTAATCCTTTTTGTTCATGAAAACCTCATGTGGGGATTATTACTAATGAATAAAGAATAAATAAAGGAAAGAAAAATTTCGACACAGGTTAAGCGTTTTCAACATTTGCATTCTATCTGAAAAGATGGACAAATGGCCTTCCGAATTAGTTAAAATTCGGAGGTAGGAAACGCAAACACTACTTAAACGTGTAAAAGAAATTAAGGATAGAAGAATTTCGCGCTGGCAGCCATTGACACGGTGGCTCAATTGGCAGAGCGTCGGGGCGTATACCCGAGGTCGCGGGTTCGATTCCCGCCTGTGTCGAAATTTTTCTTTCCTTTATTTATTCTTTATTCATTGATCAGGATTTACATTTATAGAATCTAGATTAATGTATTACCTCCAAGCAACATCTCCTGCAGCAGACTATCAACATGCGCGACCCCGAACAACTTGGCAAACTGTATCTGCTCTATCATCTGCCACGTGATGCTCTGGAGAGGCGGCAGACACAACAACAGTTCTCCGAAACGACCGCGCCCGTCGTATTGACGGTCACTTATGTAGTCTTCCAGGTTGATTTGAATTTGGTAGCGGAGCTGCTTGATTTTCTGTGGTTGCGATAGGCCTTTGGCGTCTGGAATAGAAATTGGGTTGGATATAGATTGGTTCAGATTGCTTATTTATTCATTTAATAGTTCAGAATCATCATCGGAATATAGCGCTTTTCAAGCTTTTGAGAGACATCGAGTTTTTTTTTTTGATTACTTCAAGTGACATCAATTTAAATAACAACGCACTCACTCACTTATTCCTGGGATCGGGAAGTCAACAAACCATTTAGTTCACATAATCCTAAGAGGAAGATTAATACAGAGTTAAATTTTATCAGTATCTTGATTATTAAATTTAATTAATAAAATAGGCTTACGAGTAACAGTCATGTGGCTTATTACACGCGAGCCAGATGGGCTTCAATGTAACTGACTATTGAGTAAAATTTAACCTTCCTATTAAAAAAATTTGGTTAGTTAATGCTGCTATTTCATCAGGGTTGTTTTAGTATTGAGTATAGATAGTATAGTAGGAACTTACTAGGATCAAAGAAGACGATGGCTTTCAAGCAAGCAAACTCGGTGTCATCAATATCAATCTCTCGTAGCGGCTTCACGATCTCGTCCATCACGCGCATGCCGATCATGCTTATGTCTACGTCCATACGGGCATCTACAAAAAAATATTAAAAATACAGTTATTGTCTCAAATAAAGTGTAGTAGTGTGTAGTAGTGTAGTAGTAAGTAGTATGACTCGCTATGGCAGTAACGCCCGATTTCTTATTTGAGTATTCCAGCTGAGAACAACTTAAGTAACGTTCTGTCGCATTGAAATCCTAACAACTGAATGAGACAGAACGATACTTAAGTTATTCTCAGCTGGAATACTCAATTCAGAAATCGGGCGTAAGTCTGGAAACCCGATGTAAAATTAGATTAAACTACGCAAGTAATTTACTTTTACTTCGAATTGAAACCCATCCATAATAGATTTAATAAGGGTGTATTGATAAAGTTACAAGAACTATTTTTCGGTCAAGAGTAAATTCCGTAGTTTTTTTATTGGCTATTAAAACGGTGGTGGATTTTTATGGCTATCATTTTAATATTGCTCAGATGTAAACTCATCTAAGTAATTTTCTTGGCCAAAATTTCTGTTATAATTTATCGGCATAATGCTGTTTATACTTATCATTATCAGGTGCGAGCAAAATATAAATAAGGTAATGATATAGACCAACAACTGAGAACGAGCAACATAAACCACGTGGTAGAAATGGCTATCTACCACAAGATGGTAGAAATAAAGTATCCTTGGTGATTGGTCTTCAACCGCATCACCGATAACCACTTAAAACGCCCCATATTCTTAGTCGCCTCTTACGACACCCGTAGGTAGAAAGAGGTAGTGACAATGTAAGCAGGCCATACACGGCTTTAGATAAAGCAGTTTACACATAATTTAAGATATCCTTACCAATGTGATGTTTGGTGATGATGCAGTTGTTTCCCAGCAGAAGAATATCTTTAAGATGCAGCGAGCGACGCGCGCAACCTAGTAGGAGGTGCTCGCCGGCGTGTGCGCGAAGTAGCGCCACCTAGTGAAAATACACGGTATTAATTTAATAAGCTGTGTAGTGTCGGCTTAGAATAGCACTACCCCATTTCTTCCCGTGGGTGTACGTATGAGGCGACTAACGGTATTGGGGCTTTTAAGGGATTTTTGGGCGATGTGGTTGGAGACCCATCACCAACAACCTTTTTTTTTACCATCTTTTCCCCACTATCATTTCCAAAAGTGGCTGAGGAATTTCTAATTTCTTAGCTCTGGCTACCCCTTCTAGGGATTTACAGCCGTGAGTATAAGTATAAGTAAGTAAGTAATTTAATATGTGGGAGTCATGTAAGAGCGCACACTACTGCGGACTCACTCGCACATAGCAGCGTCTCACTCATATTCCTACATCGCGGTATGTTAATGATTTTTGAGTTAAGCATAGATACAAATTATAAGTTGGTACACAGCAGGGTGTACTGGCCAGTATATCTTTGCTGTTCCCACAAATATTATTAGTGGCGGGTTGACATGACCAAAGCGTTTTTGTTAAGTATGAAGAATAAAATGACATGATAGTTCAATGGGTAGAACACCCGCCCGAAAACAGAAGGGCGTGAGTTCCAATTCTGGGTTGGGCCTACACCAATTTGTCTTTTCTAAAGTCATATGTGTGGTTAATTTATCATGGTTGTTAACGGTGAGGGAAAACATCGAGAGGAAACCCACATAGCTAAGTTTACTTAGTCATGTGACAGTGTATTCGTACAAAACGGCGATAGGCCTGCCCCCTATCACGTGAGTACACTGTCTAAGCAAAACGTGGGTACCTTCTCTGGACACTAGATGGCGCTGCCATGTGAGATCAGAAGTATTGGTACCTCTGCCAACCCCTTCGGGGATAAACGGCGTGAACGTTTATGTTATGTTAATAAAATGACATGTATGATAAGATTAGTGAGTGTAAATGAAGCTCAAAAGGTTTGTTAGGATCAAACAACATTTGATGTTCTCAGACTTTATTTTAGTTACATATTCATACATACATATTCTCACGGCTATAAATCCCTTACCGGGGTAGCCACAGCTTTGGATTGAGTAATTCCTCAGCCACTTTTGGAAGTTGATTGGGGAAAAGATGATAATAATAAACGTTTTTGGTGATGGGTCTCCAACCACATCGCCCAAATATCACTCAAAAAGCCCCTATACCCTTAGTCGCCTCTTACGATCACCCACGGGTAGAAATGGGGTAGTGCTATTCTAAGCCGACACTACACGGAAAATTATATATTTTAATTCTTAGGGAGTAATAATATTTTAGTTCTTAGGGAGAATATCTGATAATCCTAATGACATTCCCGACTGTTACACTAGAGTGATTAAGTTCAGACATTTACTCTTATCTGTCCGGCGGCAGTGGCAAACAAACGTGGAAAACACAGTATATATATACCATTCATCAAACATTCAATTAGGACTAGCAGTATATCTTTTTTGTACCAGCAAGCTTATTTTATTCTATAATTAGACTTTGTGTGCATAAAACCTTATGTGGGGATTATGTTACTAATCAATTAAGGAAAGAAAAAATTCGACACAAGCAGGACTTGAACCCGCGTCCTCTGAAATTTCGCAACTGTGGTTACTTGGCACCATAGCTCAGTTGTCATAGCGACCGGCCTCCTGATTATGTATCTTTAGCGACCGTCGATTGTGTCGCAAGTTGCAAGATTATCGCTGTCAACGTCAAAATTTAGTATGCAATTTAACAGTTCTGACAACGACAATAATGCAACTTGCAACACAATCGTGGTTACAAAAGATACGTAATTACGTAACGGGACGTGGTCCAGGAGGTCGCGGTTTCAAGTCCTGCTGCTGTCGATTGTTTTCTTTCTTTAATTGATTTGTTATTTTATGTTGAATCTGTGACATAATCGTTAACAGTATAACCTACCTGATCATCCAAATGCAGCTCGGTGAAGGCGGGAATGTACTTGGCCCACTCCACCAGTATGAGGAGCTGCTGTTTGATGGAGTCGCACACGTCGTTGATCTTCGCCAGCTGGCGGTTCTGGATCTCCGCGTCTGTCACGTTGTTGGTCTGGGGGAATAAACCAAAAGATTGGATAAGCTTTAAGGCATTTGATGTAGGGACTATTAGGATGGGTACATGGAGAGGATGGGTGAAAGTAGAGTTGTGAAAGAAAAAGGGAGGAAAGCCCTTGGGGTCATGTTGAGATTTACTATAGAATGTACAAAAGGTGTCCAATATGTATGAAAAAGCATTTATGATAATATTGATAAATTAAATTGATACGCAGGATGTTCGCTGCCTATTAATTGGAACTGATGCTGTGAGTGACACCTATGTGAGTTGACATAGTAATTCAGGAGCCAATCGTTCATGTAGCATAAATGAACTAAAAATATGTGTTCACCCCATTTCAAACAAAATATTTAATGCTTACTTTACACTATTATCAAGTGCTGATTATAGAATAAGCTTTCTCTATCACACCGATCGCAAACATCAGAATAATAAACTACGCTGTTGCAAGATAATTTTTAATTGAACTAATGGCATGGGTATGTATATGTCGTGGCCACTGACCTCCATTATACTATAAAAGTACGCTGGACTAATGATACGTATCAAAATGACAGCTATTTACTGTGCCAATTTGAAGCGCCCCCAATGAAGGAACGAGGAACTAAATATGACGTAAACTGCAAAATGGCCAGTGTTTTTTTTACCATAAAGCATAATATATCTATGGTTTTTAGAGCAAATTATAAATCAATAGTGCTGTTAAGTTTCGTTTCGATAAAACTTAGCCTTTCCTTTAAGCAGAAACATTTTATCGATATAGTTTATCTTCCTGTCCCATCTCTTTTATTAGTTCCTTGTTCCTTCACTGCTGCCGTAAGCGCCAAAATGGCGAAAATCAAATCGCCTCACTGTCACCCGGCCTATAATTAGTCCAGCGTACTTATATAGTATAATGGAGGTCAGTGGTCGTGGCCATATCGTAGATTTGAACACATCGTGAAATGATCGATCATTTCATGAAATAGTCGTATTTCATGAAATGTTCAACTGTTTATTGGTCACATCGTGATGTGGTTTGGGCAGATCAATGATAAGAAATCATTTCTCGATATGGCCAACTAAACGCGCGGCCTCTTCATGAAATGGTTAAGATTATTTGGTCATATTCATATCGTAAAGTAGTCACATTAATTACCGGTAGAGGCGCTGAAAACGCTTTGTTTATGTGTGAAGATGGCGGCCATTGTCAAAAATGTTATTTCTCGCAGTAAAAAAGTTAATTATTCGCTATTAAGCGAAGAAGAAAGTGATTGCAAAAGAGTTTTGGACGAAAAGATTCTCGAGTACTTTGCAAATTACGAAAAAACTGAGCAATATGTTAAAAAACCGTTGAGTTTGGATCGCATTTCACAGGTCGCCCTATTCTACGATCTGGCCAAGCGTGGATGATTAAATCGTGAAACGTTGACGATTTTATGATCTGGTCAAATTAAGTTGGCCACATCATGAAATGTGACTATTTCATGAAATGATCGATCATTTCACGATGTGTTCAAATCTACGATATGGCCACGACATATAATATTTATAACATAGTACAAATTAATTATATTAAAAACAAATCATAAATATTCGGAAGTAATACATAATGTTATGTGACGTTATACCACACAAACTTTTACGCAATAACTGAATGTACAAAACCTGTATAGGTAAAACGCAACTCACAGATACTCGACACCACACCGACCTTGATGTGTTATGTCAGCAGATATAATAAAAGAAACATCATATTTTATGCCTCAATAAAACTTTATTAGAATTGATTGGTTTTCATTTACGTAATGCAGAAGCGTTTCCTTTTATTGTGATTGTTAATCAGATGGAAATGAGATAAACATTTCTATGATTGGATGTGCGAATCATTGTACATGGGAACTGTGAATAACATACATACATATACTCACGGCTATAAATCCCTAGAAGGGGTAGCCAGAGCTAAGGAATTAGAAATTCCTCAGCCACTTTTGAATAACATATATGATAATAGCATTACGCAGGAATAGTATAAAAATCTTAGCATACCAAGGAATAGTAAAAAAAATCTTAGAGTTTATAATTTTTAGTACAGTCGATATAATAATTATTTCTTAATTAAGTAAATTTTTACATAGCAGACGATACTATTATTGATGATATTATTGGTTATTTTCCATAAATTTACAAGAAACTGCTGCAACTATCAATAATACATGCATACAATAACACCACAAAATAAATGGAAATTAAAATGTATGTTTCACTTATTTGGAATTAAATCGTGTAAAAGTAATTTAAAGTGAAGCCTTCTTTTTACTTTACTTTAACTTTTAAATAAGTAAAAATACTCAAAAAATATATTTTGTACCTTACGGCAAAAACAAATGAAGCAAAATTATTATCAAATATTTAGAGATAAACTTTTAATAGCTTCTATGACAAACAAATTTATATTCAAACCACAAACTCAACTTAGGTCTTACCTATTAAAAAGTGCGTAAGGAATACTTATAATATGTTAAAAAAAGAGAATAAATTAAATTATCTTTACAATAACTTTTATGTTTTAATATTACTATTTTACCGATGTAGAGTTAAATAGGTTTAATATTTATTTCATAACTTATTGTGACATTGACAAATAATTAATAATACCTACCATGTATACCTCTACTAAATGAATTATATAATAATAAAAATATTTCAGAAACAATTGCGTCCTGTATCTGTGTCCGAAATCATATATTCAGTAGGTAAGGTACCCCTCATCAAAAATATTTAAAAAGTAAAATCATATCTGTAAAAGCAAGGAACTCCTGAACTGGGAATGAGATCATAATGATCGAAGAAAAAAACATTAACTCAACAAAAAATCTGAAAATCAATCAATTCCTAAAGTATTTGCTGAATTCACACAATGTACCTATAATCTAGCTCATCATATTATTTGAATTCGTTTCATGCACGCAGCGTTTTGACGCTCGCAGTCTTTGAGTTGTATGTTTTTGTCGTAATGTTAATGACCTGTACAATTATATAGTGTACTTTATTAATAGAAAAACTAATTGACAAACATTAACTATAGTACACTTCTTACAACAGCAGACTTATATAAACTCGCGGCTATAAATCTAATATATAAAATTCACGTGTCTCAGTGCTTATCTAAAACCTCCGAAAAGGCTGAACCGATTTAAATGATATTTTGCATACACATTTGGTAGGTCTGAGAATAGGTTTATAACTATTTTTATACTCCTAAAGGATAAGGATTATCCACGCCTAACATTTTATTTTTTATATATTTATAAAGCAAACAACTTTTCCCGGTTAAGCTAGGTATTATATAGAAAGATAGAGCTTTTACGTTTAGTGAAGGAAGTATAACATCATGATGTGTCTATAACTATAATTAATAAGTAAAGTGGTTGAAACATGATTTCGCAACAAACATCGTATAGCATCCTAGCTCTCTCTCACTTATTTCAGCCAACCTCCATTGGACAGAGAAATTACAAATGAATTGTCATTTCAGTCACCTTATGGCCAGCGTCCTATGCATGAACAGCGTATTCGCGTGAAAGAGGGAAAAGTCACATAACTTAGCACAACTCATCCATATGGTTTTCCGTATGACCTTTTCCCTTACCGTCAATAATACATACATACATACATATAGTCACGGCTATATTTCACAAGAGGGGGTAGCCAGAGCTAAGGAGTTATAGATTCCTCAGACACTTTTGGAAGTTGAGTGGGGAAAAGATGGTAAAAATAATGGTTTTTGGTGATAGGTCTCCAACCGCATCACCCAAAAATCCAATAAAAACCCCAATACCCTTAGTCGCCTCTTACGACACCCTTGGGTAGAAAGGGGTAGCGACATTCTAAGCGGCACTACACGACCGTCAATAATCTTTTTAAATAAATAACACATACAACTTTGGAAGATTAGAGACGTGTGTCTCTGCATCAGAGGTAGATATTAATGGAACCACGTCGGAAGGACTGGAAATAGAGATGGGCGTTCCTCAAGGTTCTATACTTGGCCCATTACTGTTTCTGATTTATATTAATGATTTACCATTTATGGTACAAAAGTATTCTGAGATTATTAGAGTATTATGTTTGCAGATAACACATCTTTAATATATTTAATGTAGCGAGATCCTCTACATCTCTTGACGGCGTAAATAAAGCTATCTCACTGGTATTGCATTGGTTTACTGTGAATAACCTGGTTCTGAATGCCAAAAAAACTAACATACATACATACATACATATACTCACGGCCATAAATCCCTAGAAGGGGTAGCCAGAGCTAAGGAATTAAAAATTCCTCAGCCACTTTTGGAAGTTGCGTGGGGAAAAGATGGTAAAATAAAGGTTGTTGGTGATAGGTCTCCAACCGCATCGCCCAAAAATTCCTCAATAGCCCCAATACCGTTAGTCGCCTCTTACGTACACCCACCGGAAGAAATGGGGTAGTGCAAAGCAAAAAAACTAAATGTATTAAATTTACTTTACCGAATGTTAGGCAAGTTGACGCCAATATTGTTATTGACAGTGAAAAAGTAGAATTAGTGAAAGAGACAAAATTCCTAGGGATAATAATCGATTCTAAGTTGCAATGAGGACCCCATATACTAACACTTTCTAAAAGGCTGAGCTCAGCAGCGTATGCCGTGCGTAAGATTAGAGAAATAGCCGACATAGAAACAGCTCGCATTGTTTATTTTCATAGTATTATGTCGTACGGTATTTTATTATGGGGTAAAGCGGCTGATGTTCATAAAGTTTTTGTCTTACAAAAGCGAGCTATCCGATCTATTTACATGTTAAGGTCGAGGTATTCGTTGCGCAAAAAAATTAAAGATATTGGCATTTTAACTGTCCCTTGCCAATACATATTTGAGAATTTAATGTATGCCAAAAAGAATATAGGCCAATTTAGTAAAGTTAGTGATAGGCATACTGTTAACACTCGAAATAAGGACAAACTTAACGTACCGAAGTGGAGACTTAATAAAGTAAGTAACTCCTTTATGGGACTATCCCTGAAAATGTTCAACAAACTTCCTTCTGACATATTGGAATTGCCTGTGGCATCTTTTAAAAAGGCAATTAAAGCCATGCTTTTGAAGAAATCTTACTACAGTGTTCAAGATTTTTTAAACGACAAGGACCCAACGCGCACATGACCGTGTCCGTAAAGCTACAAATCTTCCCTCGTTATTCCCAGGAATAATTGTCTGGTGAGGATTTTTCTTCTCACGTTATGTGATTGGTTTTTTGTGATGGGCAATTTATTTTAAATATGTCAAACTAGCGTTTGGTTTTGTCGCATAGAAAATCTTTTATAAAGTAAAAACATGTTTATAAACTGAAATTGTACAAACCATATTTTGAAAAAATGAAAAAATGTGAATGTAAAGAGTTTCTTTGTTGCTTCTTCTCTTTACGAACACCTTCCGAAGCAACGGATTAACGATTAATTTTATGACGTTCAAAAAATGTTAGTATTTAACTTTATTTTAAAAAATAAACTTTGTGACTTTTTTTATTTTTTATTTTCTTACCCTGAGCGACTAAGACTTTGTAGATTTATACTGCTGTCAATCGGTATACCACTTCCTCAACATTTCTTGGTCAGTCTTAACTATAAGTTAAATAAAAAAAATGTTGAGTCGGTTTAGAATAACACTACCGCATTTCTTCCGATGGGTGTACGTAAGAGGTGACTACCGGTGTTGGGGCTTTTAAGATTTTTGACAGAAGGCTGGGATTTTTGGGCGATGCGTTTGAAGCCATCACCAACAACCTTTATTTTATCATCTTTTCCCCACTCAACTTTCCAAAAGTGGCTGTGGAATTTCTGATTCCTTAGCTCTAAGTAGCCCTTCTAGGGATTTATAGCCGTGAGTATATGTATGTAAAATAGATGATTCTCTCACCTCATCAATAACCTTCCTACTAAGCAGTTCAGCGTTGAGCAGCGAGACGACGGATAGTCCGTTGGCTTGCGTGGGCTCCTCGTATGACGGTCTTCTGCAGTTGATGCGGTCTCTTTCGTTTTGTACAGCTGGAAAATCATATACAATTATTAAAAAAAAAAACCTCCGTGGATGTCATCGTGGAACCATTGTTCATGTACATTGTTAAAATAATTATGTTAATAAAGATATTTTATTTATTTATTATTTTAAGGCGTTGTCTCGGGCTGAGGCGGTTGGCAGGCAGGCACTAGCTGGGTAGAGTCAGCTTAGAATAGTGCTTAACAATTTCATCGCGCGGATTTTTGGCAAATTTGTGGTTTGGTGATTATTACTTGATTGGAGAGAATAGCTGTGTAATGCCGGTTTAGAATGCCACTACACTAACCCATTTCTTTTCGCGGGTGTCGTAAAATGGGACTTTCGGTTTTAGGGATTTTTAAGTGATTATTGGGCGACAAGGCTGGATCACCAACAACCCTTAAATAACAACTATATTTGTGTATTTTCATTTGTATATATAAAATATTATTGTACCATGGTAAAATATATCTCATGCGCAAATCCGCCATCTTGTCTCCAGAATTTTACCGCCAACTACATTTTACATTCGGTAACATCCTGGTTCGGAGCATGACATATAAAATTGATAGCTGGCTGGGGCACTAGGTCACGCATCAAGTATTATTGTAAATACATTTATCATCGACAGCTTTGGGTGCTTGACCCTTTCTTCATTGTTTAACGAACGAGCAAGATACCTATCTGTTCATTGGGTAGGCAGGAATAATAAATGATAGAATGGTCATTCATTGCTAGAACCTTGATGGCTTCGAAATAATTGTTCAAATCATGACATCAGGAGGTCTAAACATTGTAAAGATTTCGAATGAGGTGGAGAATTAATATTCTTATTTCTAAGATGACGTTGTATCTGTTATATGTTCTTAACGATATAGGACTGCTCATTGTTATTACATAAGGATTTTCAACAATCTAGCATGACGTAAATTTTTATATTATGTACTTTTTATGTTACCATGAATAGTCTCCGATGTACCTTTTTATCTTACACATATTTGCCCTGAGTTATCTCTCGCAGAATTTTCCAAAACATAGCTAGATATTACATATGTTGTCAATAATAATAACAAATCAGTACAAAAACATTGAGCTAAAACTCATTAAAGTTGTTGATTTAACAGTAAGTTTGTACGGCCATGCACCGATACGATAGCGATGAGTAACAAGCAACAAATAATATTGATTGGTGCTCAACTCGAAAATAAATTAAAACATGGCTGCATGTTTTCGCACTGTCCTCTTCAACAATACAATTATTATTGCAATCATTTCTTTGTTCCCTTGAACTTGCTTGTCGGTTGTATGCTCTGTTATGATATATACAAAAAGATGTTTTATAGTTATCGGTTTGTATGTTGTTGGAATAATTGATCGTTACCGAGTAGGAACAATTCATTTCTTCCCGTCAAAGAATACGTATTACGCAACTCACTTTTATTTATTATTATTATTATAGCCTAATTCATTTCCCACTGCTGTTCAAAGGCCTCACAATTTTGAGCCCACAGATCTCTGTCTGAGGCTGTACACCACCACCCTGGATCAAACCTGTCCAGGAGGGCAATTCTCACACGGTTGATATTATATCACTATCGATATTTATCACTTTTGTGATATTTTGCGATCGATATTTGACTTGAGCTATTCTCACTCCATCCGATCGATATTTTTCTATTGAAAACCAGCCGATATGATGATATATATCAAAGGATGATATCGTGTGGTCACGATCAGACGATATGATGATATTTGAAGATGTCGTGCGAACGGTAGCCATTTTGTTTACAAATTTTGTTTGAATACTTATAGATAGAAAACTAAAATGTAGGTAAATATATTAAATGGATCATAGATCAAATAGTCTAAGAAGTTGTAAATAATATCTACTTGGATCAACGTAAATTATATTATTAAAATATAAAAATATATTATTTTTCCATAATAAAATTTCAAAAACTAAATTCGGTTGTCGGATGGTCCATCCATTTGGGAATTCAGACTTTGCTAGTTACCGGCAAAGTACACTAAAAGGAAAATTTAAACAAACCAAAACATATGTAAATATTGTCAAATTCAATATTCAATTTTTTAAGGTGGCTTCAATCGTGTTTGCCACAATTATTTCGCCAATGTCGAGTTAAAATATTGACAGATATGAAGACCTTTTCATATCTAAGATGACAGTTAAACTGACCTTTCGTTCAATTCATTCGCTTGGATCATTGATTTCGGTCTTCGTTCTTTAATGTCTAAGGAAAAATTACTACCGTGTGCGAGAATACAGTTTCAATCTATCAATAGAAATATATTTCACTTTGTGATATTTTTCATATGACATTGAACACTTGATATAATTTCTATGATAGTAATGATATCGAACTTGCGAGAATTGCCCTCCAGGTCGTCCATCCATCTCCTCCTAGGATTTTAATGTTACTCTAAACTCACTTTTAATGTTATTAAAATGAAGGATTCTTATCTGGCAATTTTGTTTACTAGGGATGGAAAGTGTGATGTAAAAATTGAAGGAAGAGTTAAAAAGAGGAATGCGGTAATTGGAGCTGTGAATAATTTAATGTGAGGTCAAAAAAGCCCGAATTGCAGCGCATGATTTATGGATTGCGAGCTAATACGAAATAGGCTAATTTGTGAAAGGTGCGGTAAGAAAGATGATATTGTAAAAAATATAGAAAAAGGAAGGTTAAATAGGTTTGGTTACATAGAGAGGATCATCATTATCAGCGAAGCTTTATAAAATATGTGTGGTGATGGTGATTTTTTTTATATATGTTGCCTGCGAATATTATGGATGTCTGTTTCCTGGCCTTGAGAGATTTTTAATGATTAAATGTAGTAAATTACAAAATATATTCAATATTTATCAGTCAGGGCTTTGTTTAGCTGCTACTCGATAATAACACGAGTATTATGAATTGACAAACGCAGCGAATCATAAATTATAGTTAATGTTAAAATGATTAATCATTTTTATTTCAGAGTACAACGTGACCAACTTTTCCGTAAATATTTTTTGCCATGTTTACCAGTTACCAGACATAGTTTAATTAATGGCCGTTTTACATCTCTGTAGTGTGGGGTTTAAATAGCACTATCCCATTTCTACCCATCGGTATTCGTAAGAGGCGATTAAGGGTATTGGGGTTTATTAAGTGATTTTTGGGCCATGTGGTTTGAGACTTATCACCAAAAATCATTATATTATAATATTTTCCCTACAAAAAGCAATTAAAAAGCCCCTAAACTCTTATTCGCCTTGGCGACACCCACGACACTATCACCCTGGAATATCAGCAGTGTGTATTGATTGCCACTTACTTCGGAACAGGCAAAACTCTTTAGCTTTGTTTACTTTCAGCAATCCTTTTCTACATGTCTTTTTTTCACACTTTTACCGTTCTTCCCACTCACGTGAAATCTAATCACCAGAAGTGATATATAATCACACACGTTTTATCTGTAAACTTTTTATAACATTACAAATTTAGCGATGCGATTTTATCAGTATTTTTTTCCTGGTTGATTTGTTGTATAGGTATACTCATTGATTGATTGATTATTTTCAAAACGCAATGTAAATAATTAAAATACGCTTTTTACAAAATTACGTAACATGAGTAATCGTTCGGCAATGAAACATTCTGTGTCAATTATAATTAATATTTTGTGTAGATTGTTCAGTATTATATCATTATTACAAGTTATATTTATCCCCACAGGCCATCATAATCACAGGTGCTGAGACCGTTTTTTTAAGGGATGAATATTTTCACTAGCTCATTTAGGGCATCAGGACATCTCACTCAGGGAGTTACAGATCGCGGTATCGCAGTGATTTAATTTTTCATAAACAATATCTAAGCTGGAGCACAGTATATCTTTAGTATAGTATATCATTTGTGTGTTAAGTATGTCCATGTGCAACGGCGAATTTAATTTTGTAGCATCAAATTCAATTCTGATAAAGCACAAATAAAATAACAACTATGTCCGAAAAGCAATTTTGAAATTAACATAACAATAACCATCATTACTAAAACATATGAGTATAATCTATCCTTAAAGTAGATTTTTATTCTTAGTGATGTTTTTCAAGTCTGCCGTTTCTTTGTTCATATTTTTTGCTGATAAAGCAAATCGTTATCACTAGCGACTCGATAAAATTCTGATAATTATAAAATTGCAAGTAATCCTTTTACTACAACATAAGACAATAATATTATATTTATCGTGACAGCAATTGGCATAAAATTAAATAATTAAAGTTTTATTAATTAGCAATGGCATTATTAATTCAATTATATCATTGTTACGTAAATTCAAAGATAGGCAATAAGCAGTGTGAATTTCTTGTAATATGATTCCCACATTCATATAATTAGGCCATTAAGGTAGGTAGAATTTTTACCAGTATCTTCTTCGTATGTCCATGGAAAACGGCTCTTACTTTCAAACATCTATCAATATTTTAAATTAGCTCTTTAGTTTCTTTCTTTCCCTGTTAGAAGCTTTTATATTAGTCTAAAAAAGCAGGTAAATGTAGCAGCGGCCATCGTATTAACATACCTAGAAGGTACATATTAGGTATGTATTAACATACCTTCTTTTTTCATGCCCGCCTTGAAACATTTTCTTAATCTGCAATATCTGCATTGGTTTCTTTTGTCTTTATCTACCACGCAGTTGCGGCTGAACCTGCGAAAATATACACAAGTTGTAATTCTTATTAACGTTACAGTGAAAGTTGAAGAAATTTTTCAGTCATGAATGATGTACTGACAGAAAAAGCAAGAAGCCGAGCGGGAATTTTCGGCAGAAATTAAGGGTTAACTAATTTATCTCGAAAATATCCAAGCACAGTCTCATTTTCATCAGTAGAATCTTAAGCATAGAATCATCATACTCTTTGGATAATGTAACAGAAATCTCTTGATTGCAAATAACATTTTAAACATATGGTCTATGTCTAATAAATAGAGGATAACTAAAGGAAAGAAAAATTTCGACACCAGTCAAACCCGCGACCTCCGTATGTACGCCCCCGTCGCTTCGATCTGCCCATTGAGCTATAGTGTCAATGGCTTCTAGTGTGAAATTGTTCTTTCCTTTGTTTCTTTTACACTTTTTTAAGTAGTTTATTTATTAGAAATAATCCCCACATGAGGTTGTCATGAACAAAAAACATTCTAGTATGGTTTATGTTCTTGAAAAGTAGAACTATTGGCGGTCTTATCGCTTGAAGCGATCTTTTCTAGATAACCTTTGGATGGTAAGGTCATTAATTAATATTAATAATCGGTAAGAAAATCAGGAGATTAAGCCAAATACCCTAACCAAACTCATACACAACCTACCTGCAAGTATACAAATGGTTCTTCCGCACGCTCCTCCTAAAGAATCCCTTGCACCCGTCACAGGAGGACGCCCCGTAGTGCTTGCCGGTAGCCCGGTCGCCACAGATGGCGCAGTGCTGGGATAAAGTGCTGGAGCTTGGTCCACTTGCGTCACTGCTGCTTGTCTCCAGTTGCATATCACTGTCTGTGGAAAAGGTGAAGGTTTTTTGTTGAGATTTTGGGTTACAAGATGGCTGTACCGTGTGGAAAGTTTCAGGGAATGATTTAATTATGGTATATTTTGGTTGTAAACCCTCATAATAATAGCTTTTAACGCTCTTAATAAATTTTACTGGCAGATTGCTGATGTAGCACTGAGGAATTAAGTTATTTTTAATTCTATTATAACGTTGGGCAGTGAAGAGCAATATCCCAGGAGAACTAGACTTGTTTGTACGAATTTCGTAAAAGCTGAAAGTATGTCGCTGCAAATACATTACAAAGGTGGTGGTTTATGGAATCTTTTTCACAAAATTATGAGATAGGATTGCCATATCTTATTAAAAAAAACCGTGTTTACATGTCTAACTTTGTGATCCATTTAAATTTTTACAATTACATTAAGATTTAACAAATCATAGCATGCATTTGGTCATATGTAAATGTAACAGTTATACGAGTATACGATGGCAGTAATATAGTGAAATAAAACATTGGTTTAATACTAATTGCGGTCTTTTTAATATCCTATCGGTGATTAATGTTATATACATTAAATCATTCTACTTTCGTCAAATCAATTGAACATTTTAAAAGACTTTCAGAAGATCCTCTGGCACCCGTTTATTGGATTTACGCTGTGGAATCCTATTAGGTATTTTTTTTCATTTCTGGTTTCTTAGTTAGCCACTTGCTAGATTTAGTTATTGATGACTATAAGCAACCAGACACATCTGAAGGTCATGCGTACTCCGTAGACCTCGGTAATAAGCTAGACGTAAATCTTATTACTTAATTTCATTCAAGCATTGTTTTATATAAATATAGTGCACTGCACTATCTTTGCAAGGATAATGTTATCTTTCAAATAACTATCTAATGTTTTTTTCAATTACTGCTTACTTGTTTTAAAATATAACGTGATGATTTATAGCTTATAGCAATCCTGAGTAGTGAAGCTTATTCATTGTGAAAGAATGTAGAAAGTAGAAACAAAAAATAAAAGATACCCAAGTATATAGATTTGTTACTTGGTAAACTGTTTGAAGGTATTACCCCGGTTTCGGGTAGACATTTTTCGATTATTTAAGATCCTGCTAGATGCACCAGAAAGCAATTGTACGTTATTTCAGGTTCAAGCCAAAATTATTCAATTTCAGGATTGATCGATTGAAGGAGGATATAGTATACTTAGTTATAACATAGGCAAAAAATGACCAAAACATAAACACATATGTGTGACACATAAGTGTGGTCATTATCAAAAGATAAAAAAACTGAGGACTTTTATTTTGTCATTAGTTTACCCATCCATTTATTGTGTTTAATTTTTTGCCATGATTGTAAGAAATGTCGTCATAATGACAAAATTGGTGAGCCAAGGCGTCTTTCTGTGGCTATATTATATAAATGGCAAAATTATACTTCAGCAGTAAAACAAATCAAACATTCAAATAAGTTTTTGTTAAATCGTGAAAATTTTAGGTAATATTTGGAGCCCACATCATTTGGATGACCGGTTTTTGTGTAGGTATATATTTCTATCCATGCTACGTCAATATTTACCAATACCATTATTCGGGCCTTTTCGGACACCGATTGACTAGACATGCACTCAGTTTGATTTTAATAATATTTTTATTCGCTATGTTAATGGTATTAGTCGTAATGCGCATAGATCCAGTTTTTCATATTCTTTGATACAGTTTTTTGCGTCTCATAGAATTCCTAAGCGTACTTACCTATCCACCGAACTGTTACACCTAACTATTCAGTGAAATAGCGCTAAGTCCTAGCTGCAAGACGCAAGAGTCTTGCAGGCTATGTCTTGTTCTTGCTCAAGTCTTGCACGGTCAGTTTTGGTCTTGGTCTTGCTAAAAATACGCGGTCTTGTTCTTGGTCTTGGTCTTGCAAAAACGCAAGAACAAGACCAAGACTGAATTTGGGCAACACTATAGTAAATGCACAGATCGAGCTATCTCCAAAAGTACAATAGTAGTTTATGTTATGGCTACACCGATGATATGTTTAATAAACCATTTATATTCATATATAAGTATTTGCCCTTCTACTCTACGAACCTGCAGCTTCCGGGCCCAAACCAGCAACCTAACCTTAACGCGGCCATCATCAATTTATTAACTAATGTTGAATACATTTAAAGGGTCACAGCAACAGCAGGTTTAACTAAAGCCATATCACACAACAGAGGACAGGTTTTAATTAAAATTACCGATGACGTGTGTAAAGCAAGTTTTTTTTTATAAGTCTCGCTGACACGGTGCGACCTTACAACACCACTAGATAATGCTTACGTATCAAATGCGTCAAACAAACTTGTGTCTTGTCTGTAATACCATTAGTATTTCACACTTTATGAATGACGCTATACGTTTGCCGTGTAGTGCCGGTTTAAAATGTCACTAGCCCTTTCTACCCACGGGTGTCGTAAGAGGCTAGTAACGGTATTGGGGCTTTTTAAGTGGATTTTGGGCGATGCGGTTAGAGACCCATCACCAACGATACTTTAATTCTACCATCTTGTCCCCTATCAACTTCCTAATGTGGGTGAGAAGTTTCTATCTCAGAAGCTCTGGCTACTCCTTTTTGGGATTTATGGCCGTGAGTATGTATGTATTTTAAATCTTTTTGTTCATGAAAACCTCATGTGGGGATTATTACTAATAAATAAAGAATAAATAAACACTACTTAAACGTGTAAAAGAAATAAAGGATAGACGAATTTCGCACTTTGGCAGAGCGTCGGGGCGTATACCCGAGGTCGCGGGTTCGATTCCCGCCTGTGTCGAAATTTTTCTTTCCTTTATTTATTCTTTATTTATTAGTATGTATGTATGTCCATATCTTTCTACAAAACCCCAATATATATTCTCACTTGTAGAAAGTAGTTATAGATAAACATATCGTTCTTGGGATAAAGCATACAGACAGACAGACAGACAGACATCGAAGTCTCCTTAATAGGGTAACTTAAACTATTTTTGAATGGGTTCTCAAAAAGTTTTGTTGTTGAATGTTAGAAAAGCGAGAGTGGTCTATCAGGATCGAACAAATATCATAAACGGTATCAGCAATACCCTAATGGGAGTCAATGGTGTAAATATTAGAAACAGATATTATGTTTTGTAATAAAAGGTACTATTGGCATTATAATGCATTCAATGGCCATATTTTTTATGGTTATATTTGTCAGGCAGGAAAGCAATACAAGTGAAACTTGTATGGGGTTGTCCGTTAATCACGTGATCTTTTTTTAGCATTTTTTAACCCCCCCTCCCCCATTGGTGATGAGTAGTGAGGTTTAAGACCACCCCCCTCCCCCTTGTCAACATCACGTGTATTTTTAGTAGCTACAACGAATCTTAAAATTTTCTGAATATTATATTATTTTAAATACAGGTAAGTAAGTAAACTATAATCTTATTTTATTCTGAAATTAAGGACCATAATAAAAATGTGCCGCTTAATATTTGTTTAAAAATCGCGCGTTTGACGAAAAATTAAATACACGAGATATCTTACTACACCCCCCCTCCCCATTGTGTTATTTTCGTGATTTTTATCAAACCCTTCCCCCCCCCCCTTTCAAGCCTCACGTGATTAATGGACAACCCTTATCCACGCTGAAAATCGATTTGGGATGGCAGCAGTTCACATGTTTGAAAACCATAACCCGTCTTCATGTGTTTCACTGTCAGCCGTTACAGTTTGTTTGTGGCTTAACCTAAATGCTATTTAAAATTTGTTGAGGAACGATAAAACACCATTTGTTCATTCATATATTTTCAGCTATTAATCTCAAAAGCCAGAGGTTTATTGATAGAAATTAATCAGTCACTTTTGGAAGTTGAGTGAGAACAATATTGTTACTAAACTAAGGTTTCCAGGTACATCACTCAGCAATCACTTAAAACGTTTTAATATCCTATATTATCTCTTATGACGCCCGCAGGAAGAAATGGGTAAGTGCTATTCTAAGCCGATACTACACAGCACATCGATAAACACGATCGTTTAGATAATCACTTTAAAAAAGCATCGAAAACTATAAGTTAATGTTGTTCTGGAGCTTACTATACGATATAATTATGTGCTGATGTATTTTAAATCGGGGAAAAACCGGAGTCATATTTCATGTTATAAAATAACATGAAACATCACAATAACAATGTCAGCACAATGAGGCAGATTGTATATACATACATATACATATACTCACAGCCATAAATCCCTAGAAGGGGTAGCCAGAGCTAAGGAATTTGAAATTCCTCAGCCACTTTTGGAAGGTTGAGTGGGGAAAGGATGGTAAAATAAAGATTGTTGGTGATGGGTCTCCAAACGCATCGCCCAAAAATCCCTTAAAAGCCCCAATACCGTTAGTCGCCTCTTACGTACACCCACCGGAAGAAATGGGGTAGTGCTATTCTAAGCCGACACTACACAGCAAATAATTTAAATTATTCTAGTCTAAATGTTATATGTGAATAAATAGATGCATTTCTAAAGTCGTGTTTTCTTATATATTGCAACCTTAAATAAATATCATGGATAAAAGATTGTATATAATCTTATTCAACACGCGAAATTTAAAGTTCCGTAAACTACAAAAAGGACAAAGTGACGATCATAAGTGTCTGTTTAACTCAATATAGTAATAGGCGCGAGTATAAGTATCTAACAAAGAAGAACAGAAGTATATATCAACGAACCTTCACAATGGCCATTGATATCAGAACGCTGGGCAGCCTGCCTCTGCAGCTCATGATAGTTGGCCATCGGCTTATTCCATGTGACCCCCTGTTCCTGCACCACGCACGCGGCCATAGGCCCATAGCTCGGCTGGCAAATCTGCTTCATAATCATCTCGTAACCTAGCACCGGCATCTTAACACCTAGATTACATCACCGACACTTCTAACAAGTCAACTATTTGTCCAGCAATCAAGTCCTGGATTCACAAGCCAAACACAACGGTCGGCGTCAACACGAGTACTGTACAAATATTTGTGCGCCGGCGCATCGCACTGCTAATGTTTTTGTTTTTATCATTTAATTATCTCCTTAATATGTATTCGCGATAGCCTTATTTATTTAAAATCACGCGTGTGCGGCGTGATCGGGGTCTCCGGGCGACTGGTGCGCGAGACAGCTGAGGATTGACTGACCCTCGAGTCACGGTGTCACAGTATCGAGTGACGATTGAGTAGTCGAGTGAACACCTTAGTGCGATTATCCGATCTTAATAGCGAGTAGAATCGGCTGAGCTCAGCAGAAATGTGTGCGTGTATCGATATATGCATCGATGCATCGCTGAGTCATAGGCTTATCGTAACGCAGCGGATGCGGTGTCAGACGCACGTTGCGCCTACTCATACAGGCATAACAGAGTTGATTGACAAACTTTTACCATAAACAGTATTGTTGATCACTAAATGATATCGATGAGTAATTAATTCTTCGCAACACTCTTCTTTGTTCCTTTGTTTCACTTTAAAGAGAGCTTGGAAAAGAATGTATCATATATTTCGTTTATTAGTTGGAAAGATAAGAGAGCCAGGATTAAACCTACATGAAAATAAGTCAATTCAAATTGCTTGTTAACATGAAATTATGGATTACTTTGCAATATTTTTTATCATCCAAAACCGATTCACAGTTTTTTTTTAAATCACTTTATTTAAAACCTTAGGGAAGTGTGGAGGTATAAGGGCATTACAAATCTGTAAATAACACGTAACAGTCGTTACATATAAAAGGAATTAGCATTATAATGCAATTAATTATTTATAAGTTTCATTGCAACCTTCACATACGAGTATCAATCATACATATATAAAAAAAGCGAGATAGAACAAAAAATATATGAAGAGGTCATTGGGTCATGATCTTCGCAAGTAGAGATAAGGAAGGAGTCACACGAAGTGACTTCGATATAAAAATAGAATGATTACTAACTAACGTATAAACTGGGGTTTTATAAGTGATCGGTGGGTAATAATTATATTCTATTCCAATAATAGCCGTGTAGTGTCGGCTTAGAATAAAACTACCCCATTTCTACCCGTCGGTGATCGTAAGAGGCGACTAAGGGTATAGGGGCTTTTTAGTGATTTTTGGGCGATGTGGTTGGAGACTTGTCACCAAAAACATTTATAATTTCCATCTTTTCCCCCATCAACTTCCAAAAGTGGCTGAGGAATTTCTCATTCCAAAGCTCTGGCTACCCCGTTAAGGGATTTATAGCCGTGAGTATATGTATGTATGTATGTATGTACTAACTAACGTATAAACTGGGGTTTTATAAGACGCTTACGACTCCTATGCTTTGTCAAAACAGCCGTGCATGTACGGTTAACGCCAATAATATAATAATGAGTAACTGAGTAGCTAGAGAGGTTTGCCAGGACAGTTCAAAGTGGCGATCGATAGTCTCTGCCAACCCTAATTTGAACTAACGGCGTGAGAATATGTACGTATGAAAATTTATTTTAAGTAACCTTCGCATCTAAAGGAACAGATCGCTTTTAATACGAAGATCACAAAATCTACTTTTGAAACCTCAGTTATTTCATATTCATTCATAACATTTCATATTGTGATGTGTGAAGTGCAATGTGAGCTAATGTGGGCACTTTTTGAAGTAGAGTGTAAGATAAATGGGAGTGGGAGAGAACAAGTATAGTAATATATATTGTTAACTTATTTGGTTAGTTAATTAGGTGGTGAAAGCTAGACGAAGACATCATCGTAAGAAAAGTCAGATAACAGAATTTATACTCTTATCAATTCGACTGTACAAAACCATCAATATGAATTTATTCGTCCAAGAAGAAAAGTTTTTAAGATGATACAAGAAACTGTAATAATGAAAAAGAAGATATTCAGAATATCAAATGCCAGTAACTTTTCTAATGTACAATTGTACATACATCTTTATACTTACGACATTAACTCCTATCGGGTTAGGCAGACTTTCAATCAGACCTCCTCAGCCTCATTAACATTCATCAATCCTTTATCAGGTCCTTTTATCCCTGACACTACGGACGGTTTATATAATATACAAAAATATTATTTAATTTAAGAAATTAATTTCATTGTTTTTCAGTAATTATAACATTACACTATGCCTGAATATTCTGGCAAAGTTATTCGGATAATTATTTATTTATTTGAACACTTTATTGCGTACAGAATAGATATAATGTTTTTACAAAAGTACAGAACATTGAAATTTAGTACACAAAGGCGGACTTATCGCCTTAGCGCGATTTCTTCCAGTCAACCTTTATGGTGGTGGTCAATAATATTAGGTTGATTCATAGACATGGTAATAAAATAGTATAACTTAGTCGTATTTATAAACAAAGAACTTTATTCATATATGGTTTGATTGATAATCATTTTACGGTAGGCTAGATAGGCAAACTTGCGACTTGGCAGGATTAACTCATTAGGATTAATCATAACATAACATATATATGCCGTGTAGTGCCGGCTTAGAATGTCGCTACCACTTTCTTCTCACGGGTGTTGTAAGAGGAAACTATATGACTATGACTGTGGGACTTTTTAGGTGGTTTTTGGGCGATGCGGTTACAGACCACCAACGATACTTTATTTCTAACATCTTGACTCCTACTAACTTCCAAATATGGCTGAAGAGTTTCTAACTCTGAAGCTCTGGCTACCCCTTTTTGAGATTTATGGCCGTGAATATATGTATGTATGCAACTCTAACTCATATACAGAAGTCACTATATAACAATCTTTCCAAATGAATTTCTAAAGAATGTGCTTGTGTTTGTGCCTCATTTACACTCAAACGGAATGGTTTGGTATTTTTCCTTTTATCAGTTAATTTTTCGACATTTAAAATTACTTCTATCTAATAATTTACGATATGAATATATATATGATAGAAATTTCGACGCGCCTGATCGAGAAATGCGGAGATTCGAAGGCTGACGCATTCTTCGCTCAAAGAATCAGCTTAGCGATTCAAAGGGGTAATGCAGCCAGCCTTCTCGGAACCCTGCCACCAGGCGGCAGCGATTTCGAGAGTATTTTTTATATAATTTAATCTAGGTTAGGTTTTTCATATAATATTTTTTTTAACCTGTATATATAGTTAAATGTGTAAATATATTTTATATCTCATTAAAAAAAAAATTACGATATTTTTATCTATATATTCCATAAATGACGTCATTTAAGGAATCATGAAAATACGAGTACCTAATTTAATATGTTCTTGAAGAACTTTTGGCTATATGAAAAAAGAAAAGAATTCAATTTGAAAAGATTATTTTGTACCTAGACATTACATGTTCATTTTATGACCTTACCATCTAAAGGTCGTTTAGAAGAGAGAAGAGATCGAATTTTCGTCATAGGAGCGAGTTGAAATGTCTGATTTGATTTGCGATAAAGATTTTCTCATTCTCTTTTATTCTAAATACTGTCACTACCATTATTTAAGATACCGTGTTTTCCTGGCTTAAGACTTTCCTTAGTTAACCTACAAGACCAGGAGCCCTAGCACGAGCGCTATTTCATCGCATCGACGGTTAGAATGATAGTATACGATACTAAGTTAGTTGCGTAAGAGATGGCTGTTTTAAACAACGCCTTATCTAGTTAAACGGTCGCTCGTGCTATCCTTGCAGGAGGCCTAGCACAAGCTACGAGCGCTATTTTATCGTCATAATATGGGTTAGAATGGGATGACAGTATACGATACTAAGTGCGAAAGATTTTAGAGAGGTTTTTACCTCGCGATATCTCGTTAAAAGGTCGCTTGTACTAGCTTTGCAGTTTCACTGTCCGTATACTAGTTAGGAAACTTAGGAAGTAGTGAATTATTTGCCTGGAAGACGGTTATAATTATAATACATACATACATATACTCACGGCTATAAATCCCTAGAAGGGCTAGCCAGAGCTAAGGAATTAAAAATTCCTCGGTCACTTTTGGAAAATTGAGTGGGGAAAAGATTGTAAAGTAAAGGTTGTTGGTGATGGGTTTCCAACCGCATCGCCCAAAAATCCCTTAAAAGCCCCAATACCGTTAGTCGCCTCTTACGTACACCCATCGGTAGAAACGGGGTAGTGCTATTCTAAGCCGACACTACACGGCTAAATAATTATAATAAAGTATGACAAAGCCGTGAATTTCCATACAATACTCATATTATTATCACCGCGGTCGCCGCCATCACGACTCGGGTCAAAACTGTGATATCTCAATTATACGTATAAACAACTTCTAGTTTAGTTATAAATGTTATAGTATTATGAACATACATTACACTTAACATATGCATTGAACTATATTCTCAAAAAGGGGTAGATAAGTCTACAGAGAAATTTTCGGCAATAGAGAGGGGATATGATGATATCAAGATTCATTGGTGATTAGTTCCTACCCAAATCGCCAACCAAGTATGATATTGCAAATTAAGTATATTTATGAATCTCCGTCCTTGCCCCCACCTCCCAGAGAAATAACCTAGATTAGGCCTTGCCGGTTAACCACTAATAAGAACCAGTCTGACCCCTCACTCACCCCTTGCAACGTTCACAGGAAGATATTCTCTAAGCAGAGGCCAACTCATCTCACATCGCACAGCCCTTATATGTCTCCACCAATGGGCTCGAGCCTACCCTATATAGGGCGATTTGGCCATAGTCCACCAATTGCGGGTTGGCAGACTAACGACTATTACCGTAATAGTAGCCGGGACCGACGGCTTAACGTGCCCTCCAAAGCACGAAATCATCTTAATTTTCGGATAATCAGGTGATTCTAGCCTGCAATATCCTTCCAGACTGGGTTAAATCTTACAAATTAAATTTGTAATGTTACCATCCCTCGGGGATCGGATCCGAGACCTCCCTACTTGCAACCAAGCGCTTAACCGCGTCAACTGATTGAGTCTTATTTATCAGAACCAAAAATTAGTTTTCGTTGCAAATTTATAAAAATAACTCAACTAAATAAGGTTAAAACTGTAGCATCTAAATAAAAGTGCAGTGATGTATGTTTTAATTTGTGCGTTCAAAGTCCACATTAGATTTCAAATACTAGAAAATAAACTCTATTTCTAAGCAGCTAAAGCATATAATGACTAAATTATCAGGGTGTATTTGCTAGTACCACAATAGTTCTAGATAATTTAATATCATTAATTCTTTTAGTCCTAAGTCCAAAGTCCAGAGTCAGAATCCATTAAAAATGGTTCTTATTGCTTTGTAATAAATGTCACGATATATTTTCTGATAGGTGAAGTACACATACAAACATATTACTTCATATAATGAGTCAGAGAGTCAGTAATAATCAGAATTCTAGATAAACTAGTGAAAATATGTTAATCTGATTTTATCTTAACAGTAAGATAAGAGGTTTGCTAATATTATGGTGATTTATAAATAAATTGCTGTGTAGTGTCGGCTTAGAATAGCACTACCCCTTTTCTTCCGGTGGGTGTACGTAAGAGGCGACTAACGGTAATGGGGCTTTTTAAGGGATTTTTGGGCGATGCGGTTGGTGACCCATCACCAACAACCTTTATTTTACCATCTTTTCCCCACGCAACTTCCAAAAGTGGCTGAGGAATTTCTAATACGTTAGCTCTGGCTACCCCTTCTAGGGATTTATAGCCGTGAGTATATGTATGTATAAATAAATATTTAAAAAGCAAAATACTTAATAGATCAATTAACCGAAGTTTTAATATCTTACTTATGTCTTAAAATCGTTATGCTGATATACTTATTTTTTGTTATATTTGCAACGATAGAGATACAAATAGTTTAAACTTTTATGTTATATTATAACCAATGCATATATGAAGGTTTTGAAATAAAGGCACTGTATAAAAACACAAATTCGAGCATTGAACTCGCTTATAGTTTTGAAGTCAGTTCAAACTTAAGCTCAACCAATCACGCTGTATATCTCTGAAGAGGTGGCAGGTGTACGTAACTTCTAAACATTACGCGGCATTCATAACAAACGTGGGTACTCTGTTAAAAATATCATATCATACCAACCATAGCCTAAAATAAATAGACATAAATATACGACGTGATAGCTCAATGGATAGGACACTGGTTATCGCGCAAACGACTAGTGTTCAAATCCCGGGTCGGCCGGGTGAGGGAAAACATCGTGAGGAAACCGACATGGCTGAGTTGTACCTAGTCATGTGACAGTGTATTCGTACAAAACGGCGATAGACCTGCCCCCTATCACGTGAGTACACTGTCCATGCAAAACGAGGGTACTCTGAACATCAGGTGACAAAGTCACGTGATGTTCAGAAGTATTAGTACTTCTGCCAACCCCTTCGGGGATATTCGGCGTGAACGTTTATGTTATGTTATGTATAAATATCAAAGTAGCTACAAATATAATTCGTCAATATTAAACTCTTAGAAAGTTATCACATCAAAGTAGGATATCTCAAATACACAAACCAAATAAATATTATAATGAGTTAAACTAATGCATTGTTTATTCGGCTAACGACGCTCAATGGCGGCTCTCGTTAGTGTTGTAATACAGAAAATAATATTTCATTAAGATTTCCCAAAAAAACACAAGGATTCTAAGAAACATGACGTAAGGAGAAAAACAATTATATTGGCAGCAATTTATTCATCGATGCACATCAATAATACTGATTTACATATCAGTTTATTTAGCATGAGGCGTGTGAGAGAGAGCGAGTCACATGAGAAGTGAGATTCTGACATATATTTACTGTATAGTCGGAATATGTGATATATTATATATATACATATATTCCTTAGCTCTGGCTACCCCTTCTAGGGAAATGTAGCCGTGAGTATATGTATATGTATGTATTTACTGTATCTCACTTTTCACGTGACATTCACATTCTTACACGCCTCATGCTACGAGGGGAACAACTTATTTTGAGTGCAACTCAGTATTTTACAAGTTCCAGTTCTGAACCTCTCATATTCTGCAATTTGTCCTATTCGAATATTTTCGTCTACTCCAGAAATTTGTTTTCTCGTATTAAATATGCGACCGTGGTGCAGTCATTTTGATTAGATACATATACTGACTTAGTTAGTGACTGACTTACTTAGATATTAGTTCCCATTGGGGTAGGCAGAGACTATCGATTGCCACTTAGTACGATCCTAGTAAACCTCTCGAGCTTAAATCTTTTCATCAATCATTTCCAATATTCTTCCGAAGGGACGACTGGCATTTTGAGTAAATTAAGTTTTTAAATTTCTGGGTCCTCCGTGGTCATTCTCTTGTTAAATTACCATTTACATTGGAATGCCGTAAACCATCTAAGCGTTCCCATCCTTATTTATTAAATTATAATTATACGTTATATGTCATAAAGTCCCACCCAGACTGGACGAATCACATATCAGTCCCCAGCAGCTACACATGTTAGTAGAAGTAGTACAGTATTATATTATCTGTGGTAGTAGTGTATGCAACACAAAGCGAATCGTAACTCGCTATAATCGCACATCTCAATTGCCATGTCTCAAGCTACACGGCTACAGTGTGGTGGTGGCAAATTGAAACTAATTGCGACCTCGCATCTACTGGGCTCGGGTTACACATGTTATGAAGACATATGTTTGCTTACTGATTTTGTCATTTGGATACTAGCTGCGCTTCGCTGCGATTTTGTGGACAGTTTGGTTTTTTGATGTCTTGATAAAAACCTTTATTATTACCATCTTTTCCCCACTCAACTTCCAAAAGTGGCTGAGGAATTTATGATTCCTTAGTTCTGGTCCCTTCTAGGGAAATATAGCCGTGAGTAAATGTGTGTATGTATGTATGTCTTGATACTTACTAGGCAACTACCATTACTGTGCATGTGCAGTATGGTGATATAACGTATATATTATTTTTATATGCAAATAAGTATTCGAATATTGGCTCCCAGAATTCGGAAGCGACTGCGATTATACAGATTTCAGTTCCATTTAGCGCTGAGTCGTTCGCATTGTATCCAAACTACCGACCCAAGGATCATCTCGTTTGCACCAGTTTACTCGGAATGTAAACAAAAAGGCTAAATACATACACTAAATAATCTTAATAGCGTTTCCGATATTTATAAATTTGCTATAATATACAATTACTCGCGAATGCAAATACGAATTATCGTTACATTACAAATGTGCACTTAAATTGTGTACTACATAACATAACATGAACGCTCACCCCGAATATCCCCGAAGGGGTTGGCAGAGGTACTAATACTTCTGAACATCACGTGACTTGGTCGTGATTTATATTAAACGGTGCAACTGAGCAAATCAACAGTTTTCCGCTTTTCCGCTAAACATTAAAACACACATAGCCTTGACAGTTTTAAATTTATTACTCCAAACGTCAACAAAATCGAGGGACCTTCGATTATAATGAAATAGTGATTTCAATAGCATATTTTTCAATATTTATGATTTTTATTGATTCATTTGAGCCCAAGGACTATAACTTCATCCATCATACAAGATCATTGTAACAATAATAATCAACACCTGTTCTAAATCTCACCGTTCAGTTACTACATACATACATACATATACTCACGACTATAATTCCCTAGAAGGGGTAGCCAGAGCCAAGAAATTATAAATTCCTCAGCCACTTTTGGAAGTTGAGTGGGGAAAAGATGGTAAAATAAAGGTTTTTGGTGATGGGTCTCCAACCGCATCGCCCAAAAATCCAATAAAAAGCCCCAATACCTTTAGTCGCCTCTTACGACACCCGTGGGTAGAAAGGGGTAGCGACATTCTAAGCCGGCACTACACGGCTACACGGCTTCAGTTACTAAGGCGTAATAAAGTGAAACAACTAACTTTACCTTATCCATAAAGTCATGATCGCATTTATAATGTTAGTTATAGACATATGTGTGGTTAATTTATCATAGTTGTTAACGGTGAGGGAAAACATCGTGAGGAAACCCACATGGCTGAGTTGTACTTAGTCATGTGACAGTGTATTCGTACAAAACGGCGATAAGCCTGCCCCCTATCACGTGAGTACACTGTCCATGCAAAATGTGGGTACTCTGAACAACAGGTGACAAAGTCACGTGATGTTCAGAAGTATTAGTACCTCTGCCAACCCCTTCGGGGATATTCGGCGTGTACGTTTATGTTATGTTATGTTTATATAAAATTTTGGTGATATGGTGGATTTCTCTTAACAACATACTTTCCCTAATCACGTGTCAAGGGAATGCTTCTTTAAGTTCTTCGATACTAATTTTCTCATTATAACCGTAGCTATAAACCATGATAAGGTTTCTAGTCAAGTCAATTAAATAACTCAAAAAGGGTTAGGTAGAGCTGAAAATCTAGATATTCCTCATCCATTTTTGGAACTTAAGTGGGGCCAACTTTCAAAATAAACGATATTTTGTGATCGGTCCTATGCCACATAGCCCAGAACCACTTAAAAACCTACCCCAAAACCCCAACTACCTTCTAACGACATCCACGACAAGAAAGGGGTTTAGTGTTTCGCATCTACCCAGCCATCAATACATAATATATTAAAATACATAATCGGTCTACACAGCCTATTAAGCTTATATCAATTCAAATACACACATGTAGGGTAAATTTAGTCTATAGATAATTCGTTATTATTAAACAGAGCAATGTTTCTATCACGGCCACAATCTCATAATAAATAGCAGATAAACGAGCAATTAAATTGCATGACTGTGCGGTTGATAATGACAAATAATTAATATATTGACTAAGAAATTATTGCTGGAATCATTTATGTATGCTTCATACCCAAGAGTATTTAAATATATTTTATTCTGAGTTGAGTTTTTTTATTACAGACTGTTGCTAGCTATGCAAAAATGATAAAATTACAACATTTACTTTTATATTCACTGAAACTTCTATATTAACGCAAAAATCGCGAGATGGGGTAGCTATAGTTCCGATACAAAGAAATTTCTCAGACATTTCATTATGAGTAATATGAAACAACATTATTATAGTTTAACCTTTCAAGCCCCGCAGTCGCGTTATCAAGTCAGTCAAAATATTCCTCTGAGACCCGGCCACACGATATGAAGTCGCTTAAGTGAAATTTATTTCAGTCTTTTCAGCTATGAAATACGATTTATTTTCGTTTGCGTGTGACTGTTTTGAATGAATGAGTATATATTCTTTCACTGCTGGTTATCCAAGAGTTGTCTGGAAGAGTTTGTTTATAGTCATATGACCGCCAAAACACTTTTGCTTTAGTAAAACTTTATTTTTATAAATTTTTCTTTTGTGAGGTGCAAAAAACAACTTTACTTATTTTTAGGACGCTGTATTATATCACGAATACATATTTCAAAGTAGGGTAACTAGAGCCTCAGGATATAAAATTCCTCAACAACCTTTCTCTCAGAAATGAATTAGGGAAAAGAGAGTGAAATTAATGATATTAGACAATGGTTATCCAGCTACATAGCATAAGAAACACTTTAAAAGCCCCAATATATATATATCAATATATATCCACAGGAAGATTTGGGTTAGATTGTAAAGCCGACCTTACAGTTATAAATATTAAATACTATAGTAATAGTAGAGGGTAGTTGAAATGCTTGAGAGTGCCATTCTGACTAACAATACTTATAACGACTTCTGTAAAATAATCCAGCATAATTCATTGCGTAATGTATAGTGTCGGCTAAAAATAACTGGTCCACATTGCACTACTACTGTATAAAAGAAGGCTACACGTAACTTCTTAACCAGTATATGCTGTGAATGCAGGAAAGATGATATCCCTCAGAAAAAATATAAGGTTATGTGTTGAGCAAGAAATAGTGTGATTGCTTAAAGATATGATATTGTAAAAAAGATAGAAAAAGGAATTTTAAGATGTTTTGAACATGATAGTTGCATAAGGATGATGAATTTTTGGGTAAGCAGGTAATTGAAACCTACAGTATTGAACTAGTAGTAATTGAAAATTATATGAAATTTGTTAGCAATGGAAACATGTTCAGTTTTTTTTCTGTTTTGGACATAAATAAATGACTTTCAGACTATCATTAATAGAGTATATTTAAAATAAAAGTATAAAATCTTACATGATTTGTATTTCATAAAATGCAAAAATGATATGTTGTAAAATGTATATATGTATTTTATTTAAAAATCTTTATATATATTGCATATGTGTTGTATTTATTGAATATAATTTATTTTATGGAATACAATATGTAAGTGCATTAGAACTTAATAAATATTTAGTAATATTTAAAATAGATAGATAATAGTTTGACGAATAATTTTAGTTTTTAAGCAAATCAGTTTAATTTATTGGACATCTACCGAACATGTTTTTAATCCAGCAAATCTTTCCATTCATGGGTTGTCTGGAAGAGATCGCTCTTAGTGATAAGACCGCCAGTTGTACTTTGGCTTTTGTACCGATCTTTTTTTTGTAATTGTTGTTTTTTTGTGATGTGCAATAAAGAGTTTTTTATTATTTTATTATTTATTTCAAAACCAAATTGTATTTTAATTCTATTTGAAAAACATGAATGTAAGGAGTTTCTTTAAAGCTTTTCCCTGTAAAACACCTTTTGAAAAGAAATATCCTCATAATGGTTTTAAGTATGAAGAATAATAGAGCATGTATGAAAAGATTGATGGATGTAAACAAAGCTAGAGGGGTTTGACAGGATCACACAAAGTGGTGAGCGATAGTCTTTGCCTAGGCCAATAATGGTGTGATTATACATATGTGTGTCATAGATATAAGTGACAACCAAAAAATATCATTAAGACTTATTCTTAAGAAAAATATTGAATTTGAAAGTAGTAACTTCCTTCTAGAATTATATTTATTATCAGTTACGCATTTAATTTTCTTTCATTTAATTACACTTGTCATACAAATTCATATTGCAAGCAGAATTAGCTAAGATGAGAAGTATTTTGTAACATCACAACTGTTAAGGTAAAAATAGCAACATAACTTTAAATGAATTTTATTTATATTTTCCTGTTAAGAAAGTTTGACATCACAGTCTTGCATGATAGTGCATTCTTATGTGCATGAAACAAAAATTTAATATTCTATGGTAATTTATCTGGAATTTATTTTATTTATGATAATTCATTTATGTTTCAGTATAAATTAATTATTTTCTTGATATTACATGATGTCACAAATATTGTTGTTTATAGAATACACAAGGCCAGAACAAATTATAGATTTAACATAGTTATATTACTGGTGCAGTTATAAGATAATTTTATACAACTATAACTATGTCATACAAGTAGAAAAAGATTAACATCACTTGAAAAGAGTTAATTAAAAACTTGTTTACTCGCATGCTATTGAATCGTATTATCTGGACAACAAGAAAGTCTACATACCGTCGTCGCTTAAGCCCATATTCAGAGGGATGAATGCAGAAAAACTTCTTTGATTGATCGATTTAGCTCATATGCCTTAAAACTTCCGATACTTTATTTAAAAACTTAAATAAACTTGCATAAAAGTTGATAAAAACAAAATTGTTAACTGTGCCCTTGATAATTTTGACGTTAATCAGCTGTCATTGTAAATGAAACGTCATTGGTGAGTGAATGATTCAACGAATATCTTGAATGAAACATAGCTATTGCCATCTGTTATTGAGTAGAGAAACTAAAAAATATTTTGATATCTTATCGTATTGTTGTTTAATTTTCTTAAACATCACTATGCTTTTGTGTATTCTCACCACCTAATCAATATGTCTTATAATAATTTTAAAAAACATGTAATCATTAAATATACAGACAAAAAAATCAAACTATGAAAGTTAAGAGTAATACGGCAATAAAAATATTTAACATAGGTTCATAACGCTTTTGGTTAACTTCGGGAGTAGTTCGTTGAAGTAGTAGGCAGTAAATACCAAACTTCCTTTACTTCTGACCAACTTCTTTCATATCCCTCACATTTATTTATCTTCTAGTTTACAGATAAGGTACCCACGTTTTGCTTAGACAGTGTGCTCACGTGATAGGGGGCAGGCCTATCGCCGTTTTGTACGAATACACTGTCACATGACTAAGTACAACTCAGCCATGTGAGTTTCCTCACGATGTTTTCCCTCACCGTTAGCAACCATGATAAATTTGATGACGTGGGTACCTTATCTGGAAACTAGATGGCGCTTGCCATGTGAGTTCAGGAGTATTGGTACCTCTGCCAACCCCTTCGGGGATAAACGGCGTGAACGTTTATGTTATGTTATATGTTATGTTTATGTTATTTATCTTCTGATTTCTCGGCCATCTTACTCCCGTATTAATAAGTTTATTCTTAAGTTTAAATCAATCAGATCAAGTAACACAATTTAGTAGTTTGATTTCTTAGATTCTAGCCAGCATTTATATACACATATCATATCAATTGGTACTAATAGTATGGGTAAAATATTGTTTTATTAATTTATAAAAACTAGTTTACATGAATGCGCTAAAACGTAAGTTACATTATGAATTGTTTTTTTCGTATAGTGGGTGGTACCTGTTTACCTTAGCTTAGGTGTATACAACAATCATAATATTTAGCAATAAACTTTATTGCTAAGGATTCCTTACAGCCTTACAACAAAATTCACACACTGAACTGTCACTGATCATGAAAATTAGGGTTGGGTATATTTCTTGGCGCATTTTCAAACATCACAGTTATAGATTCGGAGATCACACCGACATAGATTAGAGTGACCACCATTGGAAATATGCCCATCAGTAGATATATATACGTGCATAAATCCCTGTCGTTACTATATAAGAATCATAGAACTTTGGTGAGTAGGTAATGCCTAGATACATTTCAGATACCACAATTAATACATATTTTATAAATAAGCGGCTTGCTTCATTAAGAGCTTATATTTTTACTATAAGTTTGATTTTAATAACAACGTAGGAAGGCAATTGACGCAGAAGTTTCGAAAATTTATGGTTTTAGTCTAGTTGTTCGTTAAGATTGTAGGCCCTAGTCACCGGAGCCGTATGTGGCTCATAGAGCGTCAATTTTATTAATTTATGAGTTATGTTATGACTATACACACATTTGACAACTTTATTTCAAATTTAAAGTCTTCATTGCTTTCACACATCTTTATTTAAATATTACATCATAGATAATTGCAGGCATGTGTACCTTGAACGAGCGAACCAAATACCTAATACTAAAATTCAAAACAAATTAATAAGTATAAGATTTTTGATTTGATTAAGATTCGCTGTGTAGTGTCGGCTTAGAATATCACTACCCCATTTCTTCCAGTGGGTGTACGTAAGAGGCGACTAACGGTATTGGGGCTTTTAAGGGATTTTTGGGCGATGCGGTTGGAGACCTATCACCAACATAAGATTCTCCGCTGTGACAGTATTTGGTAATACAATGCTTGACAGTTCACTTTAAGCTAGGCTCATATTTTAAGCTGTGTATTGTAGGTGTTCAGATTGGCATAACCAATGGGTTCCACAGAAATGTCTTTCCTTCAGTGCCATAACGTTTGACTAAGATTTTGGGATTTTTTCAGTGATTGTTGCAAGAATTGGCTGGAACCTCATCAACAACCACTTTTATCTCCATTCTCTTCCCCACTCAACTTTTAAACATAGTAGGTAGTTTGTATTGTTAGAATGTAAGTAATATCACTATTTTCTCTTTCTATTCTGTCTATTTAATATTATTATTTCTGTTATATGTTTTAATATTGATGTACAATAAAGAGTTTTCTATTCTTATCTCTCACATCACATGTAATCACTCAGAATGTCACTACTCCTTTCCGCCTACGGGTGTCGTAAGAGGCCGCTAACGGAAAAGGGCTTTATAATTAATTTTTGGGCGATGCTGTTGGAGACCCACCACCAACGACACTTTATTTCTACCATCTTGTCCCCTATCAACTTCCCATGTGGCAAAGGAGTTTCTAGCTCTGAAGCTCTGGCTACCTCTTTTTGGGATTTATGGCCGTGAGTATATGTATGTTTGTATAATATAATACTATTTTAATACGTCATCCCAAACTAGCGATGTCAGTAATAAAAGTCTGACCTTGGTAGCTTAGCGAGTTGGTGTCACGTGTCTCGTGTTCGATGTCCTTGACTTTGACTGATAGTAGAAATCCGTGACTGATATTGTCGCTGAGAGCAAAAGGTCAAAGTTATTTTAATTATCGTAGGAAACGTGTAAAACAAACACAATGTTTAAAGGCAGAAATTAAGGGACATTATAGTTTAAGAAATTAGTAAAATATAAAAATAGATTAAGAATAGGTGGGGTAGAGAGTTACTGTCAATCGCCACTTTTTAGATCCTGTAGAGTTTAATTTACGTTCAAATTTTTTTCATATATGTCCTTTTATTGCTCAAACTTCGGACATCTTGGAATATGTTTCATAATTTCTAAAAAAAACAATTTATAATATTAGTTTTCCTATCCAGGCAAGAACTGCATCTGCACCGACTTGCCCACTAAATACATACGGGACGAAAAGATATGTTTATTTTTGTATTTCCGTTGAAAAGCAGTATCCTGTTCCGAGACCTAACACATCTGATAACGATAAATGAGAGTCACTTTTTGATTGACAACTAAAAGATGAAAAAAACTTGGTGGCTTAGATGGAAAGTCCTCAATTTAAATTGCTAAATATTCGAAACCTTAGCCGGCATCATCTTTATTTCTTTCATCGAGTTTGTTACCGCCAATAACTGACTGAGTTATCTATCATTATCTGCTGTCGCAGTCAATAAGTTTATCCGTAAAAGTGGTGATGAGATAGGTTTAACCCCTGTTGAGTTTGTTGTCAAAAAGTGGGTTTATTTAGGAATGAGAGCATTTTATTTGACCACTTTCCCACACAACTTTCCAAAATGGCTAAGTAATTTGTTCTGAAGCTCTGGCTACAGGGATCTCTAATTAACATACGAACATACATACATATACTCACGGCTATGAATCCCTTGAAGGGGTAGCCAGAGAATAAGTTATAAGAAATTACTCAGCCACTCTTTGGAAGTTGCGTGGGGAAAAGATGGTGAAAAAAGTTTGTTAATGATTGGTCCCACCCAACCGCATCGCCCAAAATCCCTTAAAAGCCACCGGAAGAATTGGGGTAGTGCTATTCTAAGCCGACACATCATAAATAATTAAGCTAATTAATTAATAATATTTTCCAATTTCTTTCCCTAACAAAATTCCTGCCTCCCTTTTATACATACAGTAATGTCCACGGTAGCCTATGTCTACGCTAAACAATGTCATCTTAAAATATAAAAAAGATTCAGATACCACACGACCCATAGAGTCGGCAGCAAGCGGTCACGGCAATGTTATTTATAAAATCAGTAAAAAACCGACGCATGGAAAAATTGTTTTTCATTGACCTTTTTTCACCCGACGGCCTCGACGCGGTAAACAAATGAGACGATAATTGTGACACGCTCAATAGTTGATTGCAAGTGGGGAAATTGGACGATGTACCTATATGTATCGTTTATTACTGAACTGATCTATGTCAATAATGTCTACGTATTTATATGGTGAATGCACTGAGGCAGTGCCAAAAGATTTCCACAAGCGGTTATGCGTTATTGTTTGGTCCTGTGTTATTTCCTTAACTTTTTTATTCGATTAATACATACATACATACATATTCTCACGGCTATAAATTCCAAAAAGGGGTAAACAGAGCTTAAGAGCTAGAAACTCTTCAGCCACATTTTGAAGTTGATAGAGGACGATATAGTGGAAATAAAGTATTGTTACCGATTGGTCTACAACCGCATCGCCCAAAAATCACAACATAAAGCCCCATACCGTTAGACGCTTCTTACGACCCCCGTGAGTAGAAAGGGGTAGTAACATTCTAAGCCGGCACTACACGGCATTATTCAACTGATGTGTGTGTGATGTGATATGTGTATGGTAAACGCACAAAGGCATTCCCAAAAGATCTTCACAATCGGTGTTGCAGATATTATGTTTGGTCCTGTGTTATTTATAATAGAAATATTTGATTAATTTGCTGTATTGTGCCGGCTTAGAATAGCACTACCCCATTTCTTTCGGTTGGTGTACGTAAGAAGCGACTAACGGTATTGGGGCTTTTAAGGGATTTTTGGGCGATGCGGTTGGAGACCCATCACCAACAACCTTTATTTTAACATCTTTTCCGCACTCAACTTTCCAAAAGTGGCTAAGGAATTTCTAATTTAGCTGTGTCTAATTTAGTGAGTATATATATGTAATGTATGTATGTAATATTAGATTAAAACAAAAAATATAGAACAGATCATAACAATAATGTAGTGAAACAATAATGTAATGTAGTGATTTCCGGAATAATAGTTTATCAATCACATTTCTCTTTGAAAATGCTAGATAAAAATAGTGTATTCTATCGTGCGTTTTAGAGCTTTGTAACCGTATGGCGAAGAATTTTACTTTAATAGTTTTGTCTGTCTAATGTAATGTAAAATATTGTTCTTATGCGATGCAAAAAAACTGGTTAAGTTTCTATATAGTTATATTTGTGTCTTGGTACTTTTAATATAAGTGAGTTATAAATGTGATGTTCAGAAGTATTAGTACCTCTGCCAACCCCTTCGGGGATATTCGGCGTGAACGTTTATGTTATGTAATAAATGTCAAAGAAATATGTGTCGTAATCTTAATAAAAATATTTAACGAAATATGGTGATAAAGCTCATTTTCATTCAAACACTATGGAAAATAAATTTTATATTGCATTTAGATCTTGGCTAAAAAACATGACAAGCCACTCATGATCGATATCTCTTCGCTCATCTATACATGCTTATAAGAAACCCTTCACGGGTGAGTCCGACTCGCACTTGGCACTTCTTTACAGTGCCAATATAGAACTGCACTGATTTGTGATGACAATTGTCAAAGAATATTATTCTACAGATATGATAAAAATAGCTTTGAAATAGGTAGTGCTTGTAGAGGTTGAAAGCGATATGAAAATTGGATTAAATTTCTTATTTTGAGAAATGATTACAATAATTGCTTTAAAAGAATGCATACCAAAAAATTTATAATAACAAATCCGGCTGGATGCTAACTTATAGACAGCTTAAGTTGCTACTGTTAACCGGCAGGCACCATTAACATTATTCAACAAAAAAAACTTAACAATCGTAAAAGCTCAGTGGTCTGTAAAGCAGACACACATGGGTTCAATCCCGTGTCAGGCCTACACCAATTTGTCTTATCTAACGTCGTATGTGTAGTTAATTTATCATGGTTGTTCACGGTGATGGCAAATATCGTGCAAGAACCCACATGGCTAAGTGGTACATGGTCGTGTGACAATTTACTCGTGGAAAACGGCGATAGGCCTACCCCCTATCACCTGAGTACACTGTCCAAGCAAAACGCGGGTACTCTTAACACCAGGTGACAATGTCACGTGATGTTCAGAACCGACAGTAGCTCTGCCAACCCCTCCGGGGATTTGAGTCTTTGAGTCTGAGTTGTGAAAAAGATATCAGTTTCATACTACCAGATTTGTTTAATAAAAGGAACAAGCATTCCTGCCCGGGAACAGAACTTTGTAACCGTTTGACCAAGCTTACAGACGCTTCTAATTAAAACTTGAAATCGCTTAGATATATTGCACTTATAAAAGAATATAAAATTCGTGGCTTTACTTTCCCATGCCCACTTACGAAGGATGATAAAGTTCAGTTCACTTACGCCCGATTTCTGAATTGAGTATTCCAGCTGAGAACAACTTAAGTATCGTTCAGTCGCATTGAAATCTTAACAACTGAATGAGACAAAACGATACTTAAGTCGTTCTCAGCTTGAATACTCAATTCAGAAATCGGGCGTTAGTATGCAGTGTTAAGTATATTCTTTGCTAACCTTTCTGTAATGAAGTTTAATTGAGTGTTGTTATCGTCTAGTTGTTACTTGTTACATATCTTGACTTGTTATAATAATTACCTAATAATGACGTCAGAGCAGTTGGAATGAAATGAATGAATGACAAGCATGAATGTGATGTGCCTAGAAATGAATGATTCAATGCCATTGTCATTGCATCTTCATTTTATTGGCGAAGTTAGCACGCGATTGTGAGTTTGGTGCCAACTACTGGCTATTAAGACCTTTATTTGTTACCATACCATTTTTTTTTTTTATGTTATAGATATAACCGCCATACAACCATCATTAATTTTAAAAGTTTCGCTTCACTCAACTTCCAAAAGTATCTAAGGAATATCTGATTGGGAAGCTGTAGGTATCCCCCTTTAAGATTTGTAGCCAAGACTTTATAAAGGTAGTTGATAATCTTATTGAATCTTGTTTTTCATGAATTGCTTATATTTTCAAAATGAATACAAAATACGAAGTAAGAATAAACTAAATTAAAGCGTTGGATGGTTTAGTTATTGTACTGACATATTCTTTTTAAGTGAGTATTACACGACATTATAAATAATATTGTAGCAAGCGAAAGAGTAGTGAAATATTTAGTTAAACAGGGCTTTGACTGAAAATCGGTGTATGATGAATATATACTCTGTCATACGAGTGCTGAGTCAAGGCCTTTTTGGTAATATCTTTTTTTGTATGTATATATATTTGTCATTGTCTTGTGTTAATTACCAAATAAACATTATTTCTTTCTTTCAATAAGTATGCTTCATTTACTTAACACTACACGTTCATTTCCTACCGCACTCTGTATACTATGTCGTGTAATACTCAGTAACATTTATAATTCCAGTAGTTAATAAAAAAAAATCTAAATAAAAAAAACTATAAAAAGAAGGTTTTTAAAATCATCTTTTTAATGGTTTTTCCTAATGACTTTGTGTTTATTTAAATCTACTGCCGCTTGCTCCGCTCAGATAATCTTTGATTGCATTATAAAATGATGAATGACTATTCTAATTAACGAACTCCATTTAGTTATCTCGGTCGATAGCAGTCTCAATGGATTTGAAGAAAACGGAGATTCAATAAACTCATAACGCCATCTGAATTATTAATAAATAACTTATCGAATAAATATTGTTTATTTATACTGAAAATGGGTGTAGCACTTGGTTCTAGGGAATTTTAAAATTTGGGTAAACAGTTTTGAATTGTAGCTGATTTTATAATCATACAAACTTTGATCCCAAGAGAGCTCATCGTCTATGACCGTATAAATCAGAAGCAGCTTGAGTCAGGTCAAGTTGAGATCGATATACAGAGCTTCAGAATAAGAAATACTACATTTGAAGTTGATTGGCGAAAAGATGGAATAATGAAGGCTGCTCGTGATCGGTCTCAACATCGCAACTTAAAAGACCCCAGCACCTTATGGGACACCATACCACCATCCTGGATCACTTCAAAAATAAAAAAAAACAATAAAATATATATCTGATTCCCTGATTCAAACTCCGTGCCCATTTTAGGCTAAGTGCCAATTCGGTATGCAAAGTTTTACTAAAGTGATGCTGATTACAAAACCATTTCGAGATATTATGGTTATAAACAATATTTTCTTGAAATTATATCAATTGAAGCTAAGATGACTGTTATTTTATCAAAAAACTGTAATTGTGTTTGACTTTCAATGTTGTTTCAAAGACATACGGTTTTGCAGTTTATTAATAAAATATCGAAAATCATAGGTTTGTTTAGTAAAATATCGTAATAATTTCATTTGACATCACAAATTCGTGATATGTATTGCAATCAGCAACATTTTTATAAAACATTTCGCTTCATTTGCATGTCGCTACGTGATTTTATCGATCGATGACGTCATTAAGTACAAAAGTTGAACAATCTTTAAAAATTCATAACTTTACAATTACTCATTTTAAATGGAAAATATTCAAATTAGTCTTTTATTTTCGTGTTTACTATCAAATAAAAATATTTAATAAATACCAAAAAAAACTTTGCATACCGAATACGCCTTAAATCCAATATAAGGACTTGCCATCTAGTGTCGGCTTAGAATGTCACTACCCCTTTCTACCAACGGGTGTCGTAACAGGCGACTAAGGGTATGGGGCTTTTTTAAGTGGTTTTTGGACGATGCGGTTGGAGACTCATCACCAACGCAACTTTATTTCTACCATCTTGTCCCCAATCAACTTCCAAATGTGGCTGAGGAGTTTCTACTGTTTCTCTGGCTACCCCCTTTTGGGATTTATGGCCGTGAGGATATGTATGTATGTATGATTGTAAGGACTTCAAACCGTAAGGTAACCGAATCCCCATAGCTAATTCCAGACGTTTGCTTAGTTGTGTTAGTTCCTGTTTATCCTGGCCAATTGAGGATATGGCGTCACCACTTGTATCAGCATGCTTCTTAAGATGTACCCAGCGTGTTTTGTTTCCCAGTAAATAGAAGCTAATACATATATATCTAACATTACTTATATAAGTACATATACATACATATACTCACGGCCATAAATCCCTAAAAGGAGTAACCAGAGCTTCGGAGCTGAAAACTCCTCAGCCACATTAGGAAATAGGGGATAAGATGGTAGAAATAAATAAATATAAATAAATAAATTAATAAAGTCCCATCGACAACGCCTCTTACGACATCCGTGGATAGAACATCCGGATAAATTTCCTCTAAATGACAAATCTTCTACCCTCCGACAAACCATTAGGAAAACATTTGTAATTCCTTTTAGACACACGACTTCAGCACGTAAACACTTTTCCCAAATAGCACCACGCATGTATGAATTGTTACCTACTGAAATTAGGAATTTTATAGTTTACAGCAGAAAAGAACCAGATATAAGAAAAACTAAACTTTACCTAAATAACATAAAATCAAGATCAAAATTATTTTTACTAGATGTGAATTATAAAGAGTTTCAAAATATGTATGACATTTTAATAAAAACTACATACGTATACTATATAACAAATAAAATAAATGAATTTATATATAATTTTATATAACCTTACTTCTCGTAATTTGCTATTTATTTCTTATTGTAAATGTAATTCATGTATAGTTACTTATTCATTTATATATAGTGGAAAATTCTCTTGGTTGGTCCTGGCACAGACTCTATTTGGACTGCCTCGGTAACACCTAACTAAGCAAGAGGTAACTGTTTTACTTGGTTATAGGTTTGGTGTATAAAAAAGTATTTTTAAATATGTATAAAATAAAAAAATAAAAATAAAATAAAAGGGTAGTGACGTGGCACATATGATCACGCCTTTACATACCACCGGGGCAGACAGAGACTGATGATTGCCACCTTGTAAGATCCTGACAAATTCGAACGTCGAACTTTATTTACATTCATCAATCAGTTGTCAATTTTAACACATTCGTAAGGAACTGCTAACCGGTATTGCATGTGGCAGAGGGAATTTCTTTTTCGTAAGTGACAAAATATTAAGTTTTACACTACAGTTGTTTTACCTCAGATGAGCTGACACCGATGAATTCAATTAAATTACATATTCCTCCTCACAGCCCATATATGTTCCCACCAAGAGGCTCGAGCCTACCCTATATAGAGCGATTTGGCCTAATTAAATCAGATATAATTCGTAGATATATTTTGTTATAAGCCTAAGTCTTTAAAGATTAAAAATAAATATTGTAATGCATTTTCTACGAGTATAATTGGTCAAAAACTTAAAACAAACTCAAAAGATTTTTTCTTCAATATAATCATCTCTGATATTTTCTGATCTGTGATATTTTAATAACATAAAACATAAACGTTCACGCCGTTTATCCCCGAAGGGGTTGGCAGAGGTACCAATACTCCTGAACTCCTGGATTAGAACTCACGCCCTTCTGTTTATCGGGCGGGTGTTCTACCCACTGGACTATCATATCACTTAATATAAAAAAATATAATGGCTCTACCGTTGCTTCGCAAGGTGTTTGAAGGATGAAGAACCTCTTTACGACCTTTAATATTTTTTTCAAATACGTATTATTTTTTAACTACAATGATTTGTTATTATTAATGTAGCTTAATTAACTTTAATTTTGATTTAAAAAATATGTTCCCATTGGGGTAGGCAGACACTATCGATCGCCACTTTGTATGATCCTGGCAAACTTTTCTAACTTCATTTTCATCAATCTTTTCATATATGCTCTTTTATTCAACTTATCTATACTTATAATAAATCTGTAGAGAGGTCAATTCTGTACATGAAATATATTTTCAAAATAACTATCACGTGGTGATTAGGGATCGATACTGATGCCAAAAATGCAATCAGTAAAATTTTTGTCTGTCTGTCTGTCGGTTTGTATGTTCCTTATGGAAACAAAAACTACTCGACGGATTTTAACGAAACTTGGTACAATTATTCTCCATACTCCTGGGCAGGTTTTTGTATACTTTCCAGCAGAGTAGTAAAGGGGAATATTGGGAAATTTTGGGAAAACGGGAGAAGTTACTACATTTTTTAAGCTTCCGTCGCGTGTGCAGCCTTAATGGTTAAACTTACATAGAAATCATGTATGACGGAAATATTCTTCATAAAATTATCTAAAAAAAATCCTGAACAGTTTATGTCTATCTTTTACGGTTGACTCACAATAACACGTGTAATTCTTGATAGCTTAGCAGTTCGGAACATTCTGATTATATTTGTTTACTCTTACGTTTGTAAACCTCTCACTCATCTAAGGAAATACTGAACCGTTCATTAAAGCGCATTAAAAATCACCAAACTACACTGTTTAGGGAGTGCTATAAATTTAATAAATTGAAAACATTGCGCTGAATTTCACAATGCTTGAGCAGTGACTAAAGAAAGAAACCTCAGATATTTAAAAAACAACGCTACCCGTGCGAAGCTGGGACGATCCACTAGTACTATAATAATTTAAATTTATCTAAAAGATTAGGCTTAGGTAAAAGTAAAATAATTTCAGAAGAATTTGGTATTGGTAAGGTAAGTCAGGGACATTTAGAGTATGATTCATATTTATTCTATGATTATTATTGTAATCTGGTATGGCCTTTATGTATATTTGATATTATACTAATGAATGCGTTCCTTTGCTTCCCCGAACAAACACCGACGTCTAGACCTTCTTCAGGTGAGAGTCATTGACTGTGTCAATTAAAAACAAGCTATCGAGTTCACATTGTAACATTCAGAGCTATAAATACGAGTATACAAAAATCTATTTGCAGTTTCACAAAGTTGCAAAGCATACCATGCCAGATATCTTGTGAGCCTGACCTATGCCAAGCTGATCACGCTTGCGCCGAATGAGTCGCTGCCATTTGCCATACTTGCGCCGCATACCATACCGATACATACGCATTCACTGGCCTGTGTTCAAACATAGAATTGAAACCATGATCATATGCTTTTAGACATGTATTTATTAGTTTTGTAGTTTAGTGTTAACAGGGAGAGAAAAAATAGTGTGAAAACAAATATGTTGCTTGCATAAACTTTGTTGCTTCTTCTTTTTACGAACACCTTCCGAAGCAACGGATTCATTTAAAATTTTGGCGTTCAAATTTTTTTTAGTATTTAACTTTATTTTGAAAAATAAACTTTTTTTTTATGGCTGAGTGGTTTCTATTTAGACGTGTGACAGGGTACTTATTAATTAAGGAAAAAGAAAATAAGTAAAATAATCTTCACGAGAGGTTTTATTCACAACAAAGTTCAACATTCTGATTATGTGACAGAGTAGTTGTATACGGGGCGGCGATGGGGTTTCATCCACTGTTCAAGCAAAACGTGGTTCTATACATACATATACTCACGGCTATAAATCCCTGGCTGGGGTAGCCAGAGCTAAGGAATTAGAAATTCCTCAGCAACTTTTGGAATGTTAAGTGGGGAAAAGATGGTAAAATAAAGGTTGTTGGTGATGGGTCTCCAACCTCATCGCCCAAATATCCCTTAAAAGCCACAATACCGTTAGTCGCCTCTTGCGTACACCCACCGGAAGAAATGGGGTAGTGCTAATCTATACACTGGATTACAAAAATCAAGTGCGATATTTTATACCTATCTCAAGTGTTAGTATTTTCGCCACCTCTTTGGGGACATTTGGCGGTAACAAAGAACCACAAGGTTCTAGTTTGTTTGAAAAATACCAAAATCATTAGCAATTTAGAGCTCCTATTCTACAAAAAACTCCGTCCTTTCAGTGCTATTTTATATAATTTAACTGGAACAACGATTTCCAAATTTGCCCTCGAGTAATACACACATCAAAAGTGTCTAGGGATCAACATATACTTTTGCAATAACTTTTCTCCAGGTTGACTGACTGACTGACTAATTAAAATTTTCTTTAAGGATTCATCAAATAAAGTGTCTTCGTTTGTCTACAGTACCGATAAACCAAGTCACCTTTGCATTAATAAAGAAATTTGCCATTTTCCTAATAAAGGGATTTTTGACATTTGAGCCACTAACATTAAAGTTTGAAAAAAATACTTGAAATAACAATTATGTTTAAAATTTTATTGGGTAACTTAAACGATTAATAATCCGTGTTTCTACCGCGAAATATCGAAACGACCTGAAGCGTTGGAACTTAATTCTGCGTTGACTTGAAATCATATTATTGGGAAACAAAAATATTTCTAAGAATCATGAGGGATGGTCCAATTCTTCAAAACGTATATGTCGCAGCCAACTGGTTAAATCAGCCAGCTGACAAAGCAGCTAGCCGCTTAATTAAACGCCGGCCCCTATTAAAGGGCTAAACTTCAGTCAGCCATTTAGTTGAAGACAACGTCCAACCACTTGGCTGAACGTTATATCGCCGTCTGGTTATTTAGGGTGACTATGAGATTTTCTGCAGCACGAAAATAAAACCAAGTAACTTTAAATTATAACTTGTATTAAATTAAAAAAATGTATGCAAAGAGTGCGCTACTACAATATGGGGAGGTATATAAATAGGCATCTACAAATAAATTAGCATCAAACTTTAATAAAATAACTTTTTTTATGTACTTCTTATAGCAGCAATACTTTAATTATATGAATTTATAAACAAAGGTTTGGCACACTAGCTAAAAGTACTGGCATACCACACAAATTAAATTTGGCTCAACATTTTTTAAGTCCTCAATCGTATTACATGTAACTTCAATATTATGAAGCGTAAAGCTTAAACAGCTTTACGCTTCATTCTGTATGATTTTTAAACCACATGGCTCGGATTCAGAATACAGGCCAAGATTGGTTTCAACTTGATTAACAACAGAAACATGTGTATTAGTAGGCTAGGCCCTAAGTATAATACGCATCATGGGATCATTGGGGGATTTCCTTTTTAATATTAAATGCTCTTCATTTCCCACTACCATAACATCATTCTTGTGCGTCCAATAATATTCCATCGCAGACTTTTTTTTGGTGTCATTCATGGTCACCCTAGCATTTGGTATATTAATTTATAACCTCCAAAACTTTCCAAATTGTCACGAAAACTGCTATTATCAGCTAGGGCTATTGAAATTTCCATGACGGAACATTTTTGAAACAGTTATTCTATTAATTTTAATAGAAAAATAATGTAAAATGAAACTTGCAAATTAAATTACTAAATTCAAATCACCAGCCTGACTTAACGTCAGCCCAAACCAACGGGCTATCTATTCAATCAGCCGGGTGATTGGACGTTCAGTGGCGACAATTCGTTTTACAAGCGGGCTAGCCTTTTAACTAGGAGCCGGCGATTCATTAAGCGGCTAGCTGCTTAATAAGCTGACTGATTTAACCAGTTGGCTGCGACATATATATACTCGCGCTATTGGTTCCCATTGGGGTAGGCACTGGGCAAAGACTATTGATCGTCACTTCGTACGATCCTGGCAAACCTTTCTAGCTTTGTTTACATCCATCAATCTTTTCATACATGCTCTTTTATTTTTCATTCTTCGGACACCTGCATTTTTCTTCAAGAGCCGTGTAATGAGTCTACATTGTGTTTTTATCACTAATCGATTTATTGAAAAGCTTTCCTTATACGAGGGCTGCTATTTATGTATCCGGAACTGGCCACTTACAGAACAATAATTTAAAAAGTAATTACATCATTTAAAAATAGAACTCTTTAGCTTTAGAATACATTTATTTTTATGTGACTGTCAATTGTTTTCACATCGTAGCGTCATTTTGAAAATTGCGTGTCTTCACCACCATGGATTTAACTCGTGAACATTTTCGTGCCATGATTTTTTACGATTTTCGGCGTGGTCTAACTCAAAAACAGTGCATCGATCAGCTTACTTCAACTTTTGGGGATGAAGCACCCTCAAAGACCACTGTGTATCACTGGTTTAGCGAGTTTAATCGTGGACGATCTAAGCTTACTGATGAAATTAAAGAAGGTCGCCCTAAAACGGTCGTTGTACCTCAAAACATCGATGCTGTCCGGGAACTAATAACTCAAGATCGTCATGTTACATATCGTGAGATAGAGGCATCTCTGGGCATTAGTATGACGAGCATACATAAGATACTTCATGAACATTTAGCTGTAAAAAAAATTTGCTCCCGTTGGATTCCGCACAACTTGAGTATTGATCAAAAACAGGCTCGTGTCGATTGGTGCAAAGAAATGTTAAAAAAATACAACCGTGGTGCGTCAAAAGCTGTTTATAATATCTACACAGGTGACGAATCTTGGATCTACGCTTACGACCCCGAAACTAAGCAGCAGTCCACGGTGTGGGTGTTCCAAGATGAGCCGAACCCAACAAAAGTTATTCGTGCAAAAAGCACATTGAAGCAAATGGTCGCTTGTTTTTTTGGTATAAATGGCCATGTAGCTACAGTGCCTTTAGAGAATCGTAAAACTGTTAATTCGGAGTGGTATACGACCATTTGTTTGCCGGAAGTCTTTGAACAAATAAGAAAGACTAACCGACAACGTAGAATCATTCTGCATCACGACAATGCTAGCTGTCACAGGTCGGCCGTCACAACTCAGTTTTTAGAAGCTCAAAAGATCGAATTGACAGGTCATCCGCCGTACAGCCCTGATTTGGCACCCAATGATTTTTATTTATTTCCAAATGTGAAGAAAAAATTACGTGGTCAACGTTTTTCGAGCCGCGAAGAGGCAGTCGATGCGTTCAAAATGCACGTTTTGGAGATACCTCAGTCTGAGTGGAAAAAGTGCTATGAAAATTGGTTTCAACGCATGCAAAAGTGTATAGATCTGAGCGGCGAATATTTTGAGAAGCAATAAAACCATATTAATTGATATATGTTTGTTTCTTTTTTTTATTCCGGATACATAAATAGCAGCCCTCGTAAAGCAAATAGTTCGGCCTTTCTTAAAAATAATCCAACACGTGTCAGAGTATTATCTTCGTTTGATAAACCACAATTTAGGTGCGTAAATATTGTGTAAGTGAAGTGATAACCGAAGAAATATAATGGGCTCAATGCCATTGATATTTAAAGCGAAATATTGTTTCTTATTTTGGTAGACTACAAATAATTAAGGATGTCGTAAGAAGCGACTTACGCTCGATTTCTGAATTGAGTATTCCAGCTGAGAACAACTTAAGTATCGTTCTGTCGCATTGAAATTTTATCAACTGAATGAGACAAAACGATACTTAAGTCGTTCTCTGCTAAAATCCTCAATTCAGAAATCGGTCGTTAGGGTTTCACGGTTTTTCATTTGATTTTGTTGGGCAATATGGCTAATCACTAATCATCCTTCATATGTACCTACTATCTTTTCCCCAATTGACTTCCAAAAGTGGCTCAAGTATTTTTAATTCTGAAGCTCTTGCTACCTAATTTTTGGGATTAATAGCCGTGAGTACCTAAATGAATATACGAATAATTGATAATACTTTGCATTTAACAACACACGATAAATTAAAAATATGATTACGTCATTTGCACTGGCTGAAAAGTAGCGCTTCCAATTGTTGGTTATTATTTTTAAAATATTTGTCAGTTTGCTGTTTGCTGAGACGGTGACCGTGACCAGTTCATGGAGAACGTATAGACAAAACAAATATTTAGCTTATATGATTTTTTTAAATACTTTTTGGATACATACTATTTAAAAATTTGCTTTAGTATTATTTTTAACCGACTTCAAAAAAAGAAGTGTTCTCAATTCGACCGGCATATTTTTTTTTTTTTTTTTTATGTTTGTTCGCCGATTACTTCGCCATTTATGAACCGATTTTGATTATTATTTTTTTATTCAAAAGAAGATACTCCCAGATTGGTACCATGATGAGGATATCAGGGTCTGATGATGGGATCCTGGAGAAATCGAGAGGAACCCTCAAATTTTATAGGCAAATGTACCGCGTTTTACATATTTTCTGAACTTATATTGGCATTTGCTTCTGAAAATCATATTGTTATGCTGCTGAGCTGATGATAGAAGGTGTGGATCCTCAATCACTAGGTATTAGGAAACAGTTCTTTCCACATTCTATATAGATTTATACTCCTCTTCGTAGCTTTTATGAAGAGAAGTACAGGTTCACTAAACATTTCTTTTGTTATGTTATTGTTACCGAGAAAGTACCATGAGACCAGGATCTGATGATGGCATCCCAGGAAATCGAGAGGACTGTCGAAACTCACAATTATGTGACAGTGTATTTGTTCAAAACGCCGATAGGCCTGCCCTGTATAATGTGAGAACACTGCCTAATAAATCGTGGGTACTCTGAACAACAGGTGACAATGTCACGTGATATTCAGAAGTATTACTACCTCTGCTAACCCCTTCAGGGATATTCGGCGTGAGCGTTTGAGTCTTTCTTGAGATGTAGAATTGAAGACCAATGCCTTTCGAAGGATTTTAAGAATAATGTAAGGTTACATATGGTTGAGCCTATTTAATATCGTACTATAATAGAAATACCGGAAATACGAAGAATAATACAGTAACTGTCGCATCCTCATCCGAGAGGCATCTTTGCCAGGTCTACCCATCTCTAAAACTCGTAAAATAAAATAATTTTTAACAAAAAGAAAACCGACTTCATAAAAAAACAACCGAAAATAAACAACCTAGTACTAAAAAGTACGAAATAAGTTTTTTAATTGAATATGAGTACTGTGATTGATACCTTAGCAATTTCTTTATTCCACACGCGTCAGTTCAACCTACCTAAATATTACAATTCTCTTAAATTAATTTTTGAGTCGGTGCCAGACAAACAAAAGTAAATTCACCCTGCTATCTATCTCTGATTATAACAATCTAAACAATATATATCTATCGCCTAACGTTTTAAATGATAATACGTACAAAAATCAATTAACCCTACAACTACAAGGTACCCTACATTTTACATGATATGAAGTGCGAAATACACACGTCTTATTATCAATTATCATCGAACATATGGAATCAAATATATCTCAGCCACTTTAGGGTGGGGAAAAGATGATAAAGTCCTATGTATGATTATTTTATTCCTCTATAACTAAACTCCCACATCTCTGTTGGATTCTCAGCGTAAGTCTTTCTTACTACTACGAAACAACCTTTAATAAAAAAAATATACATTACATAAACGTTCACGCCGAATATCCCCGAAGAGGTTGGCAGAGGTACTAATACTTCTGAACATCACGTGACTTTATCACCTGGTGTTCAGAGTACCCACGTTTTGCATGGACAGTACGTCACGTGATAGGGGGCAGGCCTATCGCCGTTTTGTACGAAAACACTGTCACATGACTAAGTACAACTCAGCCATGTGGGTTTCCTCACGATGTTTTCCCTCACCGTTAACAACCATGATAAATTAACCACACATATGTCTTTAGAAAAGACAAATTGGTGTAGGCCCGACCCAGGATTTGAACACTAGTCGTTTGCACGATAACCGAGTGTTCTTCCCACTGGACTATCACGGTCTTAATAATAAAAACCAAAACAAAAGAAAAAGTACTACAACAAACACATTTCGAAATATTTCACTAAAAATTAAAGTTAACCCACTTTAAATCACTCTTAAAAGAGTCTCATAGTAACACTTAATAACTTTAATTGTCACTGTGGGTGTGTTTGATGATAAATAATAATAATCTAGAAGCCAATATTATCTTATCAAAAACATTTAAATATTTGTAAGACCCGCGTATTATATCCACTTATCAAAAAATAACCTTGCATCATTCGATGACACCGACAAACTGAAATTCACCGATTGTGTTTATACACAGATAAATATACTTAAATTATCTGTACCCATAGAAATTCTTTCTTCATTGATGTATCCTATCCCGCGATGTGTAAAAAGGTCATATTTCAATTATCGAGCTTTATCTATTTTCTACGCTATTATCCCTAAAATCCTAAGAGCTTCAGTACAAACCATTCCTCCGTCACCTTAGGAAGTTGAGACTAGAAAGTAAATATCTTTTCAGTTTTCAGTCAAATAAACAAGTGTTTGTAATAGTATTCCAATGCTTCGTAGTGCCGGCTTAGAATGTCACTACCCCTTTCTACCCACGGGTGTCGTAAGAGGCGGCTAAGGGTATTGAGGCTTTTTAATATTATAATTTTTGGGCGATTAAATCATATGTGTGGTTCATTTATTATGGTTGTTAACGGTGAGGGAAAACATCGTGAGGAAACCCACATGGCCGAGTTGTACTTAGCCATGTGACAGTGTATTCGTGCAAAACGGCGATAGGCCTGCCCCCTACACTGTCTAAGCAAAACGTGGGTACCTAACCTACTTTGGACACTAGATGGCGCTGTCACTTGTTGTTAGGAAGTATTGGTACCTCTGCCAACCCCTTCGGGGATAAAGGGCGTGAACGTGTATGTTCATATGTTTTGGGCGATGTGATTGGAGACCCGTCACAAAAAACCTTTGATTTCGAACCGATTTCCAAAAGTGGCTCAAGAAACTTCTGGCTGCTCCTTTTACGGATTTAACAGGAATGTATAACTCTGTTTTGCGAGTGTCCTCAAGATGGGCCTGATTCAGTCATTGAACCCATGCCGCTCTGGATTAAAAGGCAGTGCTCTTCCCACTAAGCTACCTTGTTTGGCATTTACAACGCTAATGTTTTTATTTGTGTGTAATATTTTATTTAATATAATAAAGGTTCAACGGGGCTTAAGAATCAAATATTTTTTTGCCATTTTAGTAAGTTAAACGAGACAAAAGTAGTTTCTTCTAGGTTACTAGCCGTATCCCATTTGTCGTCTCTGCTCCAACCGTGTACGCCATCTATTGAAAAATATACATAATACTTTTTGACATTACCATCAACAAAATCCAAAAAAAAAAAAAATTCCCCAGGAAAAGTTTAAGTATTTTGGAATGAAGATAGTAAAAATGAAGTAACGTTTTGGTCTCCAGCCGCATCGTCCAACAACAATTTAAAAAGTTGAATAAATATTTATTCGGACGCCACCCGCGGGATCAAATGTGGTAGTGGTTGTCTAAGCGTAAACTTGACATCTAATAACATTCTATAAAACGATGAACACCGGCTTCACGCTAAAAGAAGTGTCACGTTCCACGAACCAGATCGCAGAACAAGCAATATAAAATCACTATTGGCCTTAGTGCCATCCAACAGCTCGCTGGAACATATGAAAACTAGTTTCCGATCTTTTTCCGATCGATAAATTCTTGTATTTCGTTGTAAGTTTGTTGTCACCTAAATTGATGTCACTAATAGATATCAAATAAAATTTATCATCGTTATACTAACTTCACAAACAAACAATCGTTAATCCATTATTTTGATTAAATGCTTAAACCTATTTTTGAAACATCATAATTCCAATCATAATAGCTATGGGTAGAACACCGCCTATCATGCAGACAGACGTGGGTTCAAATCCTAGGTCGGGCTTACTCCAATTTTTCTTTAATATAGTCATATGTGTGATTAATTTATTATTTATTTCCATCATGTTTTTTAACGATGAGGGAAAACATGCTGAGGAAACCTAAATGGCTAATTTGTACTTATGTATGTGACAGTGTACTCGTACAAAACGGCGATAGGCCTGCCCCCTATCACGTGAGTACACTGTCCATGTCCAAGCAAAGCGTGAGTCCTCTGAACTCCAGGTGACAATGTCACGTGGCGTTTAGAAGTATTACTACTTCTGCCCACCCCGTCGGGGACATACGGCGTGTACGTTTGAGTCTTTGAGCATAATCGCAAAGCGTTAAAGTTGAAAATACTGTGTGCCCCATAGGATTTTAGTGCGCAGTATACATTTATTCGGCCGATACTATTTTAGTCCTACGTTGCACAACCAATACTTACTTAATACTATATTCATATGTATGTAATTGCTGCATCTGGGTCGGACTGCCATTCTTTGGCACTAAATTTTGCGGAGCAGGTGTCAATGACTTTCTGTCGTTCAGTGGTCGCAAAAAAATTCATGTCTACTTTGTTGCATTGGACATTAGAACAAATTGAAAGGACGTTTAAATAAAATATTAAAATTGGAACTCTGAAAAAAACTTTAATACTCTTAAAACAAAAATGATCGGAACGCCAAATGAATTGGCCTAGACCTCGTTTTTAAAACATACTCTTTTTTATGTTTTAAATTGATAAAAGACATTAAACTAAGCAACTTTGCCTATGGAATGCTTATCTAAAATATTGTAATTTTCAAAATAATTAATACATAAAAAGTGTTGTACCTAGATCAAACTGCGAAAGTATAGTAAGGTTCTTAGCCTCAGTTGAATGAAATAAAAACAAACATCTTGTGATTTGACCATATGTTTTTTATTTTTATTTTAGCTTAGGCTAAGAAACTTACCATACTTTCTCAGTTTGTGTGGGGAAAAGATGGTGAAATAAAGGTTGTTGGTGATGGGTCTCCAACCGCATCGCCCAAAAACCACTTAAAAACCCCATACTGTTTGTCGCCTCTTACGACACCCGTGGGTAGAAAGGGTTACTGACATTCTAAGCCGGCACTACACGGCAACCATATAACTATATTTCTTGTTCTGTCCTTTTTAGCCCCCTTTTTGGAAAATACATCAGAGTTTATATTTGTATGTAATATGTACGGTAATTGATACAGATTTGGCAAAAAACTTTCTTTGAATAACCAATAAATACAGAAGAAACAGTGTCTTAAAAATATTTGCTTCATGTATTGCATAAAGTAAAATAAAAGGCCAATAAAGTCACATAATATTCACAAAATTATTGACTAGCCATATTAGTGTCGGTGTAAACCGGTTTAGTAGGTTCGGTTTATTTCTCTCAAAACTTGTCAATCCAACCTCGTGTACCTCTTTGCACGTAAATACAAGGAAAAGTTGTATTAAGCATATTTGTACACTCTTATGTATGAGCGATCATACAAACTTGTTACGTAATACTGAAAAGATAGGACTGATAAAAGTGGACTGATGAAAGACGACGTGATAGCTCAGTGGGTAGAACACCGGTTGACGTGCAAGCGACTAGTGTTCAAATCCCGGGTCAGGCCTACCAATTTGTCTTTTCTAAAGACATACGTGTGGTTAATTTTACACGGTTGTTAACGGTGAGGGAAAAACATCGTGAGGAAACCCACATGGCTGAGTTTTACTTAGTCATGTGACAGTGTATTCGTACAAAAACGGCGATACGTGAGTACACTGTCCATGCAAAACGTAGGTACTCTGAACACCAGGTGACAATGTCACGTGATGTTCAGAAGTATTAGCACCTCTGCCAACCCCTTCGGGGGTTTTCGGCGTGAATGTTTATGTTTTATGTTATGTTATTATGATAAAAGTGGTTTCGATTTGTTGGATTCTTTCAATAACTCGTTCGTTATTGATAGATGCAGCTTAAAATACTCATTACTGTCCACAAACATATACACGATATTTTTTCCAAAAGAGTCAGCATCACCATACAGAGGGGTAATGCAGGCTCATGAAAGACAAACCCTTTTCGGTCGTGATTTCACATCTTTTCACAGAGGATCTTGACAATGTAATTTTTTATCAAAGTTAAGCCATAAAGATTGAAGCATACAATTCCTATGTTCAATAAGCATCGTGCATATTTAGCGTATGCTGTCGGCCTAGACTTCAAGAACTTATTGACTTTCCTTTTTTGTCGTACAAAGATATTTATTTCCCAGTCATACAGGCAATACAGGGCCTTAACGAAATCCGTGGCCTAATTGGTAGGTGAATAGATTATGGGTTCGATTCCCGTTGATGGTAATAGTGTTATGATGAATCGGTATAAAGTTTTGGTTCCTAGTCTTGAATGTTATACTCACGGCCATTAATCCAACCAAAATATTAATAAAATGTTAATTATTTTGTGTATTATATATTATATAGTATTGAATAGATACTACAAGTCTTTATTGTACGTTTCTAGAGGCTAGCTGATGATCTGTGTAATACGTCCGTATAAATATATATATATGTGTATATTTATTTATTTAATCTGTTTGTGATCACCAAGCCGCATGCCAAACGCGGCGATTATGACATATTTCTCCAATGAAGTTTTAAGAATGCTGATAGAGTAGATTCGCAAACGACTCGTCAATGCGAGTTGTAGAGGCTTATGTCCAAACGTGAACGACTTTTGACTGCGATGATGATGATGAAAGCATGACATAATTTTATAGTATTGCAGTTTATTTATAATCAGTGCCAGTAATAACGTATCAAAATTCCATCTATACATAACATTATTTGATAAGTATCTAACGATACAATCATTGACGATGGAAATAAGATTGTTTGGAATAGAAGTCCATAGTTGGGATTCTGGCACGTCTTACCCTGTTCAGTCATAGTCAAGGTGAATGCCAAACATGAAGCTGCTTCACTGATGAATACAGAGTTATTACAGATACACTAAGACTTACATCCATCAATCTTTTCATATATGCTCTTTTATTCAGATTGATGGATGTAAACGAACCCAGAGAGGTTTGCCAGGATCGTACAAAGTGGCGATCGATAGTCTCTGCCTACCCCAATGGGAACTAACGGCGGCGTGAGAATCTGTATGTATGTATGCATGTACTAAGACTTAAAAAATCACAATACCCTAAGTTACATCTTACGACTACTGCGGGAAGAAATAAGTTACTGTTTGACTTCAGCCGTGGCCGAGTGGATAGGTGACTAGCTTCTCGGTCTGGAGGTTGCGGGTTCGATCCTCGCTGAGGGCAACATTTATGTGATGAGCATAAATGATTGTTTCTTAGTCTTGGATGTTATTTTTATATGTGTATTATATAATATTAAATATATCGTTGAGTTAGTATCCCATAATACAAGTTATACTTAGTTTGGGGCTAACTTGATCTGTGTATAATATGTTCGCATATATTTATTTATTATTTGAATCAGACAGACACTACACAAAGTGGATGACATTTTACTAGAGAGATTTCACCTGCACCAAAAACAGTTACATACAGTGCAATTTAAGTAGAATCACGTAAAATCATTAAATATCTGAGTAACACCATTGTGACTTTATCGTTCATGTATATTGATGAAAAAGGCAAGTCATCACATTTAAATGTATCCGAGGAAATAATAGCAAATAAAAGAAAAGAGGGTAAATGAATATAAGTATAGTATAGTGTCTGACACGACATTTAACTTAGATCTTCGGCGATATTAACTAATTGTTTTCTAACATCACAGCTGCCATACAATTAAGTAAAATCCTTCCGCAGAGCAATACACATGTGATTTTCCACGCAATTTAGCGGGAACACCATTGCTTCTCACCCTAGAGACGTGAGTTCAAAGCCTGAGCCGTTTTATACCAATGTTACTTTTCTCAAGTTATGTGTGGTTAAATTATCAAGGTTGTTAACGATGGGATGTGGAAGGTAATGTTAGTAGGGGACGACCTCGGACGACACATATGGATCAAATAGAAAATGTACTTAAAAAGGCAGGTGTCCGTAGTACGAAGAATAAAAGAGCATGTATGAAAATATTGATGGATGTGAATGAAGTTAGAGAGGTTTCCCGGATCGTACAAAGTGGCGATCGATAGTCTCTGCCTACCCCAATGGGAACTAACGGCGTGAGAATATGTATGTATATGTATGTTTGTTAACGATGGGGGAGGTTATTAGGATTGTTTGTTACGAACATCGTGGGGAAACCCACTTGCATGAGTTGTACTTAATCATGAGCATATTCGTAGAAAACGGTCAGCCTGAAGTATCACATAAATGCCAATACATTATATTAGTTGGACAATTCCAAGCAAAACTTGAACCACAGATGGCCAAAAACGTCACTAGGTAAATAATTATACGGTAGATTCACTAGTAGTAAATCTGTAAGTTCCACCCTTAAGGGGGTTTATCGCTGAAATGAGAGATAGATAATAAGTTTTATCACATAACCCCTCCAAGCAACACCGGTGGTGTGAAGTTAGCGGCCGATTTCAGCGGCCGATTATAACCCGACCAAATTAGGAAGTTTTTTTTTTAATTAACCTAAAAATGGTAATAAGCGTTAGTTATTTATTATTATTAGTTTAATATTTCAAAAGCATTGATTTTAGAACGTTTATTACCATTTTTAAGTTAATTTAAAAAATACTTCCTAATTTGGTCGGGTTATAATCGGCCACTGAAATCGGCCGCTAACTTCACACCGGTCCAAGCAACCACCGAGGGTTTATTGTGGCACAAAAAATACTGAAGGCCAATTCATGCTTATGAATAAGGTCATTAGTGCCATTTGTATACTTGGTTGGATCAGCAAATTAAATTGAATTCTTATGTGATAATAGACAACGATTGAAAAAATCTAATCATAATGTATCTTCTGAAAAGCTATTAAAACTCATAGGTCATTCAAGTTTGCCAATTCGCACGGGGCCAGTGTTGGGTACACAGTAGGGACATGGGCTGTGGGATTGGTCATTCAAACACTGATATTTACTGTAGTTGTTCTCTTTTTTCTTAAGTCAACTTTACAAAATAGAGGATATGTCAAATTAAGTATTATGCCATCATGAAAAACTCACAAAGACGATTATCGATTTTCAATTTACTCATGAGATACCAAATAAAAAATTACATGAAAAATTTACAACATATATACATTTACGGCTATAATTCCCACAAAAGGGGTAGCCATAGTCAATTCATCAGTACTAGAAGTTCCTAAGCCACATATGAGAGTTCAGCGAGGAAAGGCTTGCAAAACAAAGGATAGTTGTAAGATCCACAATATTTACTAACTAAAGCACATTGAATACAATGTAACTTGACAATGAAAAGTTTTACGACCGTTTAATATAGTCAAATATGTATATTGCATAGTAGTTACCATTTAAATGAAGACTGGAATGAAGGTCGGAAGGTCTTCTAACCCGGACATGGGTCACGCCGGGCTTGTCTCACTAGCAGACACAACAAAACAACATGGCCACGTAATTAGCTGCATTTTGTTGATTATATCGTTATTGAGTATTGCATTCATATCGATTAAGAGTTAATTATAGAATAGTGATTTATTTTGCTTAGAAGATTTCAGCTATCTGTCTTTAGCTTGAAGTTTGTAATGTAAGAAGAGCTACTATAATACTTCCGAGCATCACGTGACATTTTGTCACCTGCTCATTTAAAGTTAACATTTTTTATGCGACTTTGGAGGCGTCCTCTCTCCTAAAACGTAATTGTATAGGGGTCTTAGCTCCTCTACCTGAAATAAACTCAGTTTCTGGCGACTGTATTAAGAAGTACGTAAGTCCGTAAGTGAATACAACTTTTCCATCTTAGTTTGATTAATATGAGAGCTAATGTATAACCGTCATAGCTCAATGGATAAAATTCCTTCCTTCATACAGACAGGCTAGGGTTCAAATCCCGGGTCGGGCCTACACAAATTTGTCGTTTTTTAAGACATATGTGTGGTTAATTTATCATAGTTATAAACGGCGAGGTAAAATATCATGAGGAAATCCACATGGCTGAGTTGTTGTACTTAGTTATGTGACAGTGTATTCGTTTAAAACGGCGATAGGCCTGCCTCCTTTCACGTGAGTACACTGTCCAAGCTAAACGTGGGTACTCTGAACATCCAGGTGACAATGATACGTGATGTTCAGAGAATAAGTACCGCCGCCAACCCTTCGGGAACTTTCGGCGTGAATGTTTGAGTCTAGTTTATAAGTTTCCGAAACTACTCACATACTATTAAAAAAAATATTTCTCAATATACTTTGCTTCTAATGATAATTAAGAAATACTTAAATTATCAATGTGTGTTAGCTGTCAAGTGTCGGCATTGAATAGCTATGCCATACTTCCAAACAGTCATAAAGATGAACAATAGCGCCTTTTCGTAATATATTTTAACGTTATTTCTATAGAAGATGAAAATGCCTTAAATGAGGAAAGTGATAGTGAAAAATAACAAATCCTTCCTTTTTCATTAGAAATTATCTATTTAAAGTAAGAATTCCATTGTTTTACTTGATTGCAAAAGATTAATAAAATAAAGTTATAATTCCTTATTATTTAGCGGCTGCATGGAATCAATATGCCCTATTATCTTTTCACCTCCTGATGATTTTGTAGTTACGAATAATCCTACCAGTACCAAACCAACACACAGCCCCGGATCTACGATTTTTTCAAACCGGGGCAAGAACTTGATATAGCGCCCCCTCTCGTGAGCGTTTGATTAACACTAAGTGGCATTTTTGGTGGTCGAAAGAATACTCTTTAATAAATTTGTGCTCTTTATTATTTATTACTAATAACTTTGTCTTTAGTGTGACTTCAAATTAAATATAACAACAAAAATTAACAACGCTCCCGATATTCAAGGCATTTTATAAATCTTTTTGTTCATGAAAACCTCATTCGGGGATTATTACTAATAAATAAAGAATAAATAAAGGAATAGAAAAATTTCGACAAATGCGGGAATCGAACCCGAGGTCGCGGGTTCGATTCCCGCCTGTGTCGATTTTTTTTTCCTTTATTTATTTTTTATTTATTCAAGGCATTTTTTTAATTTTCCACATCGTTTTTTTTTTCGTGCTTTCTTTTCCGCAAAAGAATCTATTAGCTCATCAAAGTCCGTCATAAAGGCAGTTTATTTTCAATAGCTAGAATCGTGAGGCCAGATAAACTTTCTGGGCCCATTGTTGAACGCATATAGTTTTTAATTATTTTCAGTTTGCTGAAACTTCGCTCACAGCTGGCAGATGTCGTCGGTAATGTGCAGTATAGTCTCAAAGCTATACTAACGTTAGGAAACGCTTCTTGCAAGTCATTCTTACACAGATGTTGTAACAGGTCGAATGCACTTGATTTTTCATCAATTTCCGTTACTAGGTCTTTGAATATAGAAAGTTCCTGGCAAAAATCAACTACATTCAAGTCTTTTGAATATTTTCGAGCTAGATCGGCTCCATGTTTCTGCAGATCATCAGTGGACATATTTAAAAATGCGTGGCCACTGAGGAAGGCGAAATTTTCATCTAGGCTCTTTGTTGTTTCATTTTACTAATTACTCGGACACGCAATCTAAAATAAACTAAACAACGATCGTCCCTTGGCGTAAAGGGTTATTCGGCTCGGTTCGTGTAGCCTCTAGTGCTACATGTGACATACGGGGTAATCCCCGGCAGTGATACGTACGTTATCAGTATTGCCAATTAGGCTATAACTATACAGAATGTACTAAACTAATTTTGGCGCCCTCTGAAACTGCCGCCCGGGGCAGGTGCCCCGGTTTGCCCCCCCCTAGATCCGGGGCTGCCAACACATCTGTATAATTTTATTCTACACTACAGTTATCAGAAAATATACTATTTTTTCTCATGAAGGCAAGCCAAGATTTCTTTAAAACTACTGAATTTGTAAGAAACGTTATCTCCGCTTTGGGAGTCATTAGGGCAGACAAAAACTTAGTGTAGATAGTTCTGTGTTCTAAATGTCAAGATCGCGGGAAGCCGATAGATGAGGACAGCACAGCAGTCTATGTCTTGCAGCTGACCTCTACAGGCTGATGATGATGATGTTCTAAGAGAAACTATAAATAATTCTTAACATTTTTTTGTCGAACTTCAGATTTTTGTCTCTGTTCATACCTTTACCACAAAACCGTAAATAATATAAGATATCTAAACCGGTCAAGGAGGTCAGCTCATTTAGCACATAATGAAAAACTATGAGCTAAGAAGTAAACTTAAATTTAATAACAAAAAATGAGAGAATGAGAGGTTACTTCGTTATGATAATTACACATCATATTTTCAGTCGGTTGGTTCCGTGAATGAGTAAAAAGCAGCCTTCATCGTATAATTAATATTAGTTTTATGTTTATAAAGAAACAATTTTGAAACCGCACATTGAGGACGTTAAGATTTAAGAACTTTCAGTATCAAACATTATATTATGCAGTTAGCACTAGTTTATGCGATTACAAATTCATTAATAAAAAATCTTGTCTAAATATAATATAAAATATTAAATTGAATAAAATCAAATAAAACAAAGACAAATGAATAAAAAAAAAGTAATTTAACGGGATAAGAACGTTTGTAAAACTACTAGTGGACTGCCCAAGCTCCGCACAGATATTGATATAATTGTCACTCAGTTACAGACCACCCCTTATGAAATATATCGTGATAATATATAGGTTCTGGGTCTCGATTTTAGAGCTTGTAGAATTATATTGATGAAATAATTACTATAATCGGTTGAGTATTTACTGGGCCTATTCATTCAAAATAACGCAGGTTGAAATAAGTTGATTTTTTTTTAAACAGTAGCTACATATAGTTAATGTACGGATATAGATGTGGAGCAAGCTTAATTTAAAAAAAACAGCTATCGGTGTTACTTCATACATTCACTCACAGGTATAAACTTTGAAAGGACGCTTCCTTCTTCAGAATTAGAAATTAACGTCAGCAACTTTTGGGAGTTAAGTGGGGAGAAGAATGGGCCAGAGAACACTTAAAAAACTCCAAAACCCGAAGGCACTTCATACGACACTCGCGTGTAGACATATGTTAATGCTATTTTCAGATGACATTACATAACTGATATGATAACAAACATATGATAAGTTCTTTATATCTAATGAAAATGATAAGCCATATTTCTATATTTATCTACACTTATTTCACACACGCTGATATTTAATTGCAGTTATTTATACGTTCTACTACTGTTTTGTAAAATATAATTACATAACATAACATAAACGTTCACGCCGTTTATCCCCGAAGGGGTTGGCAGAGGTTCCAATACTTCTGGACTCACATGGCAGCGCCATCTAGTGTCCAGAGAAAGGTACCCACGTTTTGCTTCGACAGTGTACTCACGTGATAGGGGGCAGGCCTATCGCCGTTATATACGAATACACTGTCACATGACTAAGTGTCACATATACTTATATAGTCATGTGACAGTGTAAAATATTATTAAGCTATTTAAAGAGGTAGAGCTTATTTAATATATATTTGTCTTGTCTATTTTGTTTGTATCTTGAATGTTCTAAGATTTGAATGTTTTATAAGGGAGTTTGGGCTGATGCGATTGGAGATTTATCACCACCAAAGTCCAATTAACCTACAAAACGGGGTAAATAATTTCTGAGTCTGAAACTCTGCCTTCCTCTGCTTGGGATTGGTAGTGAGTAGAAGGAGAAGAAAAACAATTATTCGCCGCAAACATGGCACATAAGACATGCAACACAAAAAATATAACAAACCAAAAAATTAAACATAATGTTTATAATTATAAAAAAACAGTGAAAAAAAATTATAAATGTTTACAAAGAAACAGAAAAATCAAAAAGATAAAATTATTACCAATTACACAAAATATAACTTTTAACAAAAAGAAAACCGACTTCACAGTGAAAAAACAACCGAAAATAAAAATCTCGTACTAAAAAGTACGAAATAAGTTTTTTAATTGAATATGCCAGTGTATGAGTACTGTGATTAATTAATACCTTTCCAATTTCTTTATTCCACACGCGTCAGTTCAACCTACCTAAATATTAAAATTCTCTTAAATTAATTTGTGAGCCGGTGCCAGCCTGCGTGATGATGATTGACAATAATAAGTGTGTATTTCGCACTTCATACACATGTCCAATGTAGGATACCTTGTAGTTGTAGGGTAAATTTATTTTTGTACGTATTACCATTTAAAACGTGAGGCAATAGATATATATTGTTTAGATTGTAATAATCAGAGATAGATATTAGGGTGAATTCACTTTTATTTGACTGGCACCGACTCAAAAATTAATTTAAGAGAATTTTAATATTTAGGTAGGTTGAACTGACGCGTGTGGAATAAAGAAATTGCAAAGGTATTAATTAATCACAGTACTCATACACTCATACACTGGCATATTCAATTAAAAAACTTATTTCGTACTTGTTAGTACGAGATTTTTATTTTCGGTTGTTTTTTCACTGTGAAGTCGGTTTTCTTTTTGTTAAAAGTTATTTTATTTTACGAGTTTCAGAGATGGGTAGACCGGGCAAAGATGCCTCTCGTATGAGGCAGTGCGACGGTTACTGTATTATTATTATTCTTCGTATTTCTGGTATTTCTATTATTATACGATATTATTGCCGAGTAGTGCCGGCTTAGAATGTCACTACCCCTTTCTACCCACGGGTGTCATAAGAGGCGTCTAAGGGAATTGGGGCTTTTTATTGGATTTTTGGGCGATGCGGTTGGAGACCCATCACCAAAAACCTTTATTTTCACAACCTTTTCCCACTCAACTTCCAAAAGTGGCTGAGGAATTTATAATTCCTTAGCTCTGGCTACCCCTTCTAGGGAAATATAGCCGTGAGTATATGTATGTATGTATACGATATTAAATAGGCTCAACCATATGTAACTTTACATTGTTCTTAAAATCCCTCGAAAGGCGATGGTCTACAATTCTACATCTCAAGAAAGACTCAAACGTTCACGCCGAATATCCCCGAAGGCGTTAGCAGAGGTAGTAATACTTCTGAATATCACGTGACATTGTCACCTGTTGTTCAGAGTACCCACGCTTTGCTTACACCCACGTTCTCACGTTATACAGGGCAGGCCTATCGGCGTTTTGAACAAATACACTGTCACATGATTGTGAGTTCCGACAGTCCCCTCGATTTCCTGGGATGCCATCATCAGATCCTGGTCTCATGGTACTTTCTCGGTAATAATAACATAACAAAAGAAATGTTGAGTGAACCTGTACTTCTCTTCATAAAAGCTACGAAGAGGAGCATAAATCTTTATGGAATGGTGAAAGAACTGTTTCCGAACTCCTAGTGATTAAGGACCCACACCTTCCATCATCAGCTTAGCAGCATAACAATATGATTTTCAGAAGCAAATGCCAATATAAGTTCAGAAAATATGTAAAACGCGGTACATTTGCCTATAAAATTTCAAGGTTCCCCTCGATTTCTCCAGGATCCCATCATCAGACCCTGATATCCTCATCATGGTACCAATCCAGGAGTATCTTCTTTCGAACAAAAAAATAATAATCAAAATCGGTTCACAAATGGCAAAGTAATCGGCAAACATACATAAAAAAAAAAAAAAATATACGGTCGAATTGAGAACACTCCTTTTTTTGAAGTCGGTTAAAAACAAATTCATAAAATAAGAGAACATGTATGTATGATTGTTTTTAGATCAGCTTATTTACAACATATAATTATATTATCTGAAAGTAATATTTATAAAAGGCAGTTCTTGAGTTAGTTCCTAGATTTTATTGTAAGAAGCACAGTATTTCCAATACATCTTTTACTTTTTCACTTTTAATTTATTAGAGTACGTTTGACCATTTATCATTATAAAGTGTGCGTTTCAATTAATTCAGTAGATTTTTAAAGCTGTGTATGTCGGCTTAGAATAGCACTACCCATTTCTTCCGGTGGGTGTACGTAAGAGGCGACTTACGGTATTGGGGCGTTTAAGGGATTTTATGGCGATGCGGTTGGAGACCCATCACCAAAAACCTTTATTTTCACAACCTTTTCCCACTCAACTTCCAAAAGTGGCTGAGGAATTTATAATTCCTTAGCTCTGGCTACCCCTTCTAGGGAAATATAGCCGTGAGTATATGTATGTATGTATACGATATTAAATAGGCTCAACCATATGTAACTTTACATTGTTCTTAAAATCCCTCGAAAGGCGATGGTCTACAATTCTACATCTCAAGAAAGACTCAAACGTTCACGCCGAATATCCCCGAAGGCGTTAGCAGAGGTAGTAATACTTCTGAATATCACGTGACATTGTCACCTGTTGTTCAGAGTACCCATGCTTTGCTTACACCCACGTTCTCACGTTATACAGGGCAGGCCTATCGGCGTTTTGAACAAATACACTGTCACATGATTGTGAGTTCCGACAGTCCCCTCGATTTCCTGGGATGCCATCATCAGATCCTGGTCTCATGGTACTTTCTCGGTAATAATAACATAACAAAAGAAATGTTGAGTGAACCTGTACTTCTCTTCATAAAAGCTACGAAGAGGAGCATAAATCTTTATGGAATGGTGAAAGAACTGTTTCCGAACTCCTAGTGATTAAGGACCCACACCTTCCATCATCAGCTTAGCAGCATAACAATATGATTTTCAGAAGCAAATGCCAATATAAGTTCAGAAAATATGTAAAACGCGGTACATTTGCCTATAAAATTTCAAGGTTCCCCTCGATTTCTCCAGGATCCCATCATCAGACCCTGATATCCTCATCATGGTACCAATCCAGGAGTATCTTCTTTCGAACAAAAAAATAATAATCAAAATCGGTTCACAAATGGCAAAGTAATCGGCAAACATACATAAAAAAAAAAAAAAAATATACGGTCGAATTGAGAACACTCCTTTTTTTGAAGTCGGTTAAAAACAAATTCATAAAATAAGAGAACATGTATGTATGATTGTTTTTAGATCAGCTTATTTACAACATATAATTATATTATCTGAAAGTAATATTTATAAAAGGCAGTTCTTGAGTTAGTTCCTAGATTTTATTGGATAACATACCCGAAAACCAACAACCTACAGCAGGTCTACATAACGTACAATGCAACTCAGTTAATTTGTACTCGTAAGAAGCACAGTATTTCCAATACATCTTTTACTTTTTCACTTTTAATTTATTAGAGTACGTTTGACCATTTATCATTATAAAGTGTGCGTTTCAATTAATTCAGTAGATTTTTAAAGCTGTGTATGTCGGCTTAGAATAGCACTACCCATTTCTTACGGTGGGTGTACGTAAGAGGCGACTTACGGTATTGGGGCGTTTAAGGGATTTTTGGGCGATGCGGTTGGAGACCCATCACCAACAACCTTTATTTTACCATCTTTTCCCCACGCAACTTCCAAAAGTGACTGAGGAATTTCTGATTCCTTAGCTCTGGCTACCCCTTTTAGGGATTTATAGCCGAGAGTATATGTATGTATGTATTTTTCGTCGTAATCGTTTATTGTTGGATAGTAGTTACTTATTCCATAAATATCGCAGTAGGTAAGCGTCATCAATTAATTGTGTCCGCGTTTAATCAGAATGCACATTTGTACTGACAATTAACCACGTGACGTATCACGTGTGAGTTCTACTTCAGTTACCATGCTTGCTACTAACTAGTATTATAGTAGGTAGGTATAATAGATGTTTATATTATTTAGTATTGCTATAGTGAGATAGTAGATTTTAAGCATACTTCTATCTGTGTGATTCTTGGGCGATGCATTCGAAGACGCATAATACTGGTCAGTTTTTATTTAACAATCTTTTCCCCACTCAAATCCCAAAATCCTGTAGTTCTGGCTAACCCTTTTTTTATACATCCAGTTTAGATGTTTGGATGTTTGTGTGTTTGAGGTAAAAAGGCTTCTCAATCACAGAATGTCTATGAATGAAATTTAGCACAATGCTAGATAATGATCCAAATTATAACATAGGATACTTTTTATCCCGGAAAAATTACGACCGATAACCTCAGAGTACCGGAAAAAAACGCCTAAAGTTTGGCATAAGCAAAATTACAGTACGAAGTCTGTCGGGTCAGCTAGTCTATATTAATAATTTCGTCACGGGGCGGTACGGTAGACTCGATCGAAACCTTACCTGAATAATGAAGTATAAAAAAATAATCGTTTTGAGTCGACAACATCTATCCGCAAAATTCGGATTGTCGAGTATTTTGCTAAATTCTAATGGTGCTAACAGACAAATTTCAGTCGCCATTTTGACTGACACCCGATGACATAAACGTTTTGTTTCATAATATTTTTCAATCGTTTCGCAAAGGACACTTTTTAAAGGAGGTTTCGATCGAATCTACCGTACTCCTTGATGAAATTACTATTATAGATACTCTTTTCTTCGTAAGGTCGGTAAGCGGCTCAAATATTTTTTCTTTTTAAACCGACATCTATACTTATAATAAATCTGTAGAGAGGTCAATTCTGTACATGAAATATATTTTCAAAATAACCATCAGGTGGTGATTAGGGATCGATACTGATGCCAAAAATGCAATCAGTAAAATTTTTGTCTGTCTGTCTGTCTGTCTGTCTGTCTGTCTGTCTGTCTGTCGGTTTGTATGTTCCTTATGGAAACAAAAACTACTCGACGGATTTTAACGAAACTTGGTACAATTGTTCTTCATACACCTGCGCAGGTTTTTGTATACTTTTCAGCAGAGTAGTAAAGGGGAATTTTGGGAAATTTTGGGAAAACGGGAGAAGTTACTCCATTTTTTAAGCTTCCGTCGCGTTTGCAGCCTCAATGGTTAAACTTACATAGAAATCATGTGTGACGGAAATATTCTTCATAAAATTATCTAAAAAAAAATCCTCAACAGTTTATGTCTATCTTTTACGGTTGACTCACAATAACACGTGTAATTCCTGATAGCTTAGCAGTTCGGAACATTCTGATTGTATTTGTTTACTCTTACGTTTGTAAACCTCTCACTTATCCCTAATTTAAATAAGGTAACATTATTATCTATTCAATAAAAAAAGAATCATAGAAATCGGTAGACAAACACCGAAATTATACATAAAATAAGCCACCGCGCCCGTGACCAAAACCAAATCTTTACTAATTTACATATAACATACTAGATGGCGCCAGTAGTTGCATCCTACATCACGTAATGAAATGATTTATTTTTTAGATTGTTATAAATACTTTATAGCGTTTTATTTAAAAATTTGCTATTAAACGGAAATACTGAACCGTTCATCAAAGCGCATTTAAAATCACCAAACTACACTGTTTAGGGAGCGATATAAATTTAATAAATTGAAAACATTGCGCTGAATTTCACAATGCTTGAGCAGTGACTGAAGAAAGAAACCTCAGATATTTAAAAAAACAGCGCTACCCGTGCGAAGCTGGGACGATCCACTAGTATAATAATAAATGACCACATGCATTGCCTGTATTGAGGTATCATGAACACATACAGAAACAGACACGTTTTTTACTGTTACACGAATGTAAATAGTAGTTGTTTTTATTTATATTTTTAATTTGATTGAAGTACTTATCGGTGGTACTTTCAGCTTTTCATTTTGGTAATGTTAGCAATGATATTGGTGGCATAAAAGTCATACTTTGTGATCAGGTTAGTAGTGCTTGCAGTTAGTATTACTTTGAAGTTGAAACGTTGAAACATATTCTTCTCAACTCATATATAAGATTTACCAGATTAAAAAAACTGGCAAAGTTACAAGCCTAAGAAGAACAATAGCCTAAATAACAGTTAATAGACTGTAGTTGCTTTGGTCAAAAATTTACAGGCTTTCTCGACCAATCATAAAAACAATGAACGAAGCTATACTTTCTTACCTTTAATATTCCTTGAGAACCGATGACCACAGAAGATGACATTTTGGAGCTTGATTTGTATTGTGATTATGAGTTATATTTCACCCAAGCGAAGCTGGGTTTTCATCAAGTATTTATATAAATTTGTTTGCATGTTATATTTCGGTTTAGTGAGCCGCTTGTTTTTAACATTCGAAATAATAATACTCAAACGCTTTAATCGTGATTTAGTATTATCTTGATCCTCCGTTGTGATGTGTGATCCGATGTGAATCATTGTTAAATTTATGTGAATAAATTAAATTATTGTACTTGATATTTTAACTATAAATAGTACGACCTTAATTCGCATCTGCAAAATCAATCGTAACAGTAACTATTGAAGGAAGAAAGCACTTGTATGTTTCATAAACCTAAAATAAGCATTATTTTTGATGAGGAGAGGAAAGCAACGTATGAATGAGTAAATAAAGTAATCTTACGAAAATTAGGTATATTTTGGTATAACTGAAATGTTATCTAATCATTTTTTACAACTCTGTGGCGTACCGGATCTAGTATGAGTATCAAGAAAATTTGACAAAATATACATAAAATTATCGCTATTTTACTGACTAGGCAGAGGACAGTAAAATACCTATATTAATTGATCAATTACTTAATATATTCACTTTTAATTTTTAAGCATTTTCCCCTTGAGGGACTTATTTCAATAGCATATTTTACACAAACCGCGCGTAAAGAAATGCAATCTTTCTAACCCATATATAGATATAATTTCCTAAGGTTTATAAATCGTTAGCTAGCTATGATTTCACAATAAAATTATTCCTTATCTACTTTATTCATATTACATACATACATATACTCACAGCCATAAATCTTTAAAAGGGGTAGCCAGAGCTTCAGAGCTAGAAACTCCTCAGCCACATTTGGAAGTTAATAGGGAACAAGATGGTAGAAATAAAGTATCGTTGGAGATGGGTCTCTAACCGCATCGACCCAAAACCACTTACACGGCCCCATACCTTTAGTCGCCTTTTCGACACCCGTGGGTAGAAGGGGGTAGTGACGCAGAATGGAAATGAAACTCGAAGACTGACCCCACAAAGTCGACTATTCTCTACCTAACGCCATACTCAAAGTGACCTTTGATGACACAAACGAAGTGCCACAACTGATATTAGCTCCATGCTTACCTAGATCAATATGGGACTACAAACAAGGTATATAATTGTATATGTATAAGTGTACTTGTATAAATCATCGTTGCGTAACATCTCTGTACTAGAGTAATTCAACCGGCTCATGAATTTTTAAGATGAATATAAATATTGTTTGGTTCGGAGTCTGTTATGAAACGTAATTATTATAACTTAATGATTAAAGGATAAAAATAAATTCTAATGCAATAACTATTTTTAAATGTTAAGACAGTAGAAAAAAACATAGTATTCAATACTTCCGTGTTTTGTCTGTTTATTCGTTCTTTCGAAGACATCGATATTATTGAAGGTAATACGAAAAAAACACAGTTTAAATTTATCGAAATTACCGGTGACTTTCAAAAAGAGATAGCAAAGGACACATATCAAGTGAATTGCAAGTTTAAAACGGAAATCTTACCAAGTATTTGTAGGAAGCTGTCCTCGAGCCTCATTGTCGAGGACAGCAGGTAATCTGTGCCCTCCAGTTCACTGGGAATCATCACATCACTTCTCATTGTCACCAAAAACTATTTATTCACTCGTTAAAAACTTTTCATTCACAAGAACATATTTGTTGGTAGATCACAGGTACTATCCATTTGGATTTAAACTATAAAGTCGCGTATGTTTTCCTCGGTTTTTGATAAGGGCCTCCCGCGGTTGTGAAGTGTTGTTGGCGTCAGAGTCGCGACTGGTAGGCGTTCGGGCGACTACAGCTGTTTGTCCACTATAAATAATATGGAATCACATTGATACAGTCGAATCGCTCGGCAGAACGTCCCTTTTGAGCGCCGTAATATTCCGCTGGCCAGCTGATCTGTCGCACGTGGTTTTGTACAGTTTAAGGAAATATTAGAATGCTGTATCTATAGTATTTTCTAAGATTTATACGATTGCACATTATAATTAAAACAATTATTGATTTTCCGATATTTTAATCGCGTGTTATTACATTGTTTTTAAAGCCCGACCTTTCGAAAACTTTTCAGTTATCATGGTCACGGGAAGACTGAGGTCATATTTGTCATTATACATTACTATAAAATTATGATACTAACTACCTTCACAAAATTTGGAATTTAAGTAAGTAATGTCATAACACGTGATTAAAATATCCGAAAATCAATAATTGTTTTAATTATGCTGTATCTATGTCGTAGGATGATTTGATGTTTAGGTTTTTTGCAAAAAAAACCTAGGGATCTTTCAAAAACCCGGATAATTAGACAACACGGTTATAATATTTTTTAACCTTACTAGGTTTTTGCAAAACACCTAGGGATTTTGCAAAAAAGCTAAACATCAAATCATCCTACGACATCTACATTAATTTGTGGAAGCTATGCAATCGTCAATATTTTATCTGTATATTTTACTTAAAAATCAAAAGATCTTAATATAAAGAAAATAAAAGCGAGTTCACAAAACAGAACTAAAACAAACTTGATGTTTATCATTTCATAGTGATTTACTGAAACTTCTGAAAGGAAAGGCGTGTTTACCAAAGAAACTTACAAAAAAAACTGTGGACTCAAAAATTATATTAAATTTTTCTCTTAAGTACAGGTTTTGCATAAATTGATCGATTAAAATACATAAAAAACTTTTTAATCAAACATCGGACTCCCTACTTTTTGATGTCGGATAAAAGCCGTTTTTAGTAAGACTACAATCACCGAAAAGAACATTTTTAATACCATAGTATTTTCTAAGATTTTCACGATTGCACATGCGATTAAAATATCCGAAAATCTAATAGTTGTTTCAATTATAATTTTTAATACCAACTTGTAACTGTAATTCGTACGAGTTCTGCATGTTTCAAAGACGATATCCCAATGTCAATGCAACAAGTAAATATTTTTTATTATTTTTTTTAAAACTATGTAACGCATTAATAAAGCGTATATTATTTAAAATTAATAATTTTATATATTTAATATGGTAAATTGCCTACAAAAACTACCGTCAAACATTAATTCTCCAAAAAGCAAGCTTGGATTAAAAATAGTAATACCAATATAAAAGAAAAAAACTAGGTACCTAGTTATGTAGATACATCGCTTTTTCTGCAATATTTTAAAATGAGGTAGTGCTTTAATAAGCGAACAGCTCTCATATTACCTCAAGCAAACAAAAAAACGGGACGTTAAAACAATAATGTTCTTTCGGAAATACTTGTGAGGTTAGTCGTGCCCGCTTCATTATTATTCGAGTAATGTAATTAATAATTCATAAGGAAATACATTAAGACCCTGAATCGAGTTCATTTACTTCAGACTGAGGCTTTAAATTTTAGATTTCGCATATACACCTATATTCACGACTATAATTCTTAAGCCACATGTGGAATTTGGAATTTGAGAGGGGAAACGATTGCTAAATTGAAAATCGTAAGTAATTTGTTTCCAACGACATTATACATTTATATACTCACACATAAAATTCAAAAAGGGGCGGCAAGAGCTTCAAAATTAGAAAATCTCTTAGCCACTTTATAAGTTGAGACTAATTGTGAATTTTGCTTTAGTATGTTTATTTTTAGGGGACTTACTTGTTATAGTTTAAAACTTTCATCTCGAAAATGTGCACTAGATTTCAACAACGAGATATTTCTAATTGACTTTTAATGGGGTATGGTTTTTTCGGATAAGTATATGTATAATACTCCATTGTAATTGTATAAAATGTCACCGTTTAATTGAGTAATTAAATAAGACACATTTAATAATTATCGTAAATTTTCTCATTTAAAATTAACACGCCATTTCACATTTTCTAATGACAAGACGGCGACAGCACCTTCTCTGAACAGAGAGTCATAATTATGTTGATACGCCACTGTAATCACTATAATTAGTTAAATTAAGAAAATAGTTTTTGCTAGACAACAATTCGGAACTTAGTTTTTAGGTCATCGTTTTCTACTTCCCGTAACAACAACATAAAACCCAACACATTGGAGTACCAGGCTACTCAGAAAATTTTGCGAAACTACATTATTTCATTTGGGATACTGGCCAGTCATATTGTATCTTTTAACCCCGGTTTATTGAGAGTAAAACGACAACAGGAATTCCAATTTTAAATTTACCACCATAAAATTTAAAACTTGAATTATTTCAATGTGTCACTGACAAAATGGAACTGCAACGCAAACATTTTCGGGTGATGATTTTTTACGACTTGAAATCTAACTTGAAACCAGATGAATCGTTTAATCGTCTTCGACTAGCTTTTATAGATGATTCCCTATCTCAAGCAACTGTGAACCGCTGGTTTAACGAATTTAAGCTTAAGCGGTGGCTTAACTTTGAGGGTTGAAACAAGAGTGGTAGTCCTAAGACTGCGGGTACGGAAGAAAATGTACTGGCAGTAAAAAAATACAACAAAATAAGCGAATCACATACGAGGATATTCAGTACATTCTACATATCGGATCGGGAAGTATTTACGAAATTTTACCCACCCACCTTTGCGTCAGGAGGATTTTTTCGTGCTGGATACCTCACAATCTGACTGAATTTCAGAAGCAGGTGCGGGTGGAATGGTGCCATGATATAATTAATAAATTCGAAGCAGGTTCAGGCAGGTGACAGATGATGAATCTTGGATTTATCAATACGATCCTGAAACAAAGCGATGTCGACAGCTCTTTGAAAACGAGCCGACCGACGGACGCCTACGAAAGTGAAGCGATATAGAAGCGCAGGAAAATTCTGTATCGCTATTTTTTTTAATCTACTGGGATATTTAGTCTTGAGTCCCTTACGGAACCAAAGTAACATTACTGCGGAGTGGCACACTACCAAATGCTTACCGGAAGATTTTGCTGCTGTGAAAAAAAAGCGACCGTACACTGGGCTCCGCGGCCTTTTGCTCCACCACGACAACGCACCGGCTCAACAACCTTTATTATTCAATCTTTTCCGAACTCAAGTTCCAAAAGTACCTAAAAAATTTTCAATGCTGAAACTTTGGCCACATTTATTTCAATTTTATATCCGTGATTTTGTTTGTATTGCTGTGTAGTGTCAGCTTAGAATAGCACTACCCCATTTCTTACGTTGGGTGTACGTAAAAGGCTACTAACGCCTATGGTTCTTTTATGGGACTTTCAACCATTACCAGTAGTCGCCTTTTACGTACACCCACCGGAAGAGAGATAGTGCTATTCTATGCCAACACTTCACACCATGGAAAAATATTTATCTTGTGTTTTAAAGTCAAACTCGAACTTTTATTGCACACCTTAAGTGTACAAATGGTTGGTGTAATCACGGTACAGTAATAAATATGGGCCCTGTTGGGACATGCAATTTCACAAGAGGGCTGTAGATACTAAAAACAAATTAATTTATAATTAGATTATTAAGTAGCATAACTGCAAAGTTGAAACACTGAGGGATAATACAGTATTTTTTTGCCATTTTGTAATACAATACTATAAAAACTCCATGCGTACACTAGCGTGAGCGACGAATAGCTGGGGCTGTGACGTCACATCGTCACTTTGCCCGCGCCAACCGCGTTTAACTCCGTCGGCCGAAATGCGCACTTTGAACCTAAATATTTCAGTCATATTTTCAAGTTATGAAAATTGTACAAATACAGTTTTTCTCGTAATTTTTATTTAATTATTTTTTTTCGTAAGTCAGGTCCATTAGTTTAACACTGCATTTCAGTTACTAAATTGATATTCGAAGTACCTATTTTTTTCCTAGATAGAGTGCCTACCTGAAAGGAGGCTTTATTGACTGTGATGATTATGACTGTCACATTCCTAAATCAGTTAGCCTTACCGCAGACCTTACTTAATATGAATGATATTATTATTACTTACATATTATTTGTGTAGTGTCGGCATGGAATAACCAGTAACTCATTTATTTTTGCGGGCGTCTCCGAGATTTGAGGCTATTTAGTGATTTTAGTCGGTGTGGACGAAGCCATATCACCAACAATTCTTTTCTGTACAACATTTTCCCCACTGGACTTCCAAAAATGGCAGAGACTTTCCAATTCTGAACCTCTCGCGGCCCGTTTTGGATTCACAGACACATTTTTGTTAATTTTATTTCTACAATTTAATCTAAAAGATGATTCATGAATTCTGAACAAAAATAAAAAAAATGTTGTTTGATTTTCATTTATTTTATTGCAATAGTTGTAAACATATAAACATCGATATAACTAGATTACTGCAGATACTTATAAAGAGCTAATCAGTAAGTATGCATAAACGCATTTCATAAAAAAACAGATCTAAATTCGATTATTAAATCCTTTAGTTACTTAATAAACTAAAAATGTTTTCTTATCTACGAAACATCCAATTAAGCCCCAATAAATATTATCATATTTCATACACTCTAAATCTTATCAAAGGCATATCTGAATAATCGGCGATATCTTACAATTTATGGCGATTAAATCCGTGGCACACATATATGTAAGCGTTTGTGTAAAACTAATTTAAAGACTTAAACTTAATAAAATACATAATTGTACTGTAAAGCTTTAAATGAATATAAATTGTACGAAGGTATTACTTTAATATAATTTTTCGTAAGTTTAAAAAAATATTATGGGATTCTCGTTCATTCAAGATTGAATGATTTGAAATATGAATGTGTATAAACGCATATATAATATATGTTGTAATATTTTTGCATTCCAAAACTCATATATTTATAGTTAATATGGAACTCAAGTGAAATCACAAAACGGTTTGTCTTTAGTCGTATCTTTACTCGGATCGCTCTCCTGGGATATTAATTACATTTATCACTTTAAGTAGTTTTCATCTTTGACTATTGAGCAACTGACAATAAATATTGTACTAAAGTAATATCTTTTTCTAGGCGTATAATATTATTCGCCAACAAATAACAACGTGTCGGCTTGGCCATGTCGTGTCGGCTTAGAATAGCACTACCCCGTTTCTACCGATGGGTGTACGTAAGAGGCGACTAACGGTATTGGGGCTTTTAAGGGATTTTTGGGCGATGCGGCTGGAGACCCATCACCAACAACCTTTACTTTACTATCCTCTCCCCACTCAATTTTCCAAATGTGGCTGAGGAATTTCTAATTCCTTAGCTCTGGCTACCCCTTCTAGGGATTTATAGCCGTGAGTATATGTATGTATGTATGTATGTAAGTTTATCTATACTAAAGATAAATTAGAGACAACTCTCTTATTTGTGACAATATCTCATTTAATCGGTTTCTATTTATCCTTATCTATAATATAAAATGTATTATTTTAATAAAAATAATACATTGTACAAGTATAAGTTTTGGCGGAGTATTAAAAATAAGATATTTATAAATACAATAAAAATATGGCGCACGTTTAAATTGGCACATGGAGATTCGATGCAGCGTAGTCTGTCTTAATTAAAAGCAAAATAGTGATTATATTGTACAAGAATAAGTCATAATATATGGGTTTATAACATTTGTGTAAATTTTCTTTACATATTGAGAGAACTGGAAATAAGTAGAAGTATTTTATTCATCTCAATATTTAAGGTGCAGACTGTTTGATGTCACGTGGGCGTTCCGTCTAGATATAATGTGGATACCTACATAGAACAACACTTGATATCATGTCACCACGATAAGTTTTATTAAACCTTTATAAAACAGTGGCCAAATACTGGCCATCATAATTTCAACCTTACCTACCTTCAAATAGAAGTGAAATACAATGACTTTTTGATCATACCTCTGCCTTATAAAGGGTTAATAATACTTCATGAAAAATTTATAAGTTCTCGTGTTATCACTGATCACTTATTGCTTTTTATTAAGAACCATACGAAATTAAGATATTTTGTAAATGACTTAAGCTTAATAATAATAAAGTTGAAGAATTTAACTTATCATAAAAGGACGGATAAAGGAATACATATGTTTAAGCAGCTTATAAAGCATTATTTAAGCGTAAATTAATTATTAACTTAATTAAATTGTGACATTGGGACTTACAATTACAATTTTGCGGTATAATAAGGCACTAACTTTATATATTTAGGGCAAATTTTGGACAGTTCATGTATTACATAAACTAGGTACTTGGTAAATCAACTCTTTCAGGTAAGAAAATATATTCGTCTATGCTCATGTGTCATTTGAAATAGGTAAATGTTACGGCTAAATTCCTAAGTGCAGTTGTAACTAATTAATGTAACCTTAATATAAATTTAAAATGTCAGAAATTGGTTGATGTCGCATTATAATCGGAAAATATATTTAAAAAACTTTTTAGTTTATTATGCAGGAAAACTTCGTAAAGATAAGTACGAATTTTATATATTTTTAAAAATTACCCAGTAATATTTCTTTTTAAATAAATTATAAGAAATAGAGCCTCGTGACTCCTTTAAGCGTTTACGTAATACTTGAACGGACCCTTACTAATATTATTTGTAATCGATACATTATCAATAAACATACTTCAAGATGCGAATGGAAGTCAAGACAGTTAAAAATATTACTAAAAATAATCGAGTAATAGTAGTGGAAGACTAATCTAATTTATAGATATTTAAAAGGTATATTACAAAGTACTTACTAACAAAAATAAATATTCAGAAATATTTAATTATAAAAATGTTGTGTATAAATACATTATTTATATTGAAATTTAGTCATAGTTTTGCTACTGATTACTAGATGGCGTTACCGAACGATTAATTCATTCTGGTCAAATGGTAAGCTATTAGTACGCAATTAATTTTTAATCTGTCTAAAGAACCGAAACCTATTTGAACGTACCGCTGCTATATATTAATGAAATACAATATACAAAAACTAGCTAGCTTGTAACATTCTTATTTCCTTTTAAATGTATGAAGTTTCTGATTGGATAAATGGACACAAATCATTGATATTAACTTAAAAAAGATCAAGAGTTTTTTCAATGCCAATACTATTTATAAAGCAAGGGCTATATAATAATAACGCACTTTTTAATTTACAGTGTCAACTTCGAAGAATAATTTAAGCGGTAGTGTAAAATATCAGCTCATACAGAAATAATCGAGAAATATTACAACAGTAAATTCTGGGAAATGAATAACTATACATAGGTGTCACGTATTTTCTCATCCTCAAACTGACTGAGGGTCGGTTTCCTCACCGTAGTCAAGTTCGTCGTACGATAGATCCTCATCGAGGCTGCCGCCTGTTTTTTCTTTGCCGTCAGGACACGCCAAACATCTGTAGTAAAGAAATTGTTTAATTAGAAGACAATAAGATAAAATATGATTTCAAATAGAGAGCGATAGCGGAGAACACATTAAGTTATAAAAGAGAATTCACTAAGAAACAGATGTCCGAAGTAAAGTCCGAAGTTGTAAATGTATAATTTACATTAGAGAAGTTTGTCAGGATCTTACAATGTGGCAAACGGTAATTGTAATAGGCACGGGATAAAAAGAGACCCCAAAGAGAGCATAAATGGGATTGTGGAGGAAAAGGGAAGATCTTCCGCCATGCGGTGGTATGCCTGCGGACCGCGGTTCAACTGTATTAAGTTGGAACTTGTATATATAGTGAATGTTTTAGAAACTTCGATTGCGCGATGTACGATTTGTATGGCGAGTCTTGATGATGCGTGTGACGTATATTACTGGGTTTCGTGTTGCTTTGGAATGTGATTCTTCTTGCACTGTCAGCGTTTCTATGTAGTGCGCGTCATTGTGTACTGATAGCGCGTCGCTACAGGATCAAATCTTTCATTAGAACCAATTTTCTTTGTATATATATTATGAGCTAGCAACCGTGATACCTCAGTGGGTAGAATACCGCTTATCAAAGACATTAAACTTATATATTCATAGACCGGACATATTACACTTAGTTTGTACGCTAAGACTTGTTACATTTAGGTAACAAGTCGTTTAGTCTGTAGTAAGTCGTCCGCGAGGAAGTACGTCATAGGCAACATCAATTAAATTATCGAAAGAAAAACGAATGTGCCGAAGTGCGCGTTACGTCGTTGTAAATCCAAATATGGAGTGCAAGCAGAAGAACAAATCAGCTTATTTTCGTAACTATTTATATTTTTAATCATTTATTTTAAGTGTTTCATTTTATATTTCTTAGAAATTACTAGAATATATTTTGTAATTTAAAACAGCGCCATCTATTGTTGAGTAGATTCACTAATTCGTTAAAGTTAATTCAGAGGTGTCAAACTTTTAGCTACTGTTCGTGAATCAATCTAACTTAACTCCCGTAAATGTAAAAAAAGTCAGTTGTTCCAAAGTTCGTCATTTTTTCAAGTAAACTATATATTAATGTAGCGGTATTTATAGCGTGTCGTTTGGTTGAATGCGATTTTCAGAGCAACGCAATTTCGAATGACTGATAACACACAAACACTACGATCGTTTTAAACTGAACGATCCGCGTTGCTTGTTCCGCGTGTCGCTATACTTGAAAAGCTAATTCTTGTAGGTTTCATAAAGAAATTTGTTTAATATGGTAGTATAGATCTATTTAGTATACCTACTTGCATTTTGATAAACCAGCCAAATGTTTACTACCCCTGCTCAGCAGTGTAAGAATAGGGATGGGAATATTATTTAATTTGGGTTGTTGCATTTCTACTGTATTTTAAAAATTGCAATGTAAAATTGTAAAATTTAGGTATAATTTTGTTTTTTTGTTTGTTAATTTAGGTTTTGGGGACATAAAAGACGAAATAGCTTCTCAAGCGCTGGTTTTTATGGTAGTATCACTAGACCAAAATTGGAAAATACCAGTAGGATATTTTTTTTATTATATCCTACTTTATAAATATTATTACATTTTACAGCTGATTGCAAATGTTCATTAATAAAGCAATGCTTAATCCTATGCCACGAAGTAGGTGTCAAAATTGTTAGCATGACTTTTGATGGTGCTCCTACCAATTTGAGTACGGCAGAAATATTAGGTTGCATATTGAGTGACCAAGATAATTTGAAGACCCATTTTGATCATCCGATTAGTAAAAAAAAAGTTGTCATATTTCTTGACCCGAGCCATATGATTAAACTGGTAAGAAACACCTTTGTAAGTAAAAAAAATCTGTACGATGATAGTAATGAAAAAATTAAATGGTCACTTTTAAAGTCTTTAAATAAATTGCAAACTAATAAAAAACTAAATTTTGCCAATAAAATTTCAAAGAAACATATATATTTCCGTAATCAAATCATGAAAGGTCGTCTAGCAACTCAGTTGCTAATTAGAAGTGTAGGTAAAGCGTTATTATTATGCAATGAATTACTAACTGGATTTGAGGATGTTTCAGGCACGGTTAAATTTATAACAATTATGAATGATCTTTTTGATGTAATGAATAGCAATAAATATGGCACTTATGGTTTTAAACAGCCATTGTCTCTTAATAACATTTATGCAGTTTGTACATTTTTAAAACTTGCCAAAAACTACATATTAAATTTAAAACAATATATAAAATTCAGACATGAAATCAAACGCCGAAACTGCCATAATACTCTTAAAATAGTAAAAACGCGTTTAGTCAAGACAGTTAATAAAACAGGCTTTCTGGGATTTCTAATTAACATTATAAGTGTTCAGATTTGATTTGATGAAGTTGTGAAATCTAACACTATTAGATATTTATCAACGTACCGATTGAGTCAAGATCATATTGAATTATTTTTTGGCTGCATTAGAAGACAGGGTGGCTACAATAATAATCCAAACGTAAAGCAATTTAAAGCAGCATACAAGAAAATTTTAACCAATTTGGAATTACGCGATTCTTTTTCTGGAAACTGTGCACCAATGGATAATTTTTCAATATTGACGTGTTCTTCAATAGACACAATTAATCATACTTGTAAATTAAAGGACGTTGATGATAGTTACCTAGATGAAACCCTTCAAAAAGAATTTCAAACAGATTTCGTTGCAATTGAAAATTGCCAATTACTTAGTACAATTTTAAACGAATCTTCGTTATCCGTTGGTGCACAACAAATTGTAGGGTACATATCTGGTTACGTATCACGACTATTGAGCAAAAAAATTAAATGTGAAATTTGTGTTTCAAGTTTGTTTTCCGATAAAAAATTAGATTTTCATAAATTGATCAGTATAAAGGATATGGGTGGACTCTGCTTTTCCACTAAAAGTGTTTTTGAATTGTGCAAAGCAACGGAAATGTTCATAAGAAAACTTTGTAATGAAAACGATGGAAAAGGAATTTCTTCAAAGCACAATATTCAATTTATAATAAATAAAGTGTTGAAAGAATTTATTAATTCGAAAGTTTTTGAAGGCCTTATTGTTCATTCACTCGAAAGTCCTGCCATGTTCAATTACAGATTACATTTGATACGAGCGGTCAATGAATCGTACGCAAATATTAAACTTCGTTATATAGCAAAGTTGGACCCTGGTGTTCACATCCAGCCCAAAAGACAAAAATTAACAAAACTTATTTTATTTCAAGGGACTTGATTCCATTGAATCAATTCCCTTAAAAAAAGTTTTGTTAAATTCCTTTGCCATCGTTTTATTTTATTTTATTAGTAAGTTATAGTTTTAATTTGGTAAAATTAGTGTTAATGTAAAGTTAAAAATTTTTTTACTACATTCAACAAGTTCTTTAAAAAAATTAGATAACATGGACATCACTAGCATTTCTAGTACCTTAATACAACAAACGCCATCGAACATACAAAAGCTGAATTATTTCATATATTGGAAAAATGCAAAAATGCATAAGTTATTCCAGTGGACGTTAGATGGCGTTTTTCTTTCCAAGATTACAGGTTTAGTACGAAGTGTCCCGTCTATGTTCTAGTAAGTATAGTTTAATATCTTTGCCGCTTATCCTGCAGGCGATGAGGGTTCAAATCCTTAGTCGGGCCTACACCAATTAGTCTTTCCTAAAGACATATATGTGGTTAATTTATCATGGTTGTTAAAGGTGAGGCAAAAACATCGTGAGCAAAACCACATTTTTTTTTAACAAAAGCTGCATATATAAATAATCAGACCTAAAGGCTTTATATTGCAAAAACAATACAAAATTTTCGACAATTTACTAATTCCAGAGTTTACTGCTTTTTTAATCGACTTACGAGACTGGTTCTATCAATCTAGAATTTTTAGTTTACATATCACTAGGAGCCTAAAAGCTACAAATTTCAATATTAACGCTACAACAAAAATCTACAGTTCAAAGAAAGATTTGATCTGAAATAAATACTGCAGTTCTTTGACCGGTTCGCTAATATATGAAGAGTTGAAATTTGAAGAGAGACAGTAACATGACTAAGTTGTACTGCCTGCCCATTATCACGGGAGTACACTGTCCATCAAAACGTGGATACTCTGAACACCAGGCGACAACGTGATGTTCATAAATACTAGTACCTCTGCCAACCCCTTCGGGGATATACGACATAAACGTTTGAGTTATTATAAGTGAACCAACATGGATTAATTTATATAATGCTTTCCTATTATGTACACCATAACAAATTAAGCTGACCTTATCAATCGTGAATTGCACGTTTTTAAAGACATTAACCATAGTGTCAGTAAAATCGATTTATTAATTGATGATAATTAATAGACTACTCCCAAAACCACAGCTGGGTAAAAACATCTATTAATAAACGGCCCAGGTGTAGGTAGTTAAGATCAAACACTTGTGTTCTTTAATTTATACATTATAACATTATTTACATAATATTGTACTTAAAACACAATGATATCATATTACCCTGTTATAAGTTTTCTATAAAAGTAAGCAATAAAAAGTTAGAATTTAATAGAAATTTACATATGCACTAATATAACGAAGATGGAAGATTCAGGTCTTATCGGGGTATATTGACAAAATAATACACGAACCTAATCACAAAAATTGGTATCCAGAGCTTATAAATCAAACATCCTCAGCCACTATGTGAATAAAGTGGAAATATACAGTAATAAATAGTTGTCGGCGGTTCCCACAAATTAATTAAAAAAGACTACTTTTCGCGCGAAAAGAAAAGATTGATGAATATAAATGAAGCTAGAGGCTTGTCAGAATCAACAAAGTGGCGATAGATAGTCACTGCCTTCCCCAATGGGAACTAATGGCGTGAGTATATGTACGTTCAACGCTTTGTGTTTCAATAACATAGCACGTGCAGGTATTTTAAGAGCATTGTTTATTTTGCTAATACAATTTGAGGTTGAAACCAGCGTAACAGTATCGACGAGAATATACTAACCATATTAAAGCAACGGTTTTTCATCCCATATACTCACGGCTAATACATATATCCCCAGAAGGGGTAGCTAGAGAATAAGACATTACTCAGCCACTTTTGGAAGATGAATGGTTGAAATGATTGTAAAATAAAGGTTTTGGGTAATGGGTGTCCAACCGCATCGCCAAAAAATCACTTAAAAGCCACAAGAAATGGGCTAGCGTGTTGGGTAGTTTAGGCCGACACTCAAAGCAACGGTTTTTACATTTTTCCTAAAACACATATAAAAGGCATAATGACCCTGTTGACGATTGAAAGTCATTCATCAGCTATCGGTACAACTCCAACTCAATAGACATATAGTGTAACATTATTTGAATGCATGGCATGTATTTCATCTTTTTACTACAACAGATCGTTAAAGACTATATATTCCATCGACCATGCTATAAGAAACAGAGCCATATAAAAACGGTATGAAAGTGTTTGAACTGTTTATCCAAATTAAACTTTTAAGCTGCTTGGACAAAGTTCAGTTGGATTAAGTATAGCCTGCTGAAATTTACGAACATGACAACTTACCTGCTGTCTTTTAGGCCGTAAGAGAGACATTTGTCACCTACGCATTCGCAACAACCATCGTGGAACCATCTGGAAAAAATAATAACTTTAATTGATGTAATGAAAGTAAAACTATAAATCGACCTTTATATATTTGCAGGCAAAATTTTGGCTTTGTAGTGTTGATTTAACAGTCCTGACCCATTTCTTCCAGTCTGCTTCGTATTTCGTTGCTGGGAAATGCAACCGGAAATCCATTAATCACCAACCATCTTTTATTTTATAATCGTTGCACCGCTCAACTTTTATAAGGGGCTGAGAAAATTCTAATTCCTATTTTCGAGCTTATACTATCTGTCTACTTTACAATGGAAAGCTAGATATTCCAATCAACAATTATATCACTTTTAAGACTTTAAGAATTTAAGGGATCCACAAATATAAAGAGTACAAATAATCACAGTTATATATATAACATACCTGACACTCGTAGCGCCCATGGAGCGGCAGGAAGCCCTGCACTTATCACAAGACATACACTGCGACAAATATGCCACTGTGCAGTTGAGGGAACTCACTTGCTTTGGTATCACTGGCTCTTCAACGGTTTCTGTAAAAAATAAATAGATTAACAGCATACATACATACATATACTCACGGCTATAAATCCCTAAAAGGGGTAGCCAGAGCTAAGGAATTAGAAATTCCCCAGCCACTTTTGGAAAGTTGAGTGGGGAAAAGATGGTAAAATAAAGGTTGTTGGTGATGGGTCTCAAACCGCATCACCCAAAAATCCCTTAAAAGCCCCAATACCGTTAGTCGCCTCTTACGTACACCCACCGGAAGAAATGGGGTAGTGCTATTCTAAGCCGACACTACATAGCATGACATGACGCCATTAACAGCCTTATAAAAATAATAGGAAAAGGGATATTTCTTTGTTTTTACGTAGAAACATTGTCTAGGAAATAACGTTATATTCATATATGTAGAAAAACCGCCCGTGCTTTCGAAGAAATAGTAAACGTATATACTATCACATTGAGCGTGATGGTATTGACGTTTTCCAACATTAACCTCGCACATGACTGGTGGAATCGCACCAATATTATTACGGGTTTAAAGAGCAGATAAGTTAAGCTAATGCCATCGTAACACCACATACAAATAATACACAATTTTCGAAATTTCTCTCCTAAAATTACCCTAAGTGCCCTAACAACAATGCCCGTTATACAAAAATTAATTGATAAGCATATAAACTACTTCTGAAGTTAAAGGTTTTTGTACATCTCATCTTTTGGGTCTTAGATATCATTAAGTTTATATTGAATATGAAATCGTTGTTATTCCCTACATATGAGGGGCATGCCAAAAGAAACTAGATACTCAATAATTATAAAATTTATTCTTTATTACAAGTATCGATCTTTTCAAAGTATTCACCCTGAGCACGTATACACTTTTCCATACGTCTGAACCAATTGGATATAACTGTGACCACTCTTCTTTAGATACCTCGAAATCTCGAAATTATGGGCAACCAGCGCATCTTCTTTGCTTTCAAACCTCTTCCCCTTTAGTTTTTCTTTGATTTTTGGAAACAAGTAACAATCACAAGGCGCTAGGTATCACAGGGGAATATTGCGGGTGAGGGATAATTGACACATTTTTCGTGTTGAAAAAGTCTAGTGTTCTGGCAGACGTGTGCGGCGCCGCAGTGTCGTGGTGCCAGAGAAGGTGCCGAATTCCTGTCTTCGGTCGCTTGTCACACCAAGCTGATATTACTGTTGGAGCAAAAACTGTCACATAGCATTCGGAGTTCACCGTTCTTCCATTATCTAGCACAACAGTAGCAATATGACTCGTTTTGCAGAAAAACGAGGCGACCATTTGTTTCTGCTTTTTTCTTGCTTCGTGCACGGCGACATTTCGTTGGAGTTGGCTCGTCTTCAAAGCACCATACAGTCGACTGTCGCTTTGATTCGGGATCATAGTTATATAGCCATGTTTCGTCAACAGTCAGTATATCATATACATTTTTTTCTCGCCTCCGTCGAATATGTCTATCATGAATAGGCACCAATCCACCCGACGGTCTTTCTGCTCATCGGTAAGTTTGTGCGGCACCCATCTCGAACAACGTTTACGGAGAGAAAGGTGGTCGTGAATTATGGTTTGCATTGCTGCTGATCCAATTCCTAGTTCTCGCTTTAGCTCTACATATAGAATTAGTCGGTTTTCGCGAATAAGTTTTTCGACTGCACGAACGTTTCCTTGCGTGACCGCGGTTGGCGGCCGTCCTGTCTTCGCTTCATCTTCGAGACATCCCCGTCCTCTTTTAAATTCAGCAAACCAATTGAATACCGTTGCTCGGGAACAAGCAGACTCACCAAAAGTAGAAGCCAAAAGTTCAAAACATTTTTGAGGCTTTAAATCTTTTTTAAAGTCATAATAAATCATAGCGCGAAAATCACGTCGACTGAGCTCCATTGTTGCAAGTGAATTCCCGCCAGATTCTCGGAAAATCATTTTTCCGAGAATCTGGCGAATTCAAATCCTTACTAATATTATAAATGGGAAAGTGTTTGTTTGTTTGTTTATTTGTTCCGCTTTCACGCCGTAACTACTGAACCGATTGCTTTGAAATTTTGCAAACGTATAGTTAGAAGTTTGGATTAAATAATAGGGTACTTTTTATCCCGAAAAAAATTGATGTTCCCGAGGAAAATCGTGGGAATGAGAAGTTTTCTTATATTGTACTTTATACCGTAATATAACCGAATTTCACGTGGGCGAAGCCGTGGGCGGAAAGCTAGTAAAAATAAATAAAAGAAGTGTGTTCTATATTCAAATATGTCAATAAAAAACCAGCCTATAAGATGGTGTACAGCTTGCCAGTGTCAATTAAATGAGAAAAGAGTATCTAGTTTCTTTTGGCATGCCCCTCGTACATACTTTAACGCCCTTAGAATCTATTGGAATAGCCAGAGACTATCGATAGCCTAATTGATTGATTCTGGCAAACGTTTGCATTCACGAAGGACGCCAGCCTTACAGCCTAAATATATTTGGTTGCAAAACTTTTGCTACCTTACTTATTTTTAGCTAGTTATTAAACGATCTTGTTTACGAATCTCACACACGCCTTCAATAGCAGCCATGAGTGTTGATTTTATAGGTTGGTTTTTTTATTTTATTTTATTATTTTTAGCCATTTATGTCCCACTGCTGGGCAAAGGCCCCTCTCCCCTTCTTCCACTCCAGACGGTTTTGAGCGGTCTCCCACCACTTCTTATCCCAGAGACCCAGGTTGGGTTACAAAACTAATATTTTACAATGTCAATGCTTTGACCAGCTAATTCTAGATGGATGGGGTTCAGCAACGCTGTCTTTTGGATACAAGCCAGGAAGAATTTTGGTTTATTTCGTAAACAAGCATAAGTGAAGAAATGGCGATTTCAAGTACATAGGTTTTATTCTTATTTACTCAAGTCAACTTAAATTTACTTTCTCAATATTATCTTTCTATTTTCAATATATTAATATTGCGTAATTTAATCTTTAAATTTTTTTGGCGTCATATATTTTAAAAACGATCTGTGGTAACGTGGTGGTAAGATACCTAAGAACCTAAGGAACCTATTGTGTATGAGTCGGTCATATATAATAATTTACCAACACTACACAGAATGATAATTCTAATAGTTTCCGGCGGATAAATTTGACGAATCTATAAAGATTAAAACTATTATGTAGGTTTTAAATAGAAAAGAACTTTATAATAATCCTACGCAAATATGGTTCCGATTTAAAATATTAAACACCACGTTTCCATATGCTATCAGACAGATCGTATGATTCACAAAACAGTCACTGTATTTAATTTAACCTTAAGTAAATACGGTAACTTAAGCATAACCAAGAACAATGTAATCAACTTCGTCTGCGGATAGTCTAAGCAGGTAGAAGCTGCGTGCATTCCATTATCATGAATCATCAAGTCATCTCCGTTGGGGTCCATTTTTATGACGACTTTATTCTCGGCTTTCTGTGAGGTCTTCGTCGCTACTAATTGAGCTAGCAAGGGTAGACAGAGATATGAATCACCGTTTAATCTGTCTGTTTCTGTTGTTACGGCTTTTATACAAAGGGGGGATATGATAACGGGAATTTAAGTAACAAGTGGATTAAGTTATTTTGAGTGAAAAGGATATCTCGAAATAAGTGTAATGTGCAAACCCCACTTGGCTAATTCAACCTTATCAAATTAAAGTATCAGTCTTCAAAATCAAGATTGCTTATATTTTTTTAAACATCATACATATAAATCCTGAAGCGACATGATAGTCCAGTGGATAGAACACCCGCCCGAAAACAGAAGGGCGTGAGTTCCAATCCTGGGTCGGGCCTACACCAATTTGTCTTTTCTAAAGTCATATGTGTGGTTAATTTATCATGGTTGTTAACGGTGAGGGAAAACATCGTGAGGAAACCCACATGGCTGAGTTGTACTTAGTCATGTGACAGTGTATTCGTACAAAACGGCGATAGGCCTGCCCCCTATCACGTGAGTACACTGTCTAAGCAAAACGTGGGTACCTTCTCTGGACACTAGATGGCGCTGCCATGTGAGTTCAGAAGTATTGGTACCTCTGCCAACCCCTTCGGGGATAAACGGCGTGAACGTTTATGTTATGTTATGTTATATAAATCCTATAAATCCCTATAAGGGGTAGCCAGAGCTTCAAAATCAGAAAATTCTTCAGACACTTTTGGAAGTTAAGTGTGGAAGAGATTGTAAAATAAATGTGTTTTAAACATTGTCATACTAAATATGACAAATAGCATTAGCATAAATAACGAATTGTAACACCAAAGGAATGCAACAATAACAGGTGCGCACATATTCATTGATTACATTCTATAATAATTGATTTACCTCTGCATAACATTATGTAGGAATCAAGACATTTTTATCAACTTTAAACCTAACATACACACAAGAACTATTTGTATCTATTTTGGGAGACAGACTTGGCAGAGACAATCGATCAAAGCTTTGTCCGATCTTCTGCCACACAGTGTGTACATTTGTCAAAATTTTCATACATTCTTTTTTTTCTACATATTACGTACGCCTAAACGCCTATGTTTTAAACACGATTTCTATTTGATCTCACTTTACCTCTGTTTTCATTTAGGGTGGGAGAGATGCTAATACTTCTGAACATCATGTGATAGTTTCGTCATCTGGTGTTCAGAATACCCACCTTTGCTGGGATAGTGCATGCATGTGATAGAGAGCAGGCCTATTAATGTACAAATTCATAGTCTTATGACGTCAGTAATGTGTGTTTCTCTTCGATGTTTTCGCTTATTGTTAGCAACCTTGATAAATTAACGACACATATTACCTTAAACAAGACACATTTTTGTAGGCCCAACTCAGCATTTGAACTCGCGTTTCATGAGTCTCCTGTATGAGGTGGTTCTCCCACTGAGCTATGACGGTTGCAACATAAAATTTCTTACCAATAAATAAAGGACAGAAAAATTCCGACACCGGCGGGAATCAAACCCACATTTTATTTATTACATAACATAAAACATAAACGTTCACGCCGTTTATCCCCGAAGGGGTTGGCAGAGGTACCAATACTCCTGAACTCACATGGCAAGCGCCATCTAGTGTCCAGGTAAGGTACCCACGTTTTGCTTAGACAGTGTACTCACGTGATAGGGGGCAGGCCTATCGCCGTTTTGTACGAATACACGTCACATGATTAAGTACAACTCAGCCATGTGGGTTTCCTCACGATGTTTTCCCTCACCGTTAGCAACCATGATAAATTAACCACACATATGACTTTAGAAAAGACAAATTGGTGTAGGCCCGTCCCAGGATTGGAACTCACGCCCTTCTGTTTTTCGGGCGGGTGTTCTACCCACTGGACTATCATGATGTATTTGCATAATTGTATTTTATTTATTTATTAGTAATAATCCCAACATGAGGTTTTCATGAACAAAATTCATCAAACTTACGCAAATGATATTCCACATGCCTCTCCTCCGGCACCCCAAACATGGTAAGCAGTTTCTGGTCTAAGGGGAAGGTGATGGACAACCATCTTTCTTTGACATCAGGCTCACTCGTCAGCGCCAAGAACAGGCCTGGTACTCCATCGCCTAATTCTTCAACGTATGAAGACTTTGACAGCTCTGTTTGCGTGTTGTTGGGCTTTTGGCACATGTCTGTAACAAGATTTATCAATGTATACGTGTAGGGCATGGTATTCTAGTATTGTGTAAGGCTAAAGTTTTAAAGGTTTTAAAGGAATATAAAAATATCTTTTTTATCTCTTGACTTTTGAATAAACTCAATTGGTGTTCAGAGTACTTATGTTTTGCTTGAACAGTGTACTCAGGTGATAGGGGGCAGACCGTGGTATGAATACACTGTCATAGGCTAAGGTCCCTCAGACATACTTGTAATGTCAACATACATACATACATATACTCACGGCTATATATCCCTAGAAGGGGTAGCCAGAGCTAAGGAATAAAAAATCCTCAGCCACTTTTGGAAATTTTAGTAGGGAAAAGATGGTAAAATAAAGGTTGTTGCTGATGGGTCTCCAACCGCATTGCCTGGAAATCCCTTAAAAGCCCCAATACCGTAAGTCGCCTCTTACGTACACCCACCGGAAGAAATGGGGTAGTGCTATTCTAAGCCGACACTACACGGCAAATGTAATGTAAAGTTATGTGATGTCAAGTATTGTAACGTCAAGTTATGTGATAAAGTGAGAAAAAGTGTTATTCACAAAAGGTGTGGTGTGAATGATGCTATTATAAATAAGAGGGCAAAAGAAATGTTACAATGTTTTTATGGAAAGGATGAATGAAAGTAAATAGGTGAAAGACATGTAGAGTATATGATAATCTGAAGACAGATTTTTAAAGTGCAATGAATAAAAATAAATGGTTAAATAATAATGGGTTGGAGACCCATCACCAACAACCTTCATTTTACCATCTTTCCCCCACTCAACTTTCCAAAAGTGGCTGAGGAATTTCAAATTCCTTTGCTCTGGCTACCTCTTCTAGGGATTTATAGCGGTGAATATATGTATGTATGTATGTAATAAAAATAAGTGTTTAGAAATTCATGAATGTAAAGAAGCTCCAGGGCTCGCTGGGATGATTTATAATGTGATCAAATAGTCAGTAATAGCTGTGTAGTGTCAGCTTGGAATAGCACTACCTCATTTTTTCCAGTGTGTACATACAATGCAACTAATGGTATTGGGGCTTTTAAGGGATTTTTATTTTGGGGTGATGCGGTTGGAGATTAATGGGTCTCCAACAAATAAAGGTTGTTGGTCATCACCATTTACCATCTTTTACCCATGCAGCTTCCAAAAGTGGCAGAGGAATTCCTAATTCCCTAGGTCTGGCTACCCCTTCAAGGGATAAATAGCCATGAGTATATGTATGTAAGCATGTATGTGAATACGCTGAAATATATGGTGTAGTCAAAAATAAACATGGTAAATTTTTGTTTGAATGGAAAAAATGTTTGTTATTTTCATACTGTGAATCCGATATGGAGTAGATTGCTTACATTTGTTTGTGTTTTAGAAAGATTGTATAAATCAAGGTGTATTTTTATATTCCTTTTGATTGGCGTTCTACGCAGTCTAGATTTCTTAGTACGTCTGATATCAAAATTATGAGGAGATACTTCGTAGTACTATACATACATACACTTGTTCTAAAGCTGTAACTACATAGCCTGCCTTTAGGTAATACAAAGAAAGTAAAAAAGTAGATTAATTTTAAGTTTTACTAAAAAATATGAATGTAAGAAACAAAAGGTACAAACCAACACAGCTGCAGCATTCGCTGTACAGATAATCCAGGCAGTTGAAGCAGTCCCGGCAGCAGGAGCAGTCTTTTAGATCACATTTACATGACTGAGTTAACATACATTTAGATACCTGGCTAGCACAAATAGCTTCATTGCACGAATAAACTATGGGCACTAGGCACACAAAACTTATCACCAAAAACAACCGAGACATCTTCGGCGCAATGTGGTACAATGTTTACTTGGGATTGAAAACCGAGGGCAATTAAAGATCGAGCTTTCCAAGATTTATTATAGAGGATAAAAACCACTTTGATTTTAATTAACTTCGAGTAAAACTTCTAACTGAAATAAGTTTTGCAAAACAAAACACGCAAGGCAAGCAAAAGCACAAGTGCACAGATTACAATATAGATACCACAAGTGCAACAGGTAAGTGAGTGAATGAATGATTGACTGACTTTGACTTTACTGATAAATGAGTCAAACTCAGATTACTTATTATATGGCGCCATCTATTATCGAGTAGTAGATATTATTTTGAAAAACAAAAATCAATGATAATGTAGGTAGGAAAACTGGGAAAACATCACCTGCGATTCTGCGTATCGTGTTTCGGGTGTTTCTAACATATTTTACGAGTAATTATATGATAGTCATGACTATGGATATTTAACTGTACAGTCATGAGCATTATATAGTTATTTTAAATTATTGAATAAAGTGATGACTAAAAAAGAGATATTTATTACAAAAAAGGATATACTACCTCAGAATATTCATAGCTCAGTGGGAATATCACCGCTTCTCATGACCAAGACGTCCAGGCCTACAATAATTAATCAGCAAGGTAAAACTGATTGCTCTACGATTAAATGAGTACAAGAACAACTCAATATTTTTTTAATTTCAGTTAAAACGAAAGGGACCAAGAGATATTTTTTGATGGGCAATAGCGTAACGCAAACATATTACTGACGTATTTCTCAGTGAAATGCCGTGTATGATGCGGTTGGAGAATCATCACCAACAATACTTGTTTCTACCATCTTGTCCCCTATCAACTTTTAAATGTGGCTGAGGAGTTCTTAGCTCTAAAGCTCTGTCTAAAAGCTTTTGAGTGAAAAACAAAAGAATCATGAATATGTAAGAAGCACGAGAATAATAGATATACCTAATTAATAAGAAAACTCGTTCAACGTCAATTTCGGTTAAAACAATATATAACATATACATACATTTACCCTTACATTTATATAAAATACACCTTTAACTAATAGTGTACTAATAGCGTGAGTAAATAAAATATGAATATTGATATGTTTTACTATTTGAAAATTTCATATGACTTGCTTAATTATATACCACGCATAATTGTTGTCTTACCAACCAATTATCAATTAGCAAAGATAAACAGCGAAACAATCTAGATACTTGGTACAATCTTATTACTTTTAAAGCGAGCATAATCAATCAGTTGATTACATTACAACAATATCCCCTGCGGTGATATGGTGAGTGTTTTCATATTATTTAATACCTTAACAAATATATTTGCAATAAGTAAAACGTTTTTGCATAAAATTAAATATTTTATGCCTTCTTTATAAGTTGTATGTACAATGGTTCGAGTATATTTTTCTGTCAGTGGTAGAAAGGGGAATTATGGATGAGTTTTTAAGTGGTGAATTAGAGGGTTATATTATATTATATTTATACGTATTGGTACAGTGACTATGGTCCTGGCTTCGTAATTAGGAGGCTTGTTTTTTCCCCTTAATTTTTGAGGCTTTTTAAGTAATTAGTGGGCCAAACGATTAGTCACCTATCAACGATTATTTATCTCATGTTTTTAGAGCTTGTCAACTACCAAGAGGTGCTTTTAAGTATCACATCTCTATCTACCCTTTTTTGAAAATATAGCCGTGACTACACGTTTATGCATTAACTAGAAAACATCAGTACTGGAAGCGCTGACAGATTTATAACAGACGCAGTCAGACTATTTTATTAACAAGATGGCTAAATGCCAAATAACTATTCGCTAGCTGGATCAATTTGAAACGTATAGGTTTTATTTTATTTGCTGGTTCGTTTGTGTCTCTTGTGACTTTTTGTCTGGGAGTTTATATTCTTAATAAAAACCTAATATCTCAGGGGAGGGAGATAACTCATGTATGCTAAATTGAATACTCCTCCGCCCGCACAACTTTTTTAATAAACGGGGTTTAATGTTTTTGCTTCACTTATAAATTTATTAATTTGTAGATAAACATTACAAAATTAATTTAATCAGGTAGACGTTTTTTTCGTATCTACTTAGTTATAGTTGCTATATAAAGTTAAGTATGTGAAAATAAATGAAAGAAAATAAATAAATTTGATATTATATGTGGCCGTATTGAGTACAACTAATTTTGCTTGTACCACTAAACAAGTCATTTTGCTAGTAGGCATACACAAACACAACGTATTTATTTATATCATGTATCTAATAATCGTATTATTATATGTTATTATGACTCTATTTTTTGTATTTCTCACATCTTACATGCCTGAAAGTAAAATTAGCAATATAAATTTTAACTGGGAGAGATGGTATTGTCTCCCGGCAAAAATACAGTTGGCATAGGTCAGGGACTTACATTAAATAATTAACACACAATAGGAGCTCTATCCACCAGCACCACTTTTTTCATTTGTGCTGGAAGTGACACGGAAGGGTCGCGAGGCTGGTTGTCATTAACCCCTTTGTGGGATTGAACAATTAGAATTTTGTTTGCATATGTGCCAATGATCGAGGTCGAGATACTACAGCCGAGCCCTTGCTCGATTTCGGCTTGCCCGAGACCCTAGTCATCCTCTAGGAATACCCTGGTCTGCGACTGATCCCAGGCCACTACAAATATATTATATTGTTCTGACCACCCTTCGACGGCAAATAGTCTAAATTGGATTTATTTTCAACAGGCTCTACAGTGGCTGGTGCTACTAACCCTCGCCTGCGTGGCGAGCGGTTACAAAAACCCATACTATGCTCCTGGCCACTCCGTTATGGTGCATCTGTTCGAGTGGAGGTGGGATGACATAGCGCTGGAATGCGAGAGGTTCCTGGGCCCTAAAGGATTTGGTGGGATTCAGGTGAGATTATTAAGAGATTCATAATGATGGAAATTATTTAAATATTGCTGTCTATTGACGTCTTAAGTGAATAAAGACCCCTTTATTCCTGAGGGTATCATAAGAGTTAAGGGGTTTAGCAACTTAGCATTTTTAGTTTCGTAAATGATTTTCTGGCGAAGTGGCTGGATACCCATCACCAACAACCTTTCAGTTGCCATATCTTCCCCATTTAAGTTTAGAAAGTAGCCGAGGAATTTCTAGTACCCAGGTTCTGGCTGCACCTTTCTGCGATGTATGTTTGTATGTTATAAAATGGTTGATAGAAGTAGTACCCCACAAAAAAAAAGACGAGCATAAATTGATTTCCATTGAGACCGAGTCTTAGCCATCTTTGGCGGTAATAATGATGTAGGTATGTAGTGTTATTCAAAGTCGGCATAACACGGCATATCTGTTTGTCGTTTGGCCAAATATAAATATAAGATGTGCAAATCTTTTAATCTTGTTATTGTATTTCAATATTTCAATGATAAAATGAAATTGGAGGTGACGTTATTTTGTTAATTATTTTAAGTTAATAATCTCTCTATCTCAAAGAAATCTAGTTGCCCTGAGATAAGAATATTTTGAAGTACTCGCAAAACTAATAAAACTGTTGTTCATTTCAAGGGCTTGTTTACCAGGCGATTTCATACTTTTATAATGTTCTTCACCTCTAATTAGGGCTGTCAATTAATATAAAAAAAAGAGATTTATAGAATAGAAAACTCTTTATTGCACATCACAACATAAATATTTACAACATTCCAGAAAAGTACAATTGGCGGTCTGATCACTAAAAGTGATTTCTTCCATCGATATTTATGTTTATACTGTTTTATTGTTTGGTGGTATACATTTCTATTAATGAAAGTAAAATTTTATTGGCAAGTTATTATTCTTTTTTAATACAGGATATATACTTAACACATTTAACTTTAGTTCAAATCCCTGAATGAGACGATTTAGTCGAAAGAAAACATCAGATACTAGTAAAAATAAAAATTTTCTAATATTTGTACAATCAGATAGTTGGTAACCTTGCCGAGGGACCCCTGTGATCGGTCAATTACCAAGATACTATGAAATTATTGTTATGGATAAATTATTGATAAGATAACCAATATTATTAATTACGCGAAAGTTAATAATATAACGTTGATAAGGACATGATGAAGTAGTAAGATTCATACTTAGCACGATATAAATATTTTCTTATTATATACTAGCTGACCCGACAGTCTTCGAACTGTCACAAAAGAAATCCGCGCCATCTTGTATACAATATATACATTAGTAACGATTTGGTTTAGAATGTTTCTATTCACCCCACAACGCTAAACTTAGCGTGTCTATTCACCCCATCGCGCTAAAAGGTTATGGTATTTTGATGCTCCTGTGGGAAGCTTTGTGAAATCCGGGATAAATGATATTCTATATTTTGGCCAGATGTGTAACCTGCATTCATGCCAAATTTGATCAAGATCGGTCCGGTAGAATTAACGTGATGACCGGACATACAGACAGACAGACAGACAGACATTTTTTCCAAAAATAAAGAAAAAAGAAAGAAAGAAAGAATAAAGTTTATTCGCAGCAAATATGGCACAAATTAAAACACAACACAAAAAATAATAAAACTTAAAACTAAAGAAAAATAAATTTAAAATAAATCAAAAACATTTAAAAGGAAAAGTTAAAAACAATGTAAACAAACCTGTGAACAGTGTCAAAAGAAAACAAAATAATAGAAAAAAAACAGAGATCATTATAAAATTAAACGGAACTAAACAATAATGTTAAAAACTTTGCGCCCTTTTGCAGCGAAAGGGCACTGACTCAGCAAAAGCTGCGAGGTTTGACCTCACAGCACTGATTTTCAGTCAGCGTCAAATAGCAGATTTGGCTTCAGTATCGAAAATATAACGTATTCTAGCGGTTTTTATTTTTCTTCTTCAATGTACACTTTTGACCCCGGTACAGTCTTATTATAGTATAGATAGAATAGAAGATAAGGTAAAAATGGAGTATGATATTGTGAATGTTCCCAAAAAAACCCACATGCTTTGATGGCCTCACAGCCACTGCATCAAAAAATGGCCTTCCCATTTCTTTCTTGGAAGCATAAATTAATTCTACTAGTTGATCCCCTTACCTTAATATGCTACTAGTTATTAATGAATCGTAAGATGGGGCTGCACTACAGGTTACAGCATTACATAAACATAACATACATAAACGTTCACACCATTTATCCCCGAAGGGGTTGGCAGAGGTACCAATACTTCTGAACATCACGTGACAGCGCCATCTAGTGTCCAAAGTAGGTGCCCACATTTTGCTTAGACAATTTACTCACATGATAGGGGGCAGGCCTATCGCCGTTTTGTACGAATACACTGTCTCACAGCTAAGTACAACTCGGTCATGTGGTTTTCCTCACGATGTTTTCCCTCATCGTTAACAACTATGATAAATTAACCACACATATGACTTAAAAAAAAACAAATTGTTGTAGGCCAGGCCCGGGATTTGAACTCACGCCTGTCTGCTAACGGGCGGGTGCTCTACCCATTGGACTACCATGTCGGTCGGACAGCATTAATTTATTAATATAGTTTAAAATTGCAAGCTCTGATATTGCAAAACCTTTAGAGCGCTGAACAGTTTTGTCAACTTTCTTCTTCACCATACGTTATTACATAAAATTACCAGCCTGTATCCAAATATACAGACAATCATATACACTCCAGATTTCTCCTCCCAACGAGAACGTAATCCTATGGAGCAGTAACCGGCCGTGGTGGGAGCGCTACCAACCGCTGTCGTACCACCTGGTGACCAGGTCTGGCAATGAGCAGCAGTTCGCAGATATGGTGCGCAGGTGCAACAACGTGGGAGTGCGGTGAGTCAAGATGGCGGGAAAAACTTTAAATGAAAATGACGTTAAAAGCGTGAAATAAAAAAAAACTAAACTTAGTTCCAATTTAATTTGAATGTTTTTGTTCAAGAAAACCTCATGTGGGGATTATTATAGCTAATTAAACACTACTTAAAAAGTGTAAAAGAAACAAAGGATAGAAGAATTTCGCACTGGTAGCCATTGACACTGTAGCTCAATTGGCGGAACGACGAAAGTTTATACCCGGAGGTCGCGGGTTCGATTCCCGCCGGTCTCGAAATTTTTCTTTCCTTTATTTACGAGTATCCTTTATTTATATATATATACTAAAAATATGAAATTGTGAATGAACAAGTTTAAATTTTGTGTATCGGTGCAAGCGAAAAAAATTAGATTAAATATATTTTTAAGTAATTTAAAACCAATAAAATACCGACTACAAAAGAACCGAGACTTATTTTATATTTAGTTATAAAGCATTAGTTACTTAACTTTGTTACTTACTAAGTATTTAATTACTTAACATAGTCCGTCCATAAATTTAATATCATAGAAATGACAAACTATTCGTTGTAGGATCTACGTGGATGCCGTGATCAATCATATGACTGGAGAGCCGATGGAAAACGTGGGAACTGCTGGCAACACAGCTGTGTTCAACCAATGGTATTACCCCGCTGTGCCTTATTCCAGCCAAGACTTTAACTACCCGCCGTGTGGAATTGAGGGAGAAGATTATAACACGGATGCTTGGAGGGTATGTGTGACTTCTGTCAGTACTATCATTATTATCCTCTCTTTCTTCATTAACTTTAATCAGGGTTTCGTAACTAGCAGTAACATGGATCCCTAAGGGGTTCTCAAAATGAAAGCCTCTGGTCTGAAGGTCTTTGGCAAGTCAATAAATAAATAATTATTCCTTCTCCCTCCCTTTAACGGCAACCTTGAAAGGTCAGCATAAACCTCCTTTATTGGTAAGCGCCAATTGTTTCAAATTTCGAGAGGGCTCCATGACTAGTAAAATATAAGGGAAACCTGTCTCCAATTCTCATTTAATTTTCTAGGTCCGCAACTGTGAACTCGTAGGACTGAAAGACCTGGACCAATCGAAGGAGCACGTCCGACAGATGATTGTGAACTTCATGAACAAGCTGATTGATTATGGAGTTGCTGGGTTTAGGTGAGTTGTGAAGGTGTGAGTGTTCCAGAAGGAAGTGGTTATAGTCTTTGAAGTACATAGTATACTTCAGCAAATGTTCGATTTAATTAAACTTTATTATCAATACTTAGATAAATTTAACCACCTTTTAGGTAAGCTGCAGATATAATAGAGCATTAACTATAAAGGCAAGCCAATTAAACACAGCATTAACAAAATATATATGTATCCGCAAACGATCAACCTGGCTTCGGATGGGTTGTAAGCTATACATGGCGCATAGCCTTGTTCAATAAAGCTATTGCTATTAAACACTTTTATTTAAATTCAGATTGATAATTTCTGGATTTCTTGTGCCAGCAATCAAGCTCTTAAAATTTATAATATCAGTAAGTAAAGGTACTAAATGCATAACTATATGAACGTTACAGAATCGACGCAGCCAAACATATGTGGCCCGAAGACCTCCGCGTAATCTACAGCCGACTCAACAACTTGAACACCAACCACGGCTTTCCTTCCAACGCTCGTCCATACATTTATCAGGAAGTTATCGACTATGGTGGAGAGGCAGTCAGCAGAGACGAATACACCCCACTAGGAGCTGTCACTGAGTTCAAAGTTGGAATAGAACTAAGCAATTGCTTTAGCGGGAAAAATCAACTAAAATGGCTGTCTACTTGGGGACCTCAATGGGGCTTATTGAGCACAGAAGATGGACTCACGTTTATAGAGAACCATGATAACGAAAGAGGCCATGGTGGTGGTGGAGGTTTATTGACCTATAAAGGAGGAAAGCAGTATAGAGCAGCTATAGCTTTCTTGCTCGCTCATCCGTATGGACAGCCGCAGTTGATGAGCAGTTTTGATTTCTGGGATTCGGAAGTGGGGCCACCGATGGACTCGCAAGGAAACATCATTTCTCCTTCTATTAACTCTGTAAGTAAAAAAAAAAATTATTTGTATTTTGGGACCGTGTTATCCTGTATCGTAAAGAAATGTACCCTTTCTCACAACTACAACCCTGAAATCTACCCCGTTGTTTTAAGTGCTACGGCTAGAGCGCCGAAATAAACAATTACTCGAATGTCTGTAAGTTTTTTGATAATGTATGCTGATGATAGTGGTATTGTTGGGTATGCTATATTTTCGACTTAGTCACTTCTTTCGACGCTATTGAGATAATACGGGTTAATGCAAATCTGAGCCAACACTTCGCATTTTGAAAAGGTATGTCAAGCTAAATTACTCAATTCAAAATAGACTCGACCACTAGGGTACTCTGAGTCACAAGGTGACAACGTCACGTGACGTACAGAAGTATTAACCTCTGCGAACCCCTTCAGGGATAAACGTTATGAACCTTTAAGTTTTTCAACATGCAAATCAAAATTGCGAGCGATACACCAGCCACAATATTGATTTAAAATGAAAAAGTGTGCTTAGAATTAAGATGAATGCATCTTTCACAGGATGGATCATGCGGTAATGGATGGATGTGCCAGCACCGTTGGCGACAGATCTACCAGATGGTGGGATTCCGAAACGCGGCTGGTAGCACCGGTTTGAACGATTGGTGGGACAATGGGAACAACCAGATTGCTTTCTGTCGAGGAGGAAATGCTTTCGTTGCTTTCAACAATGAATACTGGGATCTAAATGAAACTCTACAGGTACCACACACACAGACTTATACTCGCGGACTTAAATCCCAAAATGGGGAAGACAGAGCCTCAGAGCTAGAAACTCCTGAGCCACATTTGGAATTTGATAGCGGACAAGATGGTAGAAATAAAGTATCATTGGTGATGGGTCTCCAACGGCATCGCCCTAAATCCGCTTAAAAAAGCCCCATACCCTTCGACGCCTCTTTACGACATCCGTGGGTAGAAAGGGGTAGTGTATATATTTTGACATATTTTGAGTTTGAGGTCTGCGCGGTAAAAGACATTCTTCTTAAACCAGAAGTATTTGAAATGATGGTTTCGCAACCAAATGGCCCGTATTAAACTTAAATTTCATTAAGAAAATTTTGCCTTGGTCTGTATTTATTTTAATCTCATGGCATCGAATAACTCCGAAACACAATTGCTTATTCCAAACGGTTATAATTTCTTGTCCTTATAAACCAATACATTTTTACGAAAACTATTGGCTTCGAAACTTTTAAATATATCTAGCAACAGTATTTTAAAACATGTTCATTTTTATATTAATATAAGTTCTCTCTTCATTACAGACCTGCCTCCCATCAGGATCCTACTGCGACGTGATATCAGGACACAAAGTGAACGGAAGATGTGAGGGTAAAACCATCACAGTTGGTGGTGATGGTCGAGCTCATATACACGTTGGAGCTAACGATTATGATGCTGTACTGGCTATTCATGTTGGACCAGAGGTAAGACGTAATTTTTTACAGAAAAAAACGGGAATATATAGGCATTTAAATCGGAGGAAGTAGATATTCTGAACATTGTACTGGGGATGTATGGTGAAAACAACAGTTTGAGTATTATGCAGAAGAATGCGAGAAATGTTTATGTGGTAATAAAGGTTTTAAAGGCCTCCCCGCATTTTGCAGCTATTGCGCTCACTCTTACGTCAAATTTACTGAGAGTGACAGGGACGAAAAAAAAGCGCGCACATGATAAATGTAGTTTATTTAGTTTTATTGAATAACTATAATGTTTAAATGAAAAGTTAATCACCAAAATTACAGATTTTAAAGCTACCTGTATATAGACACATAATGAGTTCACATGTATGTTATGGCAGTGGAGTCTATACGGTTTTTATGAAAACAGAGCATGTTCCAATTCAATTTTTTTCATAATATTTTTCAACAAATTATTAAAATGTTAAACATTAAATTTTAACACCATGAACTAAACACCAACATATATTTTATTCATGTCATATCAATATCATCAAATCAGACTTAATAGAATTTCCAAACAATCAATATCAACCTATTTTTCCGGGGACGCCCTTAAGTAGTTTTTGAGTGGTTCAAGTAAGAAAAACATACATACATGTGTTTACGCCATTGGTTCCTAAAGGGGAAGGCAGAGTAGCGGCGAGATGGCACAACCAAAAGTCATTATCGCTATAATGTGACAGGACTAAGAGCCTCATGTCGTGAGTTGACAATAAGTCGTTGTTTGCAAAGGCTTTACATAGTTTGGGCCAATATCAAGCCATTACTTTCTCAATTCAATGTTTGTTGATTTGTAAACGTTTCTCCTTTTTTTTCCCACATATATGCACATTTGGCACATTATTATTCATATCAAACAATGCTGAAGCTCACAAACTTTTTTTACAAACACGACTTACAGGTTTCTATGAATTTTTTTCAGAGTCGCTTATAAGAAATTGGTCGTGATCAAAGGTTTTGAAGACAGAAGAAGAGTATATTCCAGATAGCGCTGGCGCTCTGAATATTTGTAATAATATGATGCTGCTGAATTGAATACGGTTGCTAAATAAAAAAAACTATTTAAAATTCAAATTATTTTTTATTTCATTACCAGTAGTCCGCCCCAATTTCGTACGGATGGTTATAAATATTTGTTCACTGCTGATCCCTGTGATATTTCATTTAGCGAGATTATATGCTGCTAGGAAAGTAATGATGAAATCGGATGAGCTGCTGCGGAGCCAATCCATTTATGACAAACAAAAATACACACCAATATTTCGACTATATAACGAAAATATATCCTATGCCCGTTTCCTGAGTTTTAACATCATGAATTTTCTGCCAAATTGGTTCTGCATTTAGGCGAGTTATAAATAGTATAACATACGCAACTTTCTTGTATATTATAAAGAAGATTAGAAGGACAGAAGAAAGAAGAAGAAGAAAATCGGCAGCATAAAATAAATATGTATGAATTCATCCGAATCAACTAAGCTAGTAAGGTAAGGTTTCATACCATGTTAACGGCAAGGGAAAACAACGTGAGTAATCCCCACATAACTGAGTTATACTTAGTCAGTGTTTTGTGAAAAGCCACACACACCTTGCCCGCTAACACGTGAATGCACTGTCAAAGCAAACCGTTCATACTCAGGGCAAGCACGAGCGCTATTTTATCGACACGATAACGGTTAGAATGAGATGGCAGTATACGATACTAAGTAAGTGCGTAAGAGATGGCTGCTTTATCGCACGCGATAACTAGTTTAAACACCGCTCGTGCTTGCCCTTCTGAACACTAGGCGACAGTAAAGCATCAGTTCTCCTTCATAAGTACACGGCGGCGTGAATGTTGAGCATTTAGTTTACATACATACATTTATTCACGGCTATATCCCAGAAAGGGGTACCCAGAGCATATGAATTAAATTTCCTCTGCCCCATTTGGAAGTTAAGTAGGGAAAGGATTGTAAATAATTGTTGTCCAACCAACAATCACTTAATAATAAATAAAAGATGTTATTAAAGGGAAGAAAAATTTCGACACTGGCGGGGTTCGAACCCGCGACCTTCGGGTATACGCCCCCGTCGGTCGCTCTGCCAACTGAACTGACACTGTAGCTCAGTTGGCAGAGCGACCGACGGGGGCGTATACCCGAAGGTCGCGGGTTCGAACCCCGCCAGTGTCGAAACATTTTCTTTCCTTTAATAACATCTTTTATTTATGAGTAATAATCCCCACATGAGGAATTCAGGTCAAAAAACATTAAATTAATCACTTAATAAGCCGCAATACCCTAAGTCGCCTCTTACGACACAATTACTGATAGAGGAAACTATCATCTTATTTTGCAAAGTATTAATACGTAAGGCTATACGAGTACATACTATATTCTATACTCTATACTCTTTGTTAAAGTGTAATACAGTTATTTGGTTGGTTAAGTAAACTTAAGTGCTGTGTAGTGTTGGCTTAGAATAGCACTACCCCATTTCTTCCCGTGGGTGTACGTAAGAGGCGACTTAGGGTATTGGGGCTTTTAAAGGGATTTTTGGGCGATGCGGTTGGAGAGATCACCAAACACCTTTATATTACCATCTTTTCCCCTCTCATTTTCCAAAACTGGCTGAGGTATTTTCAATTCTTCAGCTCTGGCTACCCCTTTTAGGGATTTATAGCCGTGAGTATATGTATGTATGTTTTAAAAATAAGAAGCAGAGTGGATGTGCGATATTAAAAGTTCAGTAGAAAAAGACTCGAGCATAAATGTGGGAAGCTAGCTCTGAATCCTCATTTCAGCATGCAATATGGTGTCATGTCTTAAATTAAAATATATACCGGTGAGGGGTGAGGGGATATATCGCGAGGAAACCGTATGACAATTATACTTAGTTAGGTACACTATACATACATACATAACATATTTTGCCGTGTAGTGCCGGCTTAGAATGTCGCTACCCCTTTCTACCCACGGGTGTCGTAAGAGGCGACTAAGGGTATTGGGGCTTTTTATTGGATTTTTGGGCGATGCGGTTGGAGGCCCATCACCAAAAACCTTTACTTTACCGCCTTTTCCCCACTCAACTTCCAAAAGTGGCTGAGGAATTTATTATACATGGGCTCATGTTACGGCTACTTCTATAAATTGTACCACCTATGTATACCACATGAAGCAATAAATGAATATGAATATGAATATGAATTATTAAATGTACATACATACATACATATACTCACGGCTATAATTCCCTGGAAGGGGTAGCCAGAGCCACTTTTGGAAAGTTAAGTGGGGAAAAGATGGTAAAATAAAGGTTGGTGATGGGTCTCCAACCTCATCTCTAATCATCTCATCTCACTCCCTTTAATTTAAAGTCCCAAATACCGTTAATCGCCTTTTACGTACACCCACCGGAAGAAATGGGGTAGTGCTATTCTAAGCCGACACTACACAGCTAAGGTACACCATCTAGTCAAAAAATCGTAAGATTGGTTAGTAAGTGTTGAAATTTATATTAGAAGGATTAAATACTGAAGCCAAAGGTCCAATAGTCTAAATATGAATAGTGTCGTGAAAACATGCTTAGCAAAGATTACGCTTTTTTTTCTTATAGGGGTGGCAGTGACTATCTATCGCACTTTCTACGATCCGGACTATCCTTTCTTGCATTGTACAATATGGTGGAGCGAAAACAAACTATTAATAGAGCCAATGTGGAAGGTAATGTTAGTAGAGGACGACCTCGGAGGACACATTTGGATCAAATATAAAATGTGCTCAAAAAGGCAGGTGTCCACAGTATGAAGAATAAAAGAGCACGTATGAAAAGATTGACGGATGTAAACGAAGCCAGAGAGGTGTGCCGGGATCGTACAAAGTGGCGACGATAGACTCTGCCTACCCCAATGGGAACTAACGGCATGAGAATATGTATGTATATGTATGTAATGTATATTTATTTAATTCAATATTTACCTACATGCCCAACTTTTTTTGTACTCATTTTGGCCGCCTGTTTTCTAACACATCACATTCTCTATTTGATATTACCATCCACATTGGCTCTATATACGTGTAAACCTCTATTAGAAATTTATTTACATCGCAGCTATAAAATAATAAGCATGCATACGTTCACACACATACTCGCGGCTATCCCAATAAAAGGGTAGACAGAGTTAAATTCTATAGCCACTTTTGGTAGTTGAGTGGGGAAAGGACTGATAAATAAAAGTTGTTGGCGATAGGTCTCCAACTGCAACGCCCAAAAAACACTTAAAAACCCCAATACCCTAACTCACCATCTACGATCACCCAGGTGAAAATGGTTATTGATATTCTAAGCCAATACTGGATACCTTAAAACCATCCTCCATCCTCTCTATATATATTTTTATCAACAAATAATTAAATCCAAAAAAATACTCGTGGCCAGACGAAAACACATTTTTGTTCGTAAACAGAAACCTGTGTGACTGGCTAGTCTGTTGTTCTACTCATAGTGTTGAGAAACTCGAAGGATATTCGGCTTTTATAAATATATTTTTAAGTATTTTCTTTGAAACATGATTTGATTAGGTATGAAATATAAGGAAGACAATTTTATTAATAATTTATCACGGTTGTTAACGGTGAGGGAAAACATCGTGAGGAAACCCACATGACTGAGTTGTACTTAGTCATGCGACAGTGTATTCGTACAAAACGGCGATAGGCCTGCCCCCTATCACGTGACTAAACTGTCCATGCAAAACGTGGGTACTCTGAACACTAGGTGACAATGTCACGTGATGTTCAGAAGTATTAGTACCTCTGCCAACCCCTTCGGGGATATTCGGCGTGAACGTTTATGTTATTTACAATTTTATTAAGAGTAGTAATTTAAGGAATTCTACATATGTACATTTACTTGCAGCTATAAATTTAAAAAAAATGAGTGGTTAGAGCTGCGGTATTGGAAATTTTATAAATTAAAATTGGCCTTCAATTAATATATTAATAATAAATTAATGTATTCTTTTCTGACGCTAGTGTCTCCAAAAATATTTATTGCGCCACTTCTTCGTGATCCTACTCCTGTGGAACGGCTCAACCGATTTCAACTAAATTGGACAGCACAGTGATCAAGTGGACATTGTTAATTGTCGTAAGGTCGCATGTCGAGATCGAACCTAGAATTGAGGAATAATCACCGAAGAACTATTTTCCCATTGTAATATAAAATTGTGTATAACAATGTAATATTTACACGCCGACAGGTAGAACAAGACGAACCATTGTGAAAAAACCTACCACCACGTTTACTCTTGTGTCTAGTAAATAAACGCTTTTTATTTTTTTTATTTAAGTCAATAGAAAAAACTTAATAGTTCTTAATTAGAGCGCGGCTTAAAGCTTAAGACCGACTGCACAGATAGAAAGAACACTGAGGTTTACCTAACTCGCTCAGCTCAATTAATTTCTATTGCAATTTGCTTTGAAGTCCTAGTAAAGTCATAAAGATAGGCAGGCTCAACGACTCTTTTTCCTTTCTTTGATTTCTTGCCTTCTACCAATATGTCTTTTATTGTGTTTCTCTTATTTTGCTCCGATCATTTTAGAACTCTACAAAAAATCTTATGGGTAATTGTTTTTGTAATAATGACCAACCTGTCGAGTAATAAGTCTGCCGCTTCGCAGTAACTAAAAGGTTACAACATGCAGAAACTATACTCGGTTGGCAGAAAATATAGAGCAATAATACAAGTAATGCCCACATCACATAAAAGTGAATGGGCCACAGATATAGCAATCAAATCGTCTATAGCCGAAAATACATGCCAAACCGCCTTACTTGCCACGTGATTTCGGCTGTAGACGAAACCCATCACTAAAACCAGTTAGTTACGTCGAAGGCCGCGCCTCCACTCATTTTCCTTCACGTCGCCATGGCGCTCCGGTCGCGGCTTCTGCGCATGCGCACAGGTTAATAATACTAACATTTTAACTTTTTCGCTCTTTGCTTTCACTTTTCTTTGCATATGTAAATATTTACGTTCGTTTTCACTCGTGATTGAGTTGGAATTGGTAACTCTATCCTTTGAAAGCGAAGTGTTCTTGAGGCTGTATTTTAGTTACATTTTAATTTGTTATTTTCTGCTGATAACTCTGGGCAAGAAATAATGAAATTAATAGTGATAGCATTATATCAGATATCGAGTTACCAATCGGTAGGCATAAATGCATAAGAATATAATAATAAGAGTATAAAATAAGAATAAATAAATGTGATGATGTGGTGTTGATTTAGCCGGCCGGTTTGTTATGGTCTAGTGGCCTTCACAACTTCACAATTAATGTTTCCAAGTGTGTTTTTCATCATTTGCCGATGAGACATATGTAGCCTTATGTAACGAAAAATGTATGATTTTTTTTTATTGATTTTGTATACCTTATGATGACTAGTAGAGATCTTATTCCTATAACTATACTCTACCTTATCATAGTTTCCTTTCCCCCACGTAATGAGTAAGTGTTAGCTTCATTATAACTCCCTCATCCATTTGCTCAACTAATATAAAAACAAAAGAGATAGTCTTGAAATTAACGAACACAAAACACGGTTACTTTAGTAAACTATTTGTAAGTGCTACAAAACATCACTATTATGTGCTTCTTTATCTTTTGCAGAGGGCAAATGAAAATGGATTTTAGTATTAAAATCCTTAATTAACGGACTTAAAGTAACTCTTCTATTTTAAGTTTGAATAATACCTAAAAATATTTGTCATTTGAATTTCAGCAATAACAACAAATGAATCTCAAGCGCGATTACTTCATGGTAAGAAGGAGAGTGAAGGGGTTTCCAAGCTAAGGGAAGTACTGGGAGACAGACTGCAAGAGATCAAGAAAGCCAAGACTTGGAAACATGAGAGAGTCATCACCTCTCCACAGGGTGCTAAAGTAAGTTAATCCATACTTTTAATTTAACAGGAATTCGGTCTGATATAAGGAATAAGCTCTATAATCATGATGACTGACAGACATCAAAGACTCCGTTTAACTATTTTGGTACGATTTTTTTTTAATGATGCATTTGTTAATTATATTTTTACTTTGAAATTATTCATGCATAGCATGAATGTTATAAGATTTTCCTATGATAAGGCTAGCTTTATAGAAAACAATATTTAAGCCCATAACTTGTAAAAACGCAATGTAGAGACGGAACTAGTACAAAAACGAATAAAGACTGCTTAAGCATTCTCCACTTGTTAGATAAATCAATTTGCTTAGCATATACTCAATTGACAAATAAGGTTACTTGAGGTTATTCAAAGTTATACTCAAGGATAAACGGCGCGATTATGCTAAACAATTGCAATTTCCAACTTATCACGTAACCGAACGCATGGCAACAAGAGAAGGCAGTGTAATATTACATTTGAGCTAACATAAAAGATTCAGATTTCTTCAAGCCGATTGTCCCTGGTTAGAAAAATATCCTGATCGGCGGAAGACCCGACCCCTTTTTAGAGTTTCATAGCCAAATGCCAAAAATATGAAACCCTATTAGTTTCGTCATGTCTCTCTATCTGTAGGTCTCACAGCAATTTATTTCCGAAATTATTATGGGTAAACTATGAATCTAAATAAATGTATAAGCATTTTTTGAAGAAATAACAATTGGGAACTGTACATTGCTATTAGATCTTTAAATTAATATACTAGGACATCAATGCAAATTGCGAGTGAAATGAATTGAGCTAAGCGAGTAGAGTATTATTAGTAACTAGTGGATCGTCCCAGCTTCGCACGGGTAGCGTTGTTTTTTTAAATATCTGAGGTTTCTTTCTTCAGTCACTGCTCAAGCATTGTGAAATTCAGCGTAATGTTTTCAATTTATTAAATTTATAGCACTCCCTAAACAGTGTTGTTTGGTGATTTTGAATGCGCTTTAATGAACGGTTCAGTATTTCCGTTTAATAGCAAATTTTGGAATAAAACGCCATGAAGTATTTATAACAATCTAAAAAATAAATCATTACGTTATGTAGGATGCAACTACTTGCGCCATCTAGTATGTTATATGTAAATTAGTAAAGATTTGGTTTCGATCACGGGCGCGATGGCTTATTTTATAAATAATTTCGGTGTTTGTCTACCGATTTCTATGATTCTTTTTTTATTAAATAGGTAATAATGTTACCTTTTTTAAATTAGGGATAAGTGAGAGGTTAACAAACGTAAGAGTAAACAAATATAATCAGGATGTTCCGAACTGCTAAGCTATCAGGAATTACACGTGTTATTGTGAGTCAACCGTAAAAGATAGACATATACTGTTGAGGATTTTTTTTCAGATAATTTTATGAAGAATATTTCCGTCATACATGATTTCTATGTAAGTTTAACCATTAAGGCTGCACACGCGACGGAAGCTTAAAAAATGGAGTAACTTCTCCCGTTTTCCCAAAATTCCCCTTTACTTCTCTGCTGGAAAGTATACAAAAACCTGCGCAGGAGTATGAAGAATAATTGTACCAAGTTTCGTTAAAATCCGTCGAGTAGTTTTTGTTTCCATAAGGAACATACAAACCGACAGACAGACAGACAGACAGACAGACAGACAGACAGACAGACAGACAAAAATTTTACTGATTGCATTTTTGGCATCAGTATCGATCCCTAATCACCACCTGATAGTTATTTTGAAAATATATTTCATGTACAGAATTGACCTCTCTACAGATTTATTATAAGTATAGATTAAAATATATATTTTGTCTTGTTTCAGGTAACCGTGACAGGTGGAAATGGCGAATTTTTAAATTTCTGTGCTAACAACTATTTGGGGCTCTCAGTAAGTATATTCAGCTATTGGAATTATTTAGTTAGATTATGTCATTCATCTTTTGTACGTCCACCCACAAGAAAAAAAAACTAGACCAGCCCTTGCACTTTTCTTAAATTCATAATTTTTAAATAATCATCTTTTTTAAAATTAGTTTGGTGCATATACACTTGTTGTCAACTGCAAAAAGAAGAGCCCTTTGAAATCTATACTTATAATAAATCTGTAGAGAGGTGAATTCTGTACATGAAATATATTTTCAAAATAACCATCAGGTGGTGATTAGGGATCGATACTGATGCCAAAAATGCAATCAGTAAAATTTTTGTCTGTCTGTCTGTCTGTCTGTCGGTTTGTATGTTCCTTATGGAAACAAAAACTACTCGACGGATTTTAACGAAACTTGGTACAATTATTTTTCATACACCTGCGCAGGTTTTTGTATACTTTCCAGCAGAGTAGGAAAGGGGAAATTTGGGAAATTTTGGGAAAACGGGAGAAGTTACTCCATTTTTTAAGCTTCCGTCGTGTGTGCAGCCTCAATGGTTAAACTTACATAGAAATCATGTGTGACGAAAATATTCTTCATAAAATTATCTAAAAAAAAATCCTTAACAGTTTATGTCTATCTTTTACGGTTGACTCACAATAACACGTGTAATTCCTGATAGCTTAGCAGTTCGAAACACTTTATTATATTTGTTTACTCTTACGTTTGTAAACCTCTCACTTATCTCTTATTTAAAAAAGGTAACATTATTACCTATTCAATAAAAAAAGAATCATAGAAATCGGTAGACAAACACCGAATTATACATAAAATAAGCCACCGCGCCCGTGACCAAAACCAAATCTTTACTAATTTACATATAACATACTAGATGGCACCAGTAGTTGCATCCTACATCACGTAATGAAATTATTTATTTTTTAGATTGTTATAAATACTTCATAGCGTTTTATTTAAAAATTTGCTATTAAACGGAAATACTGAACCGTTCATCAAAGCGCATTTAAAATCACCAAACTACATTGTATAGGGATTGCTATAAATTTAATAAATTGAAAACATTGCGCTGTATTTCACAATTCTTGAGCAGTGACTGAAGAAAGAAACCTCAGATATTTAAAAAAACAACGCTAATACTTTTACTTTTACTTTTACGCTAACGCTTTTTTCGACCGCTGTTCTTACTTAAAGCCACACGTATATCTTTTCACTCCGTAGATTTATTTAGTAAATAATAGTTTTTATTTAACTTTCTGGATTATATTACATATAGTTGGAAAGCTTAAACAGATAGTTCTAACATAGTGAAACCAGATTTTAAATTACTTCACGAATATTAAGGAAAAAACAGATTTATTTTCTAAATTATTTTGTGAAACTGACCTACGCATCGAGTTGTTAAGAACGAAACACACCGGAGATAACCGAAGCATACCGAAGTGATATGAACGAAAGAGGTCATTGACTTCAAGCGGCGTGTTACCACCATTATTACCTATTCAATAAAAAAAGAATCATAGAAATCGGTAGACAAACACCGAATTATACATAAAATAAGCCACCGCGCCCGTGACCAAAACCAAATCTTTACTAATTTACATATAACATACTAGATGGCACCAGTAGTTGCATCCTACATCACGTAATGAAATTATTTATTTTTTAGATTGTTATAAATACTTCATAGCGTTTTATTTAAAAATTTGCTATTAAACGGAAATACTGAACCGTTCATCAAAGCGCATTTAAAATCACCAAACTACATTGTATAGGGATTGCTATAAATTTAATAAATTGAAAACATTGCGCTGTATTTCACAATTCTTGAGCAGTGACTGAAGAAAGAAACCTCAGATATTTAAAAAAACAACGCTAATACTTTTACTTTTACTTTTACGCTAACGCTTTTTTCGACCGCTGTTCTTACTTAAAGCCACACGTATATCTTTTCACTCCGTAGATTTATTTAGTAAATAATAGTTTTTATTTAACTTTCTGGATTATATTACATATAGTTGGAAAGCTTAAACAGATAGTTCTAACATAGTGAAACCAGATTTTAAATTACTTCACGAATATTAAGGAAAAAACAGATTTATTTTCTAAATTATTTTGTGAAACTGACCTACGCATCGAGTTGTTAAGAACGAAACACACCGGAGATAACCGAAGCATACCGAAGTGATATGAACGAAAGAGGTCATTGACTTCAAGCGGCGTGTTACGTCACGAAGCAACCTTGACGCGCTATACAGCGACTACGCAGGTGCCGTCAATTCACGATTCACAGCCGAAGACACCCGATCGTACAGGTCAGTGACCGATATTATCACGAGTGACGTTCTTTTTTTATGCGACAACTTGGTCTTGAATGATTTTTTCATCCTACCCACATAAATTTATTATTATAAATTTCAACCGACTACTTCAACTTTAATTATGAAGTGTATGTCATGCAACGGATCCGTCAAATACCTCGCCGAGTCCCTAGCTTGTACAAAATGTCATGGTTTGTACCACTATCTATGCCTCAATATCACAACGGCGTATTTTAGTGCACATGAAAACGAGTTAAAAAAGAATTGGCTATGTCCAACTTGCAATTACCCCGCCTCGCGCGGTACTAATGATGATACTCCGGTGCGCAGGGGGTTGGCAGCAGGGACAAACACAAACATGAATATGTCTATGATGTCGTGTGATGAATTCGTTCACGACGAATTAAAATCCAATGTGAATACCAATAGTCGTATGCGCAGTCATATCGATACTTCAGTGTATTGCTTACAGTCCTCTTCTTTTAATGATAATGGTGAATCGGTTCCTATCCCGGAATCTATGGAGGGAGACTCAATATTAGCTCAATCAATGCATCAATTCAAAAATATGTTCATTGAACTGAATTCGGGTATTAAAACGTTGAATGACTCAATGCGCTCGTGCCGTGAGGAAATGTGCGGGTTCAGAACTGAGTTATCAGACATAAAAATTAAGCTAGAACGACTGGAAAATTATGAGGCAGAAGTTGAAGTTCTGAGAAATGAGGTGAAGCAGCTGCGCTCTGAACTTATCCAGCGGGATCGATCACAAGTTCTCAACGACGTTGAAATCACTGGAGTGCCCGAACAAAAAGGTGAAAATCTTGATCACATGGTTGGCGTGATATCAACAGTGTTAAACGTAGAAATGGACTCGAGGGATGTAGTTCACGTTTCTCGAGTTGGCCGCCGACAGCCAGGTGAGGCAGGGAGTGAGATTCGTCCGCGCCCCATAGTGTTAAGGCTGACTAGACGATCACCTCGAGAAGCCTTGGTACGAGCAGCGCGTGTGCGTCGAAATCTTACCACTGATCTGATTGGTATACCCGGACCTGCGCGGTCGTTTTATGTGAACGAGCACATGATACCCTCCGATCGCCGCCTATTTGGAATGACACGATCATTTGCAAGGGAATGTGGCTTCAAATTTACTTGGAAAAGATATGGACAAATCTTAATTAGAAAAACCGAGAATAGCCGTATATACCGTATCAGCTCAACCAGTGATTTAGACTGTATTCGAAACGAACTCAAAGATACATTAAATACGTTTCGCTCCTAATAAACAACGAATCATTTACACTGTCTTACTTGGATTTATTAATAATGTTATAGTATTTTTTGAGACGCCTAAATTGGCAGTGTTTACTATTACGCGTGCTTGTAACTATGTGTTAAACTTGTATTACGTAGTTTTAATATTTTGTAGTTCAAATTCAAAAGTTTTGCTGTGCATTCAATTCTGGTTTTGTAAAAAAGTAAGCAAGTTATATTACAACATATTATATTTCAAATTAATAAGTAAAAAATATTTAGTGTATATTTTAATTACTTATATTAACAGTATTTTATTATTACAAACACACGAAAACATATATTTAATAGTTTATAAATATATATTCTTTAACATACTATTCACAACTAATGTTATTAACATGATATCTTTTCGGTTTTTAAACTTTAATAATACATCAATCGCCTATTTTTATTCATTTTTACTATTGGTGAGCCACATAGTGATATATACGAAAGCATATCAAAATATTATTTAAAATGATCGCTAAAAACTGTTTATTTACTATTAGTTTATATAACGCTCAGTCATTAAACACCTGTGGTGATGAATTTGTTCAGGCGGTTTTACAATATAAACCTGATATACTTACAATCAATGAATCTTGGCTGAAGCATGGTTGTGAAAATCTAGCACCAAAAATTCCTTCATATAAATTTAAAATGCTCCCTCGATCAAAAGATATCCTTCGTGGCCGCGGAGGTGGTCTGGCCTATTACATAAGAAATGGCATCACAGCCAGAACGGTGCAGCACCCCGAGTCCCCCGTCGAACAGTGGTGGCTTCGTGTAACAGTCAATGGGTTGAGACTAGTAATTGGAACGGCTTATCGCCCGCAGTGGCAGCTTGTTGACGATTTTTTGGATGCCATAACGGAGTCGTTGTGCTCACTGACACAATTTGATAGGGTTATTCTTTTAGGAGATTTTAATATAAATCAACTAGATACTAACAGCAGTAGTTATCGTAAGTTTGATTCTTTTTTACAATGTGCAGGTCTGCGTCAAGTGGTAAACAAGCCTACACACTTTACCCATCATACTGAAACTTTAATTGATCTTGTTTGTACAGACGCTTCTGTTAATAGTGTCACAGTTTGTGGTGTCACGGGATTGATCGGCCATTCTATGATACATACAACATTCAATATCAAAAAAGAAAGATTCAAGCCAACATACATCCAATGTAGACCTATGAAATCCGTAGATCTCGCTGCCGTCGACGTGGAAATACAATTATATGATTGGCAGAATATACTAAACAAAACTTCTGTTAATGATATGGTGGCATTACTCAATAATTATATTTTAGATATTTCTGATAGGCATGCTCCTATAAGAACGATACGCATCAAACAAAAACCCATGCCTTGGATTACAGATAATACTAAAGTGCTTATTAACCTTAAAAACAAAGCACTAGAAAAGTACCGATCATCACACCTCGATAAAGATAAACAATACTACAAAACTCTTAAAAAACAAGTAGAAATTACAATGGACAGTGAAAAACGGGCATATTTTAAACAAAAGATTAACTCTTGTACTAAAGACTCGAAAAAACTATGGAAAAACCTTAAATCAAACATACTAGATAATACTATAGATACTGAGAAATTACCCCCTCATCTTAATGATCCTGATTTAATAAATAATTATTTTCTGACTCTGCCGTGTCCTGATTTTGTACCAATTTCAGAATTTTCATATTTCGAAACTAATCGATTTGGCACTGCGACGTTCGAGTTGAAACCAGTAGATGAATCGAAGGTTGCAAGGGCTATATTGTCAATTGAGTCGGATGCTCAGGGTGTTGATAACATTAATTTAAATATGATTTTACTAACCTTACCTCATGCACTTTTTTACATAACCCACTTAATAAATTATTCCATATCTTCTTCAACATTCCCTGAGTGCTGGAAAACTGCTATTATTACCCCTTTTCCGAAAAATCCATCTCCAAACAATTTGAAAGATTTAAGACCAATCAGCTTACTACCCTGCTTGTCAAAGGTGCTCGAACGTATCGTGTTTTGGCAGCTATCAGAATTTTTAGAATCAAACAATATCTTACCTGCAAAGCAGTCAGGTTTTCGCAAGGGTGTAAGTACTACAACAGCACTGTTAGACGTAATAGACAATATTTTAGCAGCACAAGACCTAGGCACGGCAACGGTTCTGACTTTGATCGACTTTTCACGCGCATTTGACTGTATAAGTATCCCACTTCTCCTTTCCAAGTTGCGATACTATGGCTTCCACTCTGACACCATAGCCTGGTTTGAAAGTTATCTTACTAATAGGTCACAAATAGTGCGTAGTAAACTGGCAAATGGTACCAATAGTTCTGCAGTTAAACCTGTTACTAGGGGCGTGCCACAGGGATCGATATTAGGGCCAATTCTTTTTGTGTTATATACGGCAGATATTGTCAAAGAAATTAAGCATTCACACTTTCATTTGTACGCTGACGACGTTCAGATATATATGCACCTAAATCCTTGCGAAATAAATCCATCATTAGCAAAACTAAATTCTGACCTTGATAATATAGCACTTTGGGCATCCCGGAATGCTTTGTTGTTAAACCCTAGTAAGTCTAAGTTTATGGTGCTGGGTTCGAAAAAACAAGTTTCGTCCGTTTTGTCCTCAAATCCTTGTGTAACTATAAATGGGACAAAGGTCGAGCATGTGTCACTGGCAAGAGTTCTTGGTGTTCTTGTGGATTCCGGTCTACGTTTTGAGGACCACATAATCAATGTTGTAAAAAATTGTATGTTCCGTATTAAAGTACTCTACAAAATCCGTCACCTGCTCTCTGAGGAAATACGTTTATTGCTTTGTGAGGCTCTTATTCTATCTAAATTAAACTACGGCAGTATAGTTTTAGGTCCTTGTCTCTTATCTACATCAAAACGGTTGATTCAAAGAGTACAGAATGCGTGCATAAGATTCTGCTATAAAATACCACCACGATCTCACATTACTCCCAAATTGAATAGAGAGGGCCTACTTAATATGGATTCTAGGAGACAACTTCATCTGGCTAGTTTAGTCCACCAAGTCATTAAGTTAAAGCGACCCGAATATCTATATAACAAGTTATCCTGGCCATCCTATACCTTTAACTCAAGGAGTCTTTATTCAATGACTTTGGTAACACCGTTTCACAAAACTAGGGCTTTCGAGGGAAGCTTCCGCTACCAGGCAACAAAATGCTGGAACAACCTCCCCCCACCCCTCAAACGTCCCATTTCTAAAATCTCCTTTAAAATTAAATATAAAAAAATATTACTCGAGAAGCAAAAATTGCTATGATAGCCGAAGTTTCTCCCGATAGCCATTTATGAGAAATAATTATTATTATATTTTTTTTTATTGTATGTACACATAATTTTTGTTTTATTATATTTAAAAAAAACTAATACATCTCTATTGTGTTGCAATTAGCTGTTAATTTTATTAATTTAGTTTATCGTTTTACTTATTATGTTATTTTAAGAGGGTCATAAAATAAAATAATATTTAAAACAGTAATACCATATATACTATATTTATTTTAATTATTACCTATTACAATTAAAACTATTAATATTTATTCTTTACATTCTTACAGTGTGAAAATATTTAAAATAAAACTTAAATATTAGTTGTATGTTGTAACTGATTTGTGATTTTTCTGATTCAGTGTGTGTAAATTTAATTGTGTGTGTGTCATTTTAAATATATGAAAAATAACATGTTAAGTTCAGTCGTGTCGACAAAGGGAGCGGCAGAATAACAGCGTCTGCACTTCATAGGGCAGGCACTATGCTGAGCCGTACCCTTTTTTCAGTTTTCTGCATCTCATATAGTAAATGTTAAATGTATATTTGTTTTGTGTAGCAGTTAATGGAAATAAATGTATTTTCTTTCTTTCTTTCTTTCTAATAAATAAAGAATAAATAAAGGAAAGAAAAATGAGGTTTTCATGAACAAAAAGATTTAAAAAAACAACGCTACCCGTGCGAAGCTGGGACGATCCACTAGTTTTAAATAAAACAAAAAAGGCAATACGCCTGCCATGATGGGCCTGCCAGAATAAAAAATATTATAAGATTATTAAGTGATTCTGGGGCGATACGCGTGGAGACCTATCACCAAAAATATTTATTTTACAGTTCTTTCCCAAGTGAAAACCCAAAAAGGCTGAAGAATTTCTAATTCCGTAGCCACATTTTAATAATAACACGTTTATTCTACGGAAAATAATGATCACATAAAGCTAAAGTCTGCTCTGCTAACATTATCTATAAACTAAATACACAAAATCCATAAAAAGGTTTGCTAGCATAGGACTACACTCTCCCTTTTCTATACAGTATGGATAATTTAGCTCTATCAATTTAAGTTCCCACTCAACTTCGAAAAGTGTTTGAGGAATTTTAAATTCTAAAGCTGTGGCTATGTCTACCCCGTTTTGATATTTATAGCCGTGAGCATGTGATGTATGTATCATTAAATTGATGTATTCTCTCCATCTCCACTCGCAAAAGTTAAACAGGATTGTTTCGTAAGCTCTTTCTAGCCGTAAATAAAGTCAATTACGATACTTTATTTCTATCATCCAGTCCCCTATCAACTTACAAATGTGGCTGAGGAGTATCAGGCTCTGAAGCTCTGCCAACCCCTTCTTGGATTTACGGCCGTGAGTATATGTATTTATGTAATAAGGTAGGTGAGGAACTCAAGAAATTAACGTTTACACCAATTATCCCCGAAGGGGTTGGCAGCGGTACTTATACTTCTGAACATCACGTGCTGGCAATGTCACCTGGTGTTCAGATTACCCACGTTTTGCTTAGACAGTGTACTCACGTGATAGGGGGCAGGCCTATCGCCGTTTTGTACGAATACACTGTTACATGACTAAGTATAACTTAGCCATGTGGGTTTCCTCACTTTTTTCGATGTGAGAAACTCATGGACAACAATTGAAATATTTTCATAATGTTTGTTTCAGAATCACCCGGAGATCGTGCAAGCGTCGAAGGACGCGCTTACCAATTTTGGAGCAGGATTAAGTTCTGTTCGTTTCATTTGTGGGACACAATCTATACATAAGGTAATGCATTATACCTACACTTGAAGGAAAAGGTGTTTTAGTTGGCGGAAGAGAGTGACGCTATGTAAAGCATAATCTTGCTTACGCGCATCTCTATTGTTTTTAAGCTTTTAAATAGGCTTTATAATTTTTTATTTTTTGAAATGCTACTAATTTTTAAATTTCATATTGTAAATTTAGCTGTAAGCCCCACAAAGAAAAGAAAATAAAATAAAATACCCATTCAGCCCTGCAAGCAAATTGATTACAAAATGTAGTTCAGGACTCTGAGTCATAATATCATAAAACAAATTCAGGGATGAGTAGCTGATGGACCAGTAATCGTAGCTCGTTTTCTTTTTACATTGCTTATTGTAGTGGATAGATTGAAGACTCAAAATCTCTTATAATATATCCTACTTTGATATGTTGTGTTCAGATTTAATGCATTTATGTAAAGTTAGTGTCTACGCATTCACTAAGTTTCTATTTCATTCCGGAAGTCAAATATATTACCATTGGAACACATTTTATTTTTTCAGGATTTAGAAGACAGACTTACCAAATTTCATAAGCGGGAAGACACAATTCTGTACATATCTTGTTTTGACGCAAATGCTGGTCTCTTCGAATCAATGTTGACTCCTGAAGATGCAGTATTCTCCGATGCTCTCAACCACGCATCTATCATTGATGGTATCCGACTTTGCAAGGCGCAGAAGTTTAGGTATCCGCATAGAGATTTAAAAGGTAAAAAAAACGTGTTCTCAGTTAAATTGTTTATGTATTGTGTAATTTTTTATATGATTGAGAACAAGCTAAACATACTCGTATATCCAGTAACAACAACTTTTGTTGTCAAATGTATAGCTTAATGTGCTTACTACTGCTTACCTTAATACTCCGCAAATTCAATCATTCATCTTATATTACACATTAAATTAAATTGCATTACAAGTACTAATAGGCAGTTAGCTGCTCAAAAATATTTACTTTTTAACAATATGCGATAAGACATTACTTATATTTAGATTTCTACGAACAATCGCTCATCATAGTTTTATCCAACAGAATTAGAGCATCTCCTAGCTCACAGTGATGCCCGGTTGAAACTGATAATGACGGATGGAGTATTCTCAATGGACGGCACAGTGGCTCCACTGCCGGGCCTTCGCGACCTGGCTGACAAATACCGCGCTCTCTTGGCGGTCGATGATAGCCATGCTACCGGCTTCTTTGGGGATACTGGCAGGTTTGTGGCTGATTCTGTATAGAATTCCAAATATGATGTTCAAATGAGCTATTTTGATTACCTATAACATTATGGTAGGCCTCTATGAACTGAGTAGTAAGGATAAAGATTAATGTGCAGCCCTTTGAGACTGTTAAATGAAACTTGATAAGTGGCAGTAATAACGACATAGGGAAATTATATACATATAATAACATAAATAAACATAAACGTTCACGCCGTTTATCCCCGAAGGGGTTGGCAGAGGTACCAATACTCCTGAACTCACATGGCAAGCGCCATCTAGTTTCTAGAGAAGGTACCCACGTTTTGCTTAGACAGTGTACTCACGTGATAGGGGGCAGGCCTATCGCCGTTTTGAACGAATACACTGTCACATGACTAAGTACAACTCAGCCATGTGGGTTTCCTCACGATGTTTTCCCTCACCGTTAGCAACCATGATAAATTAACCACACATATGACTTTAGAAAAGACAAATTGGTGTAGGACCGTCCCAGGATTGGAACTCACGCCCTTCTGTTTTACGGGCGGGTGTTCTACCCACTGGACTATCATGTCGCTTATATATACATATATACATATAATATACTTTCAATTATCTTTATTCATACATATTCGCATAGTTGAATGTGAAAGAGAAGGAATAGTGCTTCCTATTATTCTAGGCTAACTCAAAAGCAAATAAAAACGCAAAACGATTGTGATGCTCGAGATTGGAACCTGGGTCTTCCGGTCGATTAGTATTAACCGAACGGTATACCGCTACGCAACGAAGACTTTAGTGTTGACTTAAAAATTTTGATAAGCTATATATCCAGTAGTCATACTATTGACAAACAATTGAATGGACATTTATTTTGATGAAAATGGATGAAACCCTTATTTTTTCCAAAAAGACTATTAATGAATAGTGTAAATATGGGGAGCCATATAAAAGTTTCATTTTTTTATGTTCCTGTAGTAACCCTTGCGAAGTCCGGGATAAATGATATCCTATATGTTGGCCAGGTGTATAAGCTACATTCATACCGAATTTGATCAAGATCCGTCTGGTAGAATTAACGTGATGACCGGACACACAGACAGACAGACATTTGTGTCAAAAAGCGCAAATTTGGCTTCAGTATCGAAAATTAAACATATTCCACCGGTTTTTATTTTTTTTCTTAAATGTACAGTTTTGACCTCTGTACAGTCTTATTATAGTAAGATAGACAGATAGATGTATGCAAAGTTTGTAACTCTGATTGTTTGTTTGCAAGGCTTACTTTTGGAGGTACTAAACCGTTCATAAAAGCGCTTTCACAATCTCAAAGCTACTTGTGATCATTGCGCTAAATTTCACAAAGGACGAGCAGTGATTGAAGATACCTCGGGCCAGCCGAGCGAAGCTGGGCCGATCTACTAGTAAATAATAATAAAACAAATCATCCTTCTCTTACAGAGGAACAGAAGAATATTGCGGAGTTCCCGGTGCAGCCGATATAATCTGTTCCACCCTGGGCAAGGCTGTGAGTGGCGCCGCTGGAGGCTATACCACGGGGCCAAAAGAACTCATAGATTTACTACGAAATATCTCTAGACCTTATCTGTTTTCTAATTCTCCGCCACCAGCTGTTGTGGCTGCGCCGTTGAAGGTAATTTTGATAGCTATTTTCTACAGGGGACGCTTTTGGGTTGAAGAAACGGTTTAATATGATTATGATTATGGCCAATTTAAAGTTTAAAAAGATTCATCTCAACGTTCAACGTTCTCATGCTACTTACTCACCTGCCCCTCATGCTTTATACCAAATGTTCACGGCGTTCTTTGGTATTGTTTTTTAAAAAAGTACTCGATTTCTGATTAAATTATTGATTAATTAATGATATTTATATTTGCAACTCAATATAAACGCTATATATCCCCGAAGGGGTGGCAAAGTTACTATACTTCTGAATATACATACATGCTTTTACTTACTTAATATTATGTCGATATTTCATATTATATTATATGATATTTATATTATATTATATTATGATATTTGGGGCTTTTAAGGGATTTTTGGGTGATGCGGTTGGAGGCCCATCACCAATTACCTTTATTTTACCATGTTTACCCCGCTCAACTTTCCGAAAGTGGCTTGTGGAAGTGGAGTTTCTAATTCCTTAGCTCTAGCTAGCCTTTCTAGGGATTTACAGCCGTGAGTATATGTATGTTTGTATATGGCGTATTATATTATGATTTTTACTCATACCTACTATGTAACCCCATTCCAGGCTTTAGAAATAATAGAAAAGAGCGATGACCTCCGCAAACGTCTCCGCGACAACACGACGCTATTCCGGCAAGGCGTGAAGGCGGCCGGACTGACAGTATCGGGCGACGAGCATCCCATTTGTCCCGTGATGGTCGGGGAGGCAGCCGCGGCTGTCGAACTTGCTTCTAGGATGTTAGGTATGGGATTTGGTACTTATAGTTTTTTATAGTGCTGAACTGATTTATGTGACCTTAAGTGTGCATAGAAAATAAGATAAAATTTTGACGCTTTCATCTATGCCGCATATGCAACTTCAGAAAAAAAACATAATATCCCGCCATAACTTTATAGTGGAGATTCTCCACAGGAGAATCGGGAAGCGATCTCAACCAAAAACAACCCAACAGCGACGTTATTCTCTTAGGCAACTTTTACGACACGTTGAAGAGGGCAATCAGTGTATTGTTTTTAGGTTATCACACCGGCCCCCAAAGTATAAGGCGTGTGAGAACGAGTAGGTTACTTTTTTGTGAAAGAAGTCAAATTTGGACAGTTTCAATTTGTCACGCTTCATGCAACAGGGGACGAAGAACTCATATCTTATTCAACATACATACATATTCTCACGGCTATACATCCCATAAAAGGAGTTTGCAGTCCTTTAGAATTGAAAAATTCTCAGCCAATTTTGAAATATATATGCGGTTATGTGATCATTGCGCGACGAGTCTTTAGCCACATTCCCCAACAATAATTAAAAACACCACAACACCCTATTCACTTATATTCAAATAAATAATCATCTAATTCCAGAACAAGGCATCTACGTAGTGGCATTCAGCTACCCAGTGGTTCCCAAAGGCGCCGCCCGCGTCAGAGTCCAGATCAGCGCTGCCCACACCACGGAGGATGTGCAGCGAGCAGTCGACGCGTTCGCCAAGTGTGCCAGAGATATTGGCATTGTTAAACAGTAGATGTTAAATTTGATGAATTTTGATTGATGTTTGGTTTATCTTGTGTTGAAGCGGAATTTGTAACTTATAAATCTTGATGTTTGTTTATTATTATTTTCTGAGAAATAGAGGAAAAAGAGCACCCTTGACCGTTTTCAGGACTGTTTTTCGAAGTGAATTAAATGAATTGTTTTGAGATGTTTAAGAGAAATATGTTTGTAACATTTTAATAAATAGTTATAATGTTCAGTTCCATTTCTAACAACAACAACGGTGCCTGCAGAAAATTATGGCAAACAATGTGGTGTAGCCTCCAAAGTACTTAATAAAGTTACGAAAATGTTGAAGAAAATTCATATCAATCATGCATTTAATATATTCAGCTTTGGAAAACGACATAAATATGTATAAAACTGTTATTTTGTAAGCTTACTTTTTGTTATTAAATATTTTTAAAATTTTATTTCTCTTGTTTCTTAGATCCCTTCAATAAGATTTAGTACATGAAAATTTGATAAAACGAAGCATGTGTTAAGTATAAGGATTGGGACAGTTCAAGCCAAATGATTTCTGGTTACATTCCAGTGTATTGTGGGTCATTCCTATCTGCCACCCTACATCTGCGCCCCTACGTATATGTTTGGGTTGGGGAGTCTGTAAGAACACCCGTTACCGCGTAGAAACTTTTGGGGCGCAGATGTATCGTATGGCAGATAGGAGTAACCTGGCTTGACCTTAGCGTTAAATATATATTTATACATCTATGGTAGTTTCAGCCAGTACCTATAGTAAAATTTTCGAAAACATTTTTACCAAACATATACTTAGGGCTATAAATCGCAAACGGTTACCAGAGTTATAAAATTAACAATTACTCGGTCTCTGTTTAAAATTGATTCAGTAACGGGAGATGATAAAAATAACTTTACTTCCCAAAAACAACTTTAAAAGCCATATATCCTTAGACGCCTTGTATGAAAGGCGCGCAAAGAAATGCTTTAGTGCTATGCTGAGTTTGTTTTATTGTAATTTAAACAAGGTAACACAAGGAAATTATAAGAAAAAAAGTATTACTTACTTACTTACTTATACTCACGCCCATTATTCCCATTGTGGTAGGCAGAGACTATCGATCGCCACTTAGTACGATCTTGACAAACCTCTCTTGCTTCCCTTACATTCATTATCCTTCTCATACATGCTCTTTTATTCTTCTCACTTCGGACCCCCGCCTTTATAAGAACTTTTTCTATCTGGTCAAGAAACGTTTTACGAGGCCGTCCTCTACTAACATTCCCATCCACATTGGCTCTATATATATCTTTCGCTACTTTATTTTCATCCATCCTCTCTATGTGCCCAAACCACCTCAACATTCTCAACATCAGACTGTTCATGGCTCCATTCACCGCGTTTCCCTTTTTAACTCTCCTTTTAATATCTTCCTCACATTTTCCATCCCTAGTAAACAAACTCCCCAGATATACAAATATACAAAAAAATATTAAAGAAAGTATTAATGGCACTTAAGAGGCTTTTCAGTGATTCCTTGTAAACTTTAACGATCCTCACATTTTATAGTTATTCCAAATGCGGTACAATGTATTGGTAATATTAGAGATTTTTTAAATTCACGTTGGTCCTGTTACCATTGCGATTCTGCAGAATCATATTCTCCATCTTACTTGCACTTCATCCCCAAAGGTTAGACAGAAGTACGAAATCGTCTGAACATCACGTTACTCATTAAGAACCAAAAGGTGTATTGCTCTTAATTGATTTAGAGAAGGCGTATGATAAGGTGGTATGAAAGTGTTTGTGGGATGTGTTATCCAAGTTTGGTTTGGTCAAGTTATACGTGCATTGGTTTCACTCTATGAGGATTCTATTTTTGAGTAGATATAGAATTTATGTGAAATACTATATAGAATTTATAATTATGTGTAATAAATAGGAATGAAACAATAAAACACGCATAAGATAATAAATTTGGTCTATTAACAACAACTTATATTTAATAAACACACTCTTAAAATGTAACATCTCTGACTCTTCAATGTATAACTATCACTCACACATTTCTTGGGACTTGGTATTCACAATACTGAGCCATAACTCAAAATATCGCAAATATTTTTAATAATTTCACTTGAGGCTCATAATATCTTATTCTATTCAAATCAAAGGAAATCCAAAGATTTATTAAGGATGGGACCCAATGTTTTGAATTCAACCATCTTATAATTTCAGTTTAAACTTTGTGACATAAATAAATTATTAATTATAAGTCTGGCACATATAAAATCATTCTTTCCCCATCGTATATATATATCTAATTTTCAATCCATTCTCGACACAAATGACCTACTTATCGTACACACAAAAGGTGCCATTTTATACTACTTTTATCAGCTATTGTCTTATAGCTCTTGTTTTGTGGACGAATCGTTTAATGACAAGAGAGTCTATGAGCAATATTTATGATTGATACCAATTTACTTTTTTGACAGCTTAATTCAAAATGGCGCTTATCTGTCAGTTTTATTCATTTTAACTTTTCTTTTATAAATCCTCACGGGATATCATTTTATTATGAATGTACGTATCAAGCCAAAAAGTTTCGCATTAATCAACAGTTTACTTTAGTTTACTGTTAAATTCAATTAAATTTTTGTTAAATTAGTTTAGTTTATTTGCGTCCTAAGACATCTGTCAAAAATATCATCAGTCATATGTCACTGTCATTATTGATTTTTAAGCTTTCCCGTGGTTTTTATGTCTGTGTAATATTTTATATTTGACACGGTGCATCGTTGTAACATCGATATTTTAAAAACATTTATTACTTTCTTGTTCAGTGCACGACACTTGGTTTCACTGGTGGCCCTGAAAAAGAAAAAACTTATATAAATATTTAGAATATGTTTAAAATTACAGTTTTTGTTTTGTTTTAGAACATACAGATCTCTCTCTATGATATTTCTCTATACTAAACATCAGTCCACCACTTCTTTATTCTAAAATAGGATAATAGGATAGATTTGCTATGTAGTGTCGGCTTAGAATAGCACTACCCCATTACTTCCTGTGGGTGTACGTAAGAGGCGACTAACGGTATTGGGGCTTTTAAGGGATTTTTGGGCGATGCGGTTGGAAACCCACCACCAACAACCTTTATTTTACCATCTTTTCCCCACTCAACTTTCCAAAAGTGGCTGAGGAATTTCTGATTCCTTAGCTCTGGCTACCCCTTATAGGGATTTATAGCCGTGAGTATATGTATGTATGATAGATTGTGATTGAAGGGAAATGTAGAGATAGTTGATAGAGGCTTGAAGAAACCTTCAAATTGGGAATATTTGTCACATGTTTATCCGAAAATAAGGATAATTTCATACTTCAGTAGTAGTCGTCAGACTGTCAACCCACATTGAGCCATGTTACCCAAATGTGTAGCAATGAAAAATGATTCTAATTACCAGGCGCTAAGGTAGTAGTCGAAGTGGTGGTGGTCGGCGTGGTCGCCGCAGGTTTCAGTGCTTCTACCGCTTTTGTGGTCGGGGGGACCGCCGTGGTTGTTTGCTGGAAATAACGATACATGTTTAGTTGTAGTCATGGGGAAGATAATAACTTGTTTTAGGGCGAAATCAGTGTCATTCATTGGTGAGCCTAGATTTAGAGATTGTTCAACAATCAAAACCATATATAAAATAATATACTATATACGGATTACACAATTTTACACAATTCTAGAAAGATGCAATTACATGTACTAACTCAATGATATTTTTAGTAACATAAAATACACATATAAATAAATCCAAACACATTCATTTTCATCATATAAATTAATGCTCTCAGCGGGATTCGAAGCCGCGACCTTCGGACGAAGAAGCTTGTCACTGTAGGCTACGAGCATGAACAATCGCTATAATCCGAAATTTACTAGATAATTTACTCATAACGAGCGCTAAATTATTGACTTAACTGACTAATTGCGATGATTTTAATTAGTTTCTACTAGAAATTTAGCTCCAGGCACATACGAGAGCGGGTCAATAAGTCCGTGACTTTTTGAATTTCTGACCTCTTTTCTGAAACAGCAACACTGCTCCTGTGAACAGGCATCTGTCAGTTGACTCCTGTTGTTGAATTTTAACTTGCTGCGTCAGTTAGTTTGTGTTTGACAGCTATTTTTATCAGACTACTCACAAATTTGAGGAGAAAATGGAAAAACGTGAATTTCGTGTGCTTATATTAAGCATTATTTCTTGCGAAAAAAAATCATTACCGAGACCAACGCTAAGCTTGATAAATACTATGGGGACTCTGCACCATCGATTTCAATGTTAAAAAAGTGGTTTACTGAATTTCGTCCTGGACGCCCAGTTGAGGTCTCTACACCCGAAATAATCGAAAAAAATCACGATATGGTGTTGGCCGACCGAAGATTGAAAGTGCGAGAGATTGTGGAAGTCGTAGGGATCTCGCATGGCTCAGTGGTTTCAATTTTGAATGATCACTTGGGCATGAGAAATCTTTCCGCAAGATGGGTGCCGCGTTTGCTCACAGTCGACCACAAACGCAATCGTGTAACAACTTCACAGGAAGGTTTGGCGTTGTTTAATCGCAATGTGGAGGAGTTTTGCGCCGTTTTGCAACCGTGGACGAAACATGGATCCATCTCATCACACCAGAGACCAAACAACAGTCAAAACAGTGGGTTTCTAAGGGTGAATCAGCGCCAAAGAAGGCCAAGGTGGGTTTGTCAGCCAATAAAGTTATGGCGACTGTTTTTTGGGATGCACGCGGGATAATCCACATTGACTACCTACAAAAGGGAAGAACAATCAATGGGGAAAATTATGCCAACTTATTGGACCGATTCAATAACGATTTAAAAAAAACCGACCTCATTTGGCCAAGAAAAAAGTTCTTTTCCACCAAGACAATGCAAGGGTGCACGCATGTGCAGTTGCCATGGCAAAAATCCATGAATTGGGCTATGAATTGCTCCCTCATTCGCCCTATTCTCCAGATTTGGCTCCGAGCGACTACAACTTGTTCCCAAACCTGAAGAAATGGCTAGGTGGAAAAAGATTTGACTCCAATGATGAAGTCATCTCGCAAACAAAGGCCTATTTTGAGGACCTCGACAAATCATTTTTTTTGGAAGGGATAAAAAAATTGGAGAAGCGTTGGACCAAGTGTATAGAGCTAAAGGGAGACTACGTTGAAAAATAAAATTATTCTTTTATCAAAAAATCAGTGTTTTATTCCAAAAGTCACGGACTTATTGACCCGCCCTCGTAATATTCGGTAAAAACAAATTGATTATGTTCGCACCGCTCGCCTTATAGATTCAAATGACACGGCTGGTGCAGGCATCACAATTAACAGAAACATTGAGACAATCGATGTTTAAACACATCTAAACAAAATAAGTACATGTAATAGACGTATTTTTCTAAATTAATTATAGTATTATTAATACAATCTTCTTCTATATTTAATTTTATAAAAGTAAACTTTCATCTACCCGTTCTTTAATGGCAGATTTTAACTATGAATAGACCAAAGGAATATGGCTAAATGACCCTATTTACAGGGTATACTTAAAAGCCTCTTGCTGGCTGCATATACAGGCTATGATGACAAAGCATTACACCTCATACGTCATCCACTTAATAGTTCATTGTCAAGTAACGAGGAAAACTTAGGTAACATTCTAATCAAATTACTAGCTAAAAGAAATTACTGTAATAAACAAGATTACAGTGAAAACTCGAAACCTATCTATTAATAATCATGACATTCGGAATAGCTGTGTGACGTTAATGGTTACGCAAATACTTGCTTAAGTTTAAAATTATTCAGTGTTTATTATGCACATAAGTAGCAATAAGAGAATATAAAATTTTATGTGGTGGTTAGAGTTTATGTACGTTTTTATGATAAGTATGTATTTATACGAAATGGTTACAATTTTGAGCGTCATTTTAGTTCAGAAAACCATTGTATATAAAGGATTATCTAGTTATTGACGTCAGAAGATTTCAGATATATAGTCATGTTTGTTGATGCTATATAATCAAATGCCTGAGCCATACATTTAAGACCGTGCTTGCAAACTTAAGTATGTGCGTTATATGAAAAAGGGTTGTACTAAGTATCAGTAATTAAATTTTGTGTGTAAAATGTGCGAAGGACTTTTTGCCGCCTTACAAAGAAATACATCCATACACACACATACTCACACCATTAGATGCCATTATTGACAAATGCTTTAAAAGATAAAAAGTTTAAAAGATCTGGTGAGAATGGTAACGTATTTTTACTTTTAATATATCACAGTATTTCACTACCATAACTGGACTACGCTAAGCAAACCAAAAACATGTTCTCTATGTTGGGTACCATCTCTGTGGCTTGAGTTACAAAATTAACAACTCCTTAGCTATAATTAGACTTTGTTGTGCATGAAACCTCATGTTGGGATTATTTTACTAATCAATCAAGTAAATAAAAAAACCGCAACACTGGTTACTTGGCACCATAGCTCAGTTGGCAGAGCGACCGGCGCGTAGACCGGGATGTCGCGGGTTCAAATCCTGCTGGCGTCGAAATTTTTCTTTCTTTGATTGATTAGTAAAACTCCTTAGCCACTTTAGTCACTCTATAACATATGAATAACATAAATATTCACGCCGTTTATCCCCGAAGGGGTTGGTAGAGGTCAATCTTACCACCACTACTTCTTAACAACAAGTGACAGCGCCACCTGGAGTCCAAAGTAGGATCATACTTTTTGCTTAGACAGTGTACTCACGCGATGGGGGGCAGCCTATCGCCGTTTTGTACGAATATACTGTCACATGGCTAAGTACAGTTCGCCCATGTAGGTTTCCTCACGATTATTTCACTCACCGTTAACAACCATTTGAACTCACGAACGAACGAACCTTCTGTTTACGGGCGGGTGTTCTACCCATTGGACTATCATGTCGTTCTAGTCACTCTATACATTACCAGTAAATTTAAATATTAATAACTACCCTACAATACATAAAAAAAACTCACCGTCAACACTTGTATCCTACTCTGCAACGCACCAACTTTTGTCTCCAGGGTATTATTAAGCGACAGGAGCTGCTGATCTAACGTGACAGTTTTCTTAGCGTTCGCTGTAACATTGGTTATAGTTTCGTTGGTCTTCGCTTCCAAATCATGGAGTAATAGTTTGACAGCGTCTACGCCCGTGGTAGCGTCTTCGGCTTGCTTATGGGCCGAGGTTAGACTGGCGTCGAAGTCTTTTATCTGTAAATATAAAAGGGTTTATAAGAAAGTTAGTAGTGAAATTGAGACGAGAGTTTTATTTCTAGGTTTTTAGTTAGTTTGGGTGAATGAAAGGTAAATAGGAGCTTTGGTGGTCAATGACATCGAGGCTATTTAAAACATACTTTTGAAGATTGTAGATCACAGAATGAAAATTGCATGGATGACTAAGTGGAATTGTGTTTTTTACATACAGATACGAACTACTATAAATATTAAGTGGCTCCCTCCCCTTTTAAAAGTTCAGTGGGCAATAGATATCAAAACAAATGACGGTATTTGATCTATCAAACAATCAAAATCCTGAAAACCCGAAGACGTACTTTCAACAACCGCAGGGAAATTATGGGTTAAATGTGTAATCGCTGTTCTAAGCTGACAGCACACATATATTTTAATAACATAACATAAACAAAAACGTTCACGCCTAATATCCCCGAAGAGGTTGACAGAGGTACTAATACTTCTGAACATCACGTGACTTTGTCACCTGGTGTTCAGAGTACCCACGTTTTGCATGGACAGTGTACTCACGTGATAGGGGGCAGGCCTATCGCCGTTTTGTACGAATACACTGTCACATGACTAAGTACATCTCAGCCATGTGGGTTTCCTCACGATGTTTTCCCTCACCGTTAAAAACCATGATAAATTAACCACACATATGTCTTTAGAAAAGACAAATTGGTGTAGGCCCGACCCAGGATTTGAACACTAGTCGTTTGCACGATAACCGAGTGTTCTACCCACTGGGCTATCACGGTTGTTACATATATTTTAATGTTCTCCATTCAATATTTGAAATGAAAACAAGATTGCTTAGAATCAAAAAGTTAGGAAAAACTTAGGTATGATGAAAGTCCTGTAGTCTTAATACTAATACTAATTAGTCATAATACTACTTATACATACACAATACTTCCAAACACAAAATAGTGACAATATTAAATAACTACCGATAGAAACGTATGCAATGCGTCCGCAATAGATTTATCCTTGGAGAGCAGTGATCGAGTAATTACTGCTAATACTTGGAGACAGCACGTGATGCACATACACGTGATCAGGGTCTTAGGTTTACTGTTGGTAGTATAAGATTGTTGCAACTACATTTTTATGCTTAAGTAGCGAGAAAACCAATAAACTGAGATTTAATTGCAACGGTTACAACCGTGAAGGGAGAGCTCGAGGTTTAATAAAGATGATATAGGCAAATCTGATCACAATTCTACCCGCGGGTATCGTAAGAGATGATTTAGGGTTTTGGGACTTTGAGGTGATTATCTCTGGAGACCCATCACCAACCTTCCTTTATTTTACAACCTTTTCCTGACTCAGTTTCCAAACGTGGCTGAGGAATTTCTAAATTTAAAGCTCTGGCTACTTACTACTACCTTTTTGCTAATTTATAGCCGTGGGCATATGTATGAAACACCTCAAGTTAAAAAAATAAAGCATAATATCGCATACATTCAAAAGTGGTACTTTGTATGTATTTTATAGATAAAAGACAACTTGTATTAGCAGAATAGATATTGTATCAGAAATAATTGATAAAACCTCTAGAGGTCAACTCCCTTCTCGGATGGTTACATATACGATAATACTTGTATGTGTTTAATTTAAACTGTCAGCATATTGCTGTCTATCACGCTTGCACTTTACGAGATGAAACGAAGATTCGGATTTTATAGCACAATACACATTGAGCCCGCCGGGCCGCCGACATTGATTAGCGACTTTTTGTCGGCGGACTAGTTTTCATACGTAGGTTATGGATACACGGCCCGGCGGGCTCAGTGTGTATTGCGCTGAACATGGGGAAATTGATGAATGGGAAAAAATAGGAAATAGATACTCCATTAGTTGTTGCTGGCATTATCGTCTAGTACAGGTCATAAGTCATTTAATTTTTTACGAATATTCGCTTGACGTAACGAGATGAGTTTAGTTAGACCCAAATCTATTTCACTATAAGAAGAGATATAATAACAGAAGAAGCCCAATGGAAAGATAGAGATTTGCCTAGGCAAGAGGGACTTCAGAAAACTGACGAAGTTTATGTGGTGAATCATAACAAAATTAAACTTGTATGCTACTTTACTAATACTGATATGATAACATTGAACATCAGATAAAAGCATAACGGCTACTTCAAATAATCGTTTATCGTAAGTGTTTGTTGACGATAGTATTTTTTGTAAAAACCACATTTTTAACCTTGGACAGAACAACTTAGTTTTTTAATACCAAACATTTGACACGTTTTAATAATGGGATGAATATGACGCGCCAAAATTATAAAGATAATCAAAATTTTGCTCAAAAATCTATACGTATAATAAATCTGTAGAGAGGTCAATTCTGTACATTAAATATATTTTTAAAATAACTATCAGGGGGTGATCAGTGATCGATACTGATGCCAAAAATTAAATCAGTAAAATTTTTGTCCGTCTGTCGGTCGGTTTTTATGTTCCTTATGGAAACAAAAACTACTGGACGGATTTTAACGAAACTTGGTAGAATTATTCTTCATACTCTGATTGTTTGTTTGCATGGGTTTATTTTCGGAGATACCGAACCGTTCATTAAAGCACTTTCACAATCACAAAGCTACACTATTCAGGAGTGCTATAAGTTGCGCTAAATTTCACAAAGGTTGAGCAGTGATTGAAGAAACCTCAGATATTTTTAAAATTCCGCTACCCGTGCGAAGCTGGGCCGATCCACTAGTATATATAAAATTGCTTGGTTTTTAAAATGTAATGCATAATGAGTAATGTTCTGTACTTTTGTAAAAATAAATAAATAATGAGAAGTGATAGTGATTCGTGAAAAGGTGATAAACTTTTCATTAATAAATTATATAATCATGTAAGATGTGAATATCATTTATTTAAATTTTATTTTTATCATATAATTTACAGTTTGGTATGGTTTGTGCGAAATATCAGTTAACTTCTTCACCGATAGCAATTTTTTATATTAGATTATGCTGAAATTTATTAAGCTTTGACAGTAGTATGAAAGGTAATTCTAATTTATTTAGATATTGAGATTCAAGTAAGCAAGCCAGTTTCGAGGTCATCGTTCCGCCGTGGGATTGGGATATCCCAGTTTTTGATACCTGAACGCGGTAATGACCCGGTAAAATTGTATGCCAAATATAATTGTAAGATTAAATAGCTACTTGCAAGTGTTGTTTGAAGTTGGGGCTGCCACAATGTGAGTAAAATGCGAATATATGAGCGACTAGCAGTGTTGATTCGGTTTAGCATAACACTAACCCATTTCTTCCCGTGGGTATATTGAAAGGCGACTTAAAGTTTAAGTTGGAGAGTTTCTAATTCTGAGATTCTGGCTACCACTTTTTAGGTTGCATAGCTGTATACTTGTATGTTAATGATCTAGTTAACGTTAATAATAATTTCTGAGTAACCACGGTAGCTAACTCACCGCTAGCTTGCTCCACTCGCTTCGCTAGCTCGTCGTGGTCTCGCTCCAGCTTTATAATATAATAAATATGTAAGTATTTATTTTCTACCATCTTTGCCCCACTCAACTTCCAAGTGGTTAAAGAATTTCTTATTCTGTGGTTCTGGTTATCTCTTTTTGGGATACCTTTGGGAAGAAAACCCTAGGGTTTATGTATGTACGTCTTCAAACCTGTGATCCTAAATCAGCAACAGTTCATTCAGGTTGCGCTATACTTTTAGGTGTGTCAGCTAGCTCGGGCGCCGCAGCTAGTTTCTGCGACACCGCAGCTCACTCGCTTCGCTAGCTCGTCGTGGTCTCGCTCCAGCTTCGGCAAGCAAGCATTTACTATGCTCGTGTTTATTTATGTGCGTATATGATATAGCGAGAACTTGGTATAAAGTTATAAACCTGAGATCCTAGTCAGCGAAAGTCCTATTAAGCTGCGCACATGCTTCATTAGCTCGTCTTGATCTCGCTCCACATTTAGCAATCTAGCGTTTAGTTCGCTCGCATATATGTATGTATATATAGGAAACATTCAGTAATAAGCTACAAACCTGAGATCCCAAATCAGCAACAGTTCTTTGAAGCTGCGCTATTCTTTTAGGCGTATCCGCTAGCTCGGGCGCCGCAGCTAGTTTCTGCGACACCGCAGCTAACTCGCCGCTAGCTTGCTCCACTCGCTTCGCTAGCTCGTCGTGGTCTCGCTCCAGCTTTAGCAAGCGATTGTTTAACTCGCTCGCGTTCGCTCGGAGCTCTTTGGCTGCAGTGTGGCACAGTTGGAGGGCGTCACCTACTCCTTCGCTGCTAGTTGATACTGGGGACAAGAGGATTTTTTGTGAGTATATGACTCTAGAGAGCGGTTATAATATAAGTACAAGACTGTATTTATAATAATTTCAATGATATTTAAAGGTAACGCGAAATAGAAAGAGCTGCAGTCGAATTTAACTTAACTTTGACCTATGCGTATGATCGTTTTCGTTATTTATTCTGCCATTTCCCTTATATTCCATAAAGTAGGACGGCAGAAATTTACAGGGCGCTCTAGTTTAATTTATAAATAAGACATGTTAAGATTGTTTAGGTTTTTCTGATAGCAATAAAATATTTCAACTTTTGAACAAAAATTATGCCTATTTATTAAATATTCCATAAACACTATTATTTTATACGCGTATTCGTCAATGAATAATAAACTTCGACACAAATTTAAATTAATCCATGAATCTATGATTTGGCTGTGCAAATAAGCAAAATAATTATAAAAACTAAATTAATTTAAAACGTTTTTAATGTCTTTGTTACAATTTATACGCCACATTCCACATTTGTTTCAAGAATGATTTTGTAAATACCAACTGACGTCGATTCAGCTTTTGCATATATAGTCATATTTATTGCATACATACATACATATACTCACGCCGTTAATTCCCATTGGGGTAGGCAGAGACTATCGATCGCCACTTCGTACGATCCTGGCAAACCTCTCTTGCTTCGTCTACATACATAAATCTTTTCATACATGCTCTTTTATTCTTCATACTTCGGACGCCTGCCTTTTTGAGCACACTTTCAATTTATTGCATATCACAATAAAATCATTTTATGAAAGTTATGTCCTCAAACGGAGGTACAATTGGCAGTCTTATCACTTAAAGCAATTTCTTCTAGGCAACTTTTTGATAGTAAGATCTATAAATAGATAGTAATAATTGGTATTATTTCTGCTGAGATGATTAATATTCCTATATTGTGTTCTTAAGGAAATATAAAATGGTACAGGACAAAGCGGAAACTAGGTAACGGGTTTAGCTTCGATATAAAACATAATTTTAAAATTACTATTAAATACATGTTCCTCAATTTAAAGTTAATATGTTTTTAGTGTGGTCAAACCACTATTCCTCTTACTGCAATAATTTAGGAAATAACCGGTTTTGAAACAACTCGGACTTTGTTTTGGTGAAATAAAAACTATGAGCGAGGGTCATAGTGGTTAGGATTTTATCATGACCAAAAAATGTTATTAAAAGATGCTATACAGTAAAATGTTATGAATTTAATATAATCTAATTCCGATTTACATACTTAAGTTATATATATATGGAAATACTAATATTAGGTTTGAATAAATATCTCAGTGATGTATAGCACTATTGTGGTGTAAAAATAATTATAGCAACTTAGACATTTTTGTTAAAATAATAATTAGAATAACTATTGCTTTACTCAATACATATAGTGGATTTTGAATGATCGATTGAATAATCATTATCTTACTTTTTAATAAATATATACATACATAATTATACTCACGGCATTATTGCCGATTGGGTTAGGCAGAGACTATTGATCGCTACTTTGTACTATCCTGGCAAATATCTCTAGCTTCGTTTACATCCATCAATCTTTTCATAGATGCTCTTTTGTTCTTCATACTTTGGAACATACATAGGTATATACTAGCTGTGCCCGCGACTTCGTTCGCGTGATTGTCGAGAACAAAAAAACGTCGTTTAGTTAAGAGTATATCACCTTTTTGAAATAAAATAAAGAACCAATGAAATCTAATGCGCACACTTATTGTGATGTAGGAACTATTGAGTATTTTATAATGATATTTAATTAATTACAGTAGCCATTATCCAGTTGAAATAATAAAAGGTCGTAACTGTGTGTATCTCATTTGAATTAGTGTTTATTTAGATACAGTTACAGGGTTAGCCGAAGATTAAGGATCGCTACCTTGTACGATCCTAGCAGATCTGCATAATGCATCAATATATTTATAAAGCCCTTTTGTTTTTAACACTTCGGAATTTTGCACATAGATCATATATCAATCCCGCCCGATTTCGGCCACAGCAAGTTCTGGTATCCGGCTATTAAGAGTGTGTTCATGTGCTCTCATGTGACTGACATAGCCAATCTTTCCGACAAATGTTCTATGACGTATGTTGAAAAATCAGTACCCCTCCAATATATAGGTAGTTATTATTGATGGCCGCAGGTGGTCGGGCCTTGAGCTCATCACTCTTTGCTTCGAGCTCATCACGTCTTTTCCTTCCGAAAAGAAATATTAACCGGTTGACAGGAAGGGGGTGAAAACTAAATTACTAAATTTCACTCAAGAAAGAATAAAACAAACGGGGTAAGCTAAATAAAACCGCTCAAAAAAGGTACTTTACTATTATTAGGGTTTACGGTTGTTGGTTGTACTATGATAATACATTGAATTAAATCGATTTATCAGTGGCATAATATGCACTGTAGTAGCTGTGTAGTGTCGGCTTAGAATAGCACTACCCCATTTCTTCCGGTGGATGTACGTAAGAGGCGACTAACGGTATTGGGGGTTTTTAAGGGATTTTTGGGCGATGCGGTTGGAGACCCATTACCAACAACCTTTATTTTACCATCTTTTCCCCACTCAATTTTCCAAAAGTGGCTGAGGAATTTCTAATTCCTTAGCTCAGGCTACCCCTTCTAGGGATTTATAGTCGTGAGTATATGTATGTATGTATAATATGCAATTATATTTCAATGTTACATCCTCAAGATTTAGTAAACCATGTAGTCCGATTCAGGATACACTGCATGGTCACACCATTTCAGAGCGAAAATAACGATTTTTCAACTCATTCCGGTCATCAATCGGTCCCTCGTCCTCCAATCTCGTTCCTTCATTCTTTTTAGGTGTGCTGCATTGGAAACACGTCTCGTCTCCGTAAAATAGAAATTGTTACAATCATAAATTTTTTAGCTTTTCAGCTAGAAAATGCCAGTGTATAATGACTGTTCAAGTAAATATATGAATTGACAAGGACCTATCTCCGAAATACTATATATGTAAATTCATTTTTGATAGTTGGCGGCAAAAATGGCGGTGAGTAATATAATCATTTTATGTTCTTAAGCCCCTTAATGAGTTATTATACTTATTATACAGTTTTTTCTTCAATCCACTTTTTTAAGTGATGGTGCGATACTGCGCAGAAAGTGACATAATTCTAATTAACTTTATCAATGACCCACTTTTTAGTCTTATTAAAGTGATAATAAGTAATGTAATATTACCCAGAAGATTGAGGTAATGTATATCTAAAGTGGTTTTACCTACGCGATACAGCGTAGAAAGTGTCATGATCATGAATCATAAAAACAGTAAAGATGTTCAATATTAAAATTTTCTTAAAGAGATAATAAGGAATATTAACCAGAACATTGATTGTCATAATGTATTTTCTTGAACTGGTTTTACAAGATATCCCCCAAAAGGTGACATGATTAATATGTATAACCAACTACTAAAATTTCAAAACGTGATAAGGCGTTATACCAAAAAGTTTTTTTTTTAAATACTTTTCTTTTGTACGAGATACCTACTTCCCAGAAAGTAGCTTTATTCATTTCAGCATTATCATCAATCAGTACATAGTTACTACATGAATATTAAATAATACAATGTGCACCTACCGTACGTTGTCACAATGAATAACATTATACATCGACAACTTTTTAATCTTCTTAAAGAGGTAATACGAGTTGTTATCCAGAAGATCAATTGGCATGCTCTTTCCTAAAGTGGTTGTACGAGATACTTACCAGAAAGTAGCTTTATTCATTTCAGCATTATTGTCATTCAGTACATAGTTACTAAATGTATATCAAATAATACGGTGTGCACCTACCGTACGTTATCACAATGAATAACATTAAACATCGACAACTTTTTAATCTTCCTAAAGAGGTAATACGAGTTGTTATCCAGAAGATCAATTGGCATGCGCCTTCCTAAAGTGGTTGTACGAGATACTTCCCAGAAAGTAGCTTTATTCATTTCAGCATAATCGTCATTCAGAACATAGTTACTTCATGTATATCAAATAATACGGTGTGCACCTACCGTACGTTATCATAATGAATAATATTATACATCGACAACTTTTTAATCTTCCTAAAGAGGTAATACGAGTTATTATCCAGAAGATCAATTGGCATGCGCTTTCCTAAAGTGGTTGTACGAGATACTTCCCAGAAAGTAGCTTTATTCATTTCAGCATTATCATCAATCTGTAAATAGTTACTACATGTATATTAAATAATACGGTGTGCACCGACCGTAAGTTTTTACTATAAAAACGTTGAGTTGTCGGAAAATAATGTGTCATACGAACCAGTACGAATGACATACCCAAGCAAGAACAACCTAAAGGTCGAGACGACCATAGTTCCCATCACTGACGAGTTCTCTGAACATTGAGGTTATATATCCCAGCAGGATTAACATGAAACAGTATGATGGTAAGTATATCGACAGGTACCTGATAATCTACTCAGTGAATTTCACTTGAGGTGCTGACTTTGCCGTAATAATAGTTTGGAAAAATCACAAACACAATATCAGCTTTGATTGCCTTTTGGCTCTTAGTTACATATCCAATAACCTTGTTATGGATAAATCAACATCATTATTTTGAATAATCACATGGTAATAATGTTTTTCATTATTACTCACATATGAAAATTAAAATAGTTTTCATTATTACCCACATACGAAAAACGACGGACTATCTTGCTGTCTAATTATGATGCCCACATGGCATTACAAGACCGCCGCCGCAACTGTCCCCGCTCGCTACGGTTGTGCTTGTACCTGCCGTGATGAAGACCGTGATGGACATGTCACGTCACTGCCGCCGCCGCCACCGCCGCCGGCCGCCACCTGCTAGACGCTCACAGGTACACTCAGTGTCGTCACAATGCACATAGGTGTTGATGATGCTGATGATCCATTCAAATCTTTGTAAATTATAACGTCGTGGAAGGGTGTAAGAATTTTTTTTCATAAAATTCATTATGTCAACTAATTTTTGAAATTTTTGAGGGCCACGTACGAGAAACGTTTTATTCATGTGTTGTAAATGAAATATATGTATTATATACAAATATTCATATATGTGTGATTGAGATTGTAGATTAGTTCTTAAACCGAGAAAATCATTCAGAGATCATAAGGGAATCATCTCGAATAACACAATAGATTCAAAGGAATCTTACATTTTGTTTCTTTTAGCAATTGTACGTATGCCTTTACCAAAGGTAAAGAACACGAAAAAATTCAGTTTTCACAAACTTGACAAATTTTATCGTTTTTCTTCTAGACCATTACCTTTACCGTTTATCTTTACGAATGTCTCTGTTGGTATTTAGTAAATACAGGGCTGGGCATAACTGACACGATTGAAACCTCTCCATCGCAAAACCACTTAGGTGTTTGCAATTGCCAACATACAAATTTGAATTTGTTACTTGTTCATATATTTTTACATATTTAAATAAAGAATTTTCTAATATAAAAATTATATATAAAAAGCAGTTGGTCTTTGGAAGTTTTTACACTAAACTTATATCATTACATTTTATCTGAATTGTCTTTTGCAGAACGTATTTATAACTGCTTATGGATCCGCATGCAAGGGCGGTTATTTTTATGTCTATGGTCTTGTCATGGTCATACGAGGAAAACGAACTGAAGATAGTTCCCTTTTATTGGGTTTGAATCTAGTTGGTTTTAGAAATATTACTATACAAAAGCATATCGCGGGTATGTAGCAGGGTAGGTATGAAATTCCCTTATATTTCTTACGTCAATAATTGACTTTTATTTAATTGGATATTACGATCAAGAGCATGCTATCGTTTTTTGTTTTGTATGTATACATACAATCATATCTCACGCCATTGGTTCCCGTTTGGGTGTGCAGTGACTTTCGATCGCCGCTTTGTGCAACCGAACAATATTTTCATTTAATTAAAGGAAAATACTGATACAGGCCAAGATATGGTTTTCTTTTTAAACACATATTCTGTCAAGGCGAGTCATAAATATACCTATTTACATCACAAGCAAAACATATTGTATAATATTCATACATATGTTATGTTTAATTTTATTACAGAAATATTCTTGATTGCAACATGATCTTCATGCTTATAATATTTTTTCATTCCATTTGTACCTTGAAACTGCAATTCTCAATGTTTCCTTTTTTGAACATTCGACATATATTAAATAAAGGTGTAGAAATACAGACTTTTTTTTTGGGCCTTAACAAATTCAAAGGCTCTCTCTTTTTTTTTTATTTATTAAGTCAGAAAATATCTTTAAGAAAATCTTATAAACTTTAAAGATATTATAATAATGTCTATTACCTAAAGTTTAACAAAAAGAAAGCATTGTTAATTCTATCTTGTTCTGATTATTTTTCCAGTCGAATTAGTTAAGCAGTTTCTACTGAAATCGTCTAAAATATTGTTAGCTATGGTATGGTCATATATATATACATGTATATATGGTTGGCAATAGTAAGTACTATTATACCTCTATAGGTATGGTGTATCAAATACAGAGTGCACTCATTAATAAGTTTTATGTCTTAAATTAATCAACCAACAACAGTTTGGCGATTTTTTGTGAAATATAAATGGGTGTTAGTTTTGTACCTAACTAATGAATATTGATTTATATGCATGGAACGCAAATTCAAATCAAACCTTTCCTCTTGGTTTGGACTTATTCCTAAGCATATAAATATAATTGTATTTTAATCTCGGGAGTATAAGTAATTTATAAATATTATTCTTAAAAATAAATTTATTAAGAAAAGCATTCTTATCTTCTTGTATAGATCTCAAGATATAGTTGCTACATGTATTTAATTCTTCTTTCAAATACTTTGGCTACAAAGATTCATTTTTCTGTTTTGAAAGAAATTTTCGTTAATCATTTTACATTTACAATGACATAAACACTTTTTGGCTGCGTACTGATCAGGGATGCCCATTGGTAGTTTAAGAAAGCAAGTAGATAGACTGGCTAGTCGACCTGTTTGGTATAGTTTTATTTTTTATCACCCTATATGTGATGAACAAAATATGTATTTTGACTTTTGGTAATATACTAGTTTTAGTAGTAAATGACAGTTTTTAAATACTTTGAAATTTAAGGGGAAATGGACTTTCACCAATACCTTTAATTGTAATAATTTTATTGTTTGCAATAATTTATTTAACCAAATACATGTTATCATTTGCAACCAGAACTCTAAACATCTACATGGTTTACTAAATCTTGAGGATGTAACATTGAAATATAATTTATGGTTAAAAGAACTTACCTAAGTGAATTTCTACCAAAATTATATGAAATGTTACATCCGAAGAGATTTAGTACCCACCCTAACCCAGAGAAAGGTGAACCTATCTAACCCTTCAGTTGCAAATTCACAGCTAAGATACCTCTAAAATAAATGAAGGAACGAGATTGGAGGACGAGGGACCGATTGATGACCGGAATGAGTTGAAAAATCGTTATTTTCGCTCTGAAATGGTGTGACCATGCAGTGTATCCTGAATCGGACTACATGGTTTACTAAATCTCTTCGGATGTAACATTTCATATAATTTTGGTAGAAATTCACTTAGGTAAGTTCTTTTAACCATAAAATATAACTAAATTAAGGTTAGTCACTAAGGTCACTACATCATTTTAGTGTTAAAAAAAGTAGAACTTAAAAGATGTCTTATGTTTCTGGTGTTTAATACATACATACATACATATTCTCACGCCGTTAGTTTCCATCAGGTAGGCAGAGACTATCGATCGCCACTTTGTACTTGACACTTTTTTTATCGCCAATGTGGAAGGTAATGTTAGTAGAGGACGACCTCGGAGGACAGATTTGGATCAAATAGAAAACGTGCTCAAAAAGGCAGGTGTCCGCAGTATGAAGAATAAAAGAGCATGTATGAAAAGATTGATGGATGTAAACGAAGCCAGAGAGGTTTGGTGTTTAATGTAGACCAAAATTCAGTTTTTTATTATAAACGTTCACGAAAACTGGTTGTGAAGTGACGTGCATTTGAAGAATGGCTAAGAATTTCAAAATTATGCGCACCAAATTGGATTTATTAATAGGCAGACTATTTACATAATATATTAATATTAATAAGCCTAATTTAAGAAACTAAGTAAAGATAATATTTAAAAGCATTTCAGTTATTTTCATAGTCGGCGAATTCACTTGATATTGGCAGCTTGTATTAATTTCGCCTAGCTTGTTTCCTGTAGCTTCTATTACTTTAACCGACTTTAAAATAAGGGGTTAAAGGGGCTAAAAAAATGCAAATTTTATTTTTGCTTTATTTCATTTTGGTTCTTTATTTTATTTTTGCACAACGCCATCTATCGGACTTTGGATTCCAACTATCAACATTAGTTCTATATTTAGACTTAAGATGTCGTTGCAAGTACTATACTGAATTGCGTAACGTAATATTTTTCTTCTTGAACTCACAAAATTAATCATATCTTTTGATAGAGTGAACCGATTTCGATGAAACAAAAACTAAGTTATACCTCAAGTTACGTTTAATTTTTGTATATAAACATTTTCAGCATTAAATTCGTAGATTTTACGTTTTGCGCGCACAAACAAACATATAAACAGACAAACAGACAAACAGACAAAAAATTTAAAAATGATGGAAATGGGTTCTGTTACTTATCTGTTCACACGCTAGCTATTTTTTTTTTCAATTTCTTCAATGTACAAAAATTACTTTTCTACAGATTTATTATATGTATAGATTATAATAAAATACCTGAGTATCTTGCTCTCGTGCGAAAAAAAAAGCTAAAACGCAATATGTCAATGCCATCCCAAAAAAACAAAAAAGTTGATTGTGTCGTTAGCAACACGAAGAAATAAAAAAAACAGTCAAGTATGAGCCTGTTCGCGCTCGAAGGGGTTCGCGCCAATATCAATATTATCTTAATTTCACCTGTACTTGTGCGAACATATCTGTAATCATGGTAAAGTGCCACAACAGGTACTGCAATTGAACTTGAATTTGTTATCAGAACCCCCTTTTTTTTCATAATATTAGTATCGCGGCAACAGAAATACATATAAAATTCCATATTTGCAGCTATCACGGTTTGTTAAATACAGCTTGAAGACAGATAGAGAGATGGCGAAATCTTGATAATAGAGTCACATTTTTACCTTCAGTTACGGTACGGAACCTTAACATGCATAAATCATTTTTTTTACTAGCACAGTACATTCATACAATATCGCGCAAGCGTACGTACGTCAGTGCGTCATTTCAATTGCGTGTAACAACGTCAGACCAAAAAAACAGGATGACATAATAGAGATCTAAATTTGTAATAATTAAACACAAGTGAACTAGTCAAACGTACGCGTACAAGGACATGATAAAAAGTTTAAAGCTTTTTGAACTAAAGCTCAATACTGCGTAGAATCAGCTTAGAATAGCACTAGCCCTATCTAGCCCATCCCTTCTAGTGGGTATCGTATGAGGCAGGCGATGTAGCTATTCGATAGGAATATCAAAGTTATTGTTTGTATTTTCCAGCCTTGGTGTATAAAACTATAAAAATACAAGCCCTTACAAAATTTAAATCTTTTTGTTCATTCTTCTTCTTCATTCATTCTTTATTTATAAGCCCTTACAAGTTAAAAATCATAATAATCATACATCTTAATTAAGCTTATGACCTACAGCATAGCTGATTTACAGAATCGGCCAAATGTGAAGGTCGAGATATTAAAGGAAAAGGTTACAAATCATTCGTTTCTTTTGAAACTTACATCTACATAATTTGTAATGGGATTTCACATTATTGATTGTAACAGGTTTGGCACAACGAGCAAGTATTCCAATTTAATTTTAATTTACTGAAATCAAGCTGAGGGTTCATTTCCCTCATCAGAGTGTTTATGTCATCAACGAACGTGATAGCTCAATGGGTAGAACACCGGTTAACGTGCAAGCGACTAGTGTTCAAATCCCGGGTCGGGCCTACACCAATTTGTCTTTTCTAAAGACATATGTGTGGTTAATTTATCATGGTTGTTAACGGTGAGGAAAAACATCGTGAGGAAACCCACATGACTGAGTTGTACTTAGTCATGTGACAGTGTATTCGTACAAAACGGCGATAGGCCTGCCCCCTATCACGTGAGTACACTGTCCATGCAAAACGTGGGTACCATGAACACCAGGTGACAAAGTCACGTGATGTTCAGAAGTACTAGTACCTCTGCCAACCCCTTCGGGGATATTCGGCGTGAACGTTTATGTTTAAGTAAGTTTATGTTCATTACAAACTAGTATAGTCTGCCCCGGCTTCACACAGATGGTGTTAAGTATTTTTTACTGCTTCCCTCCTACGTTATTAAGCGTGATGATATATATCCTATGTTGCTTCTGAAAGTCTTAGCTTTCCATTGATGAAAGAATTTTTAAAATATGTTAAGTAGTTTTTGAGCCTATTTATTACAATCAAACAAAGTTTCTCCTTTATAATATTAGATCGGTATAGTAGTTTTTGAGCCTATTCGTTACAATCAAACAAAGTTTTCCTTTTAAAATATTATTATAGTCTATTTAGTACAAATGAATATTTATAGGTATGAACAAGAGGTCGTTTACTGTTCGAAATTCGTTTATTGTTTCCTTGACAACTTCAGTAAAACTATAGTCAAATAATATTTAAGACAAACAACATTAATACATTCTCAAATTAAACACAGACAGTGAGAATAAACAAGTGTAGTGTACATGAATGCGTGTCAAGTCAAATGGTAGTGTATGTAACGCATTTTTCATTGATTCATAAATACATATACTCACGCCGTTAGTTTCCATTGCGGTAGGCAGAGACTATCTATTGCCGCATCTTTGTACGCTACTGGCAAACCTATCGAACTTCGTCTACATTCGTCAATCTTTTATTCTCGTCACTTCCGATGCCTGCTTTTTTTAGCAAATGCTCCATTTGATATCAATGTGTCCTTCGTGAACGTCCTCTACTAACATTAACTTCCACATTGACTCTATAAATCTCTTTAACAATTTCATTGATCATGTGTTTTAAAGACATAATTTAATTTAAAAAAAAAACTCTACGTAAATTGTTAGTGCCAATAAGCTCCTTCGTCTGCGAAGCTTTCTTTTTTTCCAAAAATTTTCTATACGAATTAATCTAAAGAAATACTATTTTATTTAAAGTATGTGTGACCAATATTATTTATTACCGATGTCATTTATTTCCATATAAAATACTATAATACTAAGTAGAAAAAAAGATATAGCTAAGAAATACAGTTTGTAAATATATACGTTTCCCCAAGAACAGAATGGCACAACTATATTATTTCCTAATCCCACATATATGGTAATACCACGATTGACACTACACACGGAAGTTCCGGACCATACAAGGTAAAAATGGCTAAACACGTAATATTTATATCTAGGTTAAGTTGATTTAAACTATAAATCAAGCTATGTATTTAATTTATGGGTAAATTATTCAAATCAATCTAGTTATATTTTTAAATACATGGAATTTTTTGAAAATAATTAAACTATTAGGTTTATTCTTTCGTGCATAAAAGTTGTGTAGCGTCGGCTTAGAATAACACTACCCCATTTCGTCCCGTGGATTTTCGTGAGATGTTTTTAAGTGAATTTTGGGCGATGCTGTAGGCAGATCCATTACAAAAACCTTTTATTTTACTATCTTTTCCCCACTCAATTTCCAAAAGTGGCTGGGGGATTTTATGTTCTGAAGTTCTGGCTACCCCTTTTAGGGATCCATAGCCGTGAGTTTATGCATGTATGAATATATGGATAAAAAGTTTGTAAAAAGAGTAGAAGCTTTGGTAACACATTTACAACTTTTACAACAAGAACTTAAACCTCTGCCTCTCTTATGGAGAATATTGGACCATTACAATGCCTTATCTGCATAGCTATGCAATATCGTTTTTGACATTGTATCAAAGTTAAGTTCATGCCATGTGGTGTTTCCATATAAACTATCGAAGAAACCGTTAGCGATGACATTATAACGTAATATGACACTTAATTTAAATGACGTCACTTCGGTAAAGGAACATACATACATATACTCACGGCTGTAAATCCCTAGAAGGGGTAGCTAGGAATTATAAATTCCTCAGCCACTTTTGGAAATGATAATGGGGAAAAGATGGTAAAAATAAAGGTTATTGGTGATGGGTCTCCAACCGCATCGCCCAAAAATCCCTTTAAAGCTTCAATACCGTTAGTCGCCTCTTACGTACACCCACCGGAAGAAATGGGGTAGTGCTATTCTAAGGTTATTATCAGGTTATACTTTAATTCTTCTATAGGTACATATACATACATATAAATTCACGTCAATAAATCTGATAGAAAAGGTAGCATGAGCTTCAGAGCTACAAATTACTCATAAACTTCTGGAAGCATAGGCGGGAAAATATTATAAAATAAAGGATATCTGGTAATGGGTCTGCAGCTACATCACTTAAAAATCATTTAAAGAGCACTAAAACCCGAAGTGTTATTCTATGGCCATATTGATGAAGATTATGTAGAAATAAATATGATTGGATTAAATAGAAAATGTGCTCAAAAAGGCTGGTGACCGAAGTATGAACAATACAAGAGCATGTATGTGAACGAAGCTAAGGAGATTTGCCAGGATCCTACAAAGTGGAGATCGGTAGTTTCTGCCTACCCCAATGGAAAATAACAGCGTGATTTTATGTATATATGTGTGTTGTATCAAGTTTTATTCCAACGCCATATTGGGAGACAAAATAAGCATAATTATGAAATAAAGAAGGAGATGAATGCGAATACGGATGTTGGATTGAGCGGAAATTGATAATTGCATTCTTGTGGAACCGGATTTCAGGAACTCAAGGAACTTTTATGCTAAAGTGTACCTTTTTACTAACCCTTCGTCTTCACGCTCATCAAGGAGGTTGTGCTATTCTAAACAGAAACTACTCACTTTTATTTCTGTTTATGATATTATACAACCATGATAAATTAACCACACATATGAGTAAAGAAAATACGAATTTTTGTAGTCCCTACCCAGAATTAGAACCGACGACGCCTGTCTACATGACAGGGGGGTTTTCGACCCAGTGAGCTATCACGGTGTATATTAAATAAAAATAATACAGTAAAATATTATGGTTGTTAACAGTGAGGGAAGAAGGAATACACTGTCACATGCATGACTAAGTACAACAGTGAAATCGAACAAAACAGATCAGCCTGCCCCCCTATCACGTGGATGCACTGTCCAAGCAAAACGAGGATACATACTACACCAAGTAACAAATGTGCCACATGATATTTATATGTATTAGCATCTCTGCCACCTCGTTGGTTACCTTGACAGTTGAGTATGTTTGTAAACACAACGACTACAGAGTGACCGGGGATATGTTCAACATTATTGAACAAGTCATAAAAAGCTAAAGAATAGCTGCATTATAAATTACAATTTGTAAAACAATGATCGTTAGTTTGAGTACAGTCGCCATCAGATATATCGGAGCGGCCGAGGTACTCAAATATATCTGAGCAGCAATAAATTTCAATAAATTCTTTACGGTAAATAAGGTCAAAAAGCTCTGAACATCCAATTCGCCACAAATATATGAGCAGTGGTTTTTCAATTAAATCTGAACACCCAAAGAGACAATAATATCTGAAAGCACAACTCGTCAAAGTTATCTGCTCAGACAGGGTGATCATAAATATCTGAACATTTAAGGAAAATATACCTTAAAGCACTAAGCATACAGTTTAAAATTCTTAATCGTACTACGCTAGAATACATTTTCTACACAACCACCATTTGGTTTTATCAATGTCAAAACTAAAAAGAGTCTTCTGCTGGGAGGTATGCCCCACTGGTTGTACGGTCCCAACTAGTTGTACGGTTAGTATATTATTAGAAAAAAATTACTAAGTCATTCCCCACTGACCAAACCCCATTTTTTGACAGAAACAGGTAAGCACATGGTGTTAATAGAGGAATGGGTTTGTAGTTGTATAATTTTCACCGGTACAAAAACATCAAGAGGTAAAATAACTTAGAATTTTTGAAACATGTATGCCATTTTTTACATTGTATGTACCAGGGTAGCATAAATATAAATGCAGCTTTAATAAAATGAAAGGATAAACTAGTTTTTGCAAAATTGTACTTTTTCCTGCTGTTTTCTGTAACGTATTATACGTATTCATATATATAATTATAACGTAATATATAGCATTATATTAAATGAGGACAATAAATCTTAAGACTTAATAAATAAAATAGAAAAAAAAGAACATGAATTCTTGATAAAAATAAACACAAGTTAGGATTTGAACCCTAACGCAACGGATTACAATTATGATTTCTATTCACTAAACCGCTAGGCCATGGTGACTTACACGAAAGTGGATGAAATATTGCAAAGCATTCGTACTTATTTAAATCTGGCAGCTTTTATATTACCATAGATATAGAAGCACATGGATTAGCAGTAAGTGACAAACGTCATAGCATAAACGTCAACAAAGGCAGGACCTCTCAGAGACGATAAATTCCTACAACGATTTTGACATAAAACATTAAAGAAAATAATTGACTTATTTAACCTTAATGATTTTTTGATTAAGTGATTAATATTTAATAACTTAATCAAAGTGAAAAAAATAAATCTAAATCCAATACATATTCTTTGGCAAACACAAAATTATTAGCCATTTATGTCCAAACTAAGACTGTATTACACTTCTGTCTACTGTGTAATAAATAATTACAGGTCTATATGATCTTAAACCAAAGTTTTCAATGCAAATATATGATAAAAAATATCTTGTGTCATCATAGTACTACAATTACTGTAAAGTTTACAATTGGGCAAAAATAACAAATACGTGAATTTTTGTTAATTTTAATAGGGCTAGTATGGGATCCGCCACACTAATGTCACACACACACATTCATTTACGCACACCGTTGTACTTTTTTTTGGTCTCGCCTGTCGTATTTGTATTGCCAATTTATATACGTAATTATAGCATAATAAATCTGCGAATCTATATATATAAAAGAAAGTGGTGTTAGTAACACTATTAACTAAAAATTGTTAGAGAGGTAGCTTAGAACCAGGAAAAGGACAAAGGATATACAAGTGGATTGGCCTAGCTTCGCACGGGTAGCGTAGTTTTAAAAATATCTGAGGTTTCTTCAATCGCTGCTCAACCTTTGTGAAATTTAGCACCACTTATAGCACTCCTGAATAGATTGGCTTTGTGATTGTGAAAGTGCTTTAATGAACGGTTCAGTATCTCCGACAACAAACCCATGCAAACAAAGAATCAGAATTTCAAACTTTGCATACATCATACATATACTCACGGCTATCTTTTGCCCGCGCAACCATTACTAAAAAATAATCCAGCATGATTCAGTATTCACGTGCGACGACGTTAAATAAGATATGAATGAGAGAACTATAAATGTTAGAGTAAACAAATCTAATCAGGTTGCACCGAACTGCTAAGCTATCAGGAGTTACACGTGTTATTGTGAGTCAACCATAAAAGATAGACATACGCTGTTGAAGGATATTTTTTAGACAATTTTATGGCAAATATTTCCGTGATACATGATTTTTATGTAACTGTAACCATTAACGCTGCACACGCGACGGAAGCTTAAAAAATGGAGTAACTTCTCCCGTTTTCCCAAAATTTCCCTTCACTACTCTGCTGAAAAGTACACTATGACCTGCCTAGGAGTATGACGAATAATTCTACCAAGTATCGTTAAAGTCCGTCGAGTAGTTTTTGTTTCCATAAGGAACATACAAACCGACAGACAGACAGACGGACAGAAAGACAAAAATTTTACTGATTGCATTTTTGACATCAGTATCGATCACTAATCACCCCCTGATAGTTATTTTGAAAATATATTTAATGTACAGAATTGACCTCTCTACAGATTTATTATAAGTATAAATATCATCATGCTAAATATCGTAGGGAGTAAGCAGTATAAAAACTTTACACCATCCGTGCGAAGCCTGGGCGGACCACTAGTATTTGATAAAATACATGCAATTGGCAAATATTTTATTCAAATGTCTTTCTTGTTACAAGACTGTAAAGTTGCTTTACGCAGATTTCTATTTTGTATACCTACTCATTTTGATACGATTTCATTTAAACTGTATGCCTAGTGCTTTAAGGTATATTTTCCCTGAATGTTCAGATATTTATGATCACCCTGTCTGAGCAGATAACTTTGACGAGTTGTGCTTTCAGATATTATTGTCTCTTTGGGTGTTCAGATTTAATTGAAAAACCACTGCTCATATATTTGTGGCGAATTGGATGTTCAGAGCTTTTTGACCTTATTTACCGTAAAGAATTTATTGAAATTTATTGCTGCTCAGATATATTTGAGTACCTCGGCCGCTCCGATATATCTGATGGCGACTGTACAAGTGGTATAATCTGTTACTTACAATGTAATAACGACGGAGTTAAGAAAAACTACGCCCAAATCAAGTGAATTCTTCGTTTGCGCACTTAGTTTAAAGTATTACACTCGCTTATTGTCATATCGTCGCTCAAAAAATTTGGAATTCAGCGACTAAAATCCACTAAACTACTACTACTACACACAAGTGTGACATTAGCATAATTTAGTGCACGTTGACGGTCGCGTCACATGTGTTCAAGTGCACCCTTTAACAAAAACAAGGATGTACTTAATCCCGGAGCATTTAAAAGTTACTTCCACTTTTAAGAGTAATATTTATTGATATTTGTGCAGTGGCGTTTTTTTCATAAATTACTTATTTATATATTTAGTGCTGTCTTTACTCTATTTATTAAAATTAACTCAAAGTTCCAACAGTGTGGCACATTTGTTTTATAACGTTGCATAACTGAGCGAGACTGTACATCCGGATTTCACATATTTATTTTTAGTAATATATTTTTTGGGAAACGTATAGCAACTGAAAATGTGACAAGATTAAATTAAACTAATTTAGTAAATTAACCTATATATTAAAATAGTTGTATTCAAGCAAATAGTTGTTTTCCGTTAAAATAGCATCAATGTATTTCGATTAGTCTTTACAAGGCAGCGCGACTTTCTTCTAAACGAAAACATCGCGTAATAATTAAATTATTAAATCTAGATAATTTGGTTGACAATTGACAAGGTTAACATAATATAAAGTCAATCGTAAGTACTGAATGAATTATGTTAATAATAACATTTGCATGTTCAATCTTCTCTTAATTTTTCTTTAATTTATACCAGCATTCTGTTAAACAAGGTTCATGGCCACAAAAAATAATTTTAGCGGGGTTCGAAACGTGTAAGACAACTAAGGCGTCGTGACCTTGACCCCGGTTTAGCACATCACTGATGCAGAGGAACTCGACCAAAGAACAATTATATTTTTATTTAATTAATACCCTGAACTACTATGACGAAATGTGAAGAATGTGAATATTGTATGATTTTTAGTTTAGTTTTAGATTTTAGAGGTACAAAAAGTTGTTTTAAAAGAAAATAATACGGGATAATGTACGGGAGATAGAGAGAATCATAGAGCTATGTTGAGATTACATGAGTGGACATAGGGGTTAAATGTATATGTTATTTTTAAACGACGAGTTAATAAAATTCGAACTTTATTGAAATCATCTTAGTAATTAAGTATATCAAAGTTTCATAAATACAAGTCTAAATATTTATTTTTATATATATATTTAGTTATCAATTTGTGTATTATATGCATTATGCAGGATATTTGTGTATGTGTGTTATATCGATATGATATTTTTATCTAGTAATATGTATTAGAGATGCGCCGAATACTAATTTTACCGAGTACCGAGTACCAAGTATTACTCGGTCTAAAGTTTGTCGAACTCGGTACTCGGCCGAGTTACTCGGTTCAATCTAAGAGGGCTTACGGAAGGTACGGAGGGTACGGAAAGAAGACAAGTCTAAACAAGTTTGCTATGCAATGACAAATGACCCCTCCTTCCGCCCCCGCGGATCCCGGTCGGTTAATCAGTAGTTTTATTATAGAACAATAATAGAAAGCACGAGTAACAATTAAAAAATATCGCGGTTCGTGTTAGATTACAGTTTATTACTGTTCAGTGACTATGGACAATATGAGTGTACGCAAAAGATCGCGCATTTGGATATTTTTTGACGAGATTGAAGAAGATAAAACGAAAGCATAATGTTCCTTGTGCAATTCTTTGATTTTGCGTAGTGTTGTCGGTCGTAATGCTTCTACAACAGCTATGTTAAATCATTTAAAAACTAAACACAAACTTGAGGCAAAGGATTTGCAAAACGAACCTCTTCCTAAGATTTCTCGACCTCCCGACACGGCACCTTCAACTTCATCGTTGCACTTTCAACATCAAATGCAACAAAGGTGCAACAAACCCTTCGGGAGTCCACTGTTGCAAAGTGGGACATAAACGACTTGCGTTCTAAAGAAATTCACAAATCTATAGCTGAAATGATAGCCACTGACAACCAACCGGTATCCGTGGTAGAAGATATTGGATTTCAAAGACTACTACACATTTTGAAGCCTTGATATCAGGTCCCGGGGAGAAAATACATGAGCGAAGTAGTCATTCGTTCATTGCAAATCCTTTACTTCTAACTAACTTATCACTTTAACCGAGTTATTCGGCCAATTGTACCGAGTTACTCGGCCGAGTACGAGTATCAAAAACACGCCGAGTATGCCGAGTACCGAGTAGTAACCGAGTACTCGGCCCATCTCTAATATGTATATATATATAATTATATATATAGTATAGTAACACATTATTGTTTTATTAAGATAGTCCGTGGTGTGACACATTATGGTTCTGGCTGAAAACCAGTTTTAAAGGCATATGCCTTTAAATAATGCTGAGCCAGAAGCCAATTCTTTGCCTTTGTGTGCTTTTATTCCTTTTAGTATTTTTAATTTTGTTGTTATTTGTTTTCGATTATTTTACCACGTACTTTTAATATGGCTATAATAATTTGTGAATTGTTTGTATTTTGTCTCAGTTGTGCCCTTAGACAATGAATAAATACTATCTTTCTTTCTTTTTTTTTTCATTTTTATTTTGTCTTTAGTGTTTGTCGATAACTACTATTGTATATTATTTCAAAACAATACGTAATATATTCCTTACAAGATATAAACTATTCATACACGAGTTTTTAAACATCTCTAGCTTTGAACACAAAAAGGTCTACAAATCTACAAACCTCTATCCATTTCCATCCTGAGCGTCACAATTTGTCTCCGCACATCCACGAACAACCACAGCACTGTAGCCGCAGACACAACACACACACACAAAGACAACGCCGCTGCCAATCTCATGAAAGGTTTGGACCTTCGTCTCCTCGAGGTTCTTCGGCCCCAGGGTTCTCCTTCGTCACTAGATGCTGATAAGAGTCTACCGCCTCGACCTCCTACGCCACCGACTAGAGCGTCTAGTTCTCGTCGTTTCCTCATTTTCTTGCCTACCCTCAGCGGGACGGCGGCATGGACCCCGCTTTCCATATTCCTTAATATGCTACCGCATCCGAGAGAAGCGTTTGTGAGACAAGTCTCTGCTGCGGTACGCCGAGCAACACTGACGAGTGGCGGAAGTTTTCCTAAAAGTCGCGACGCTCAAATTACCATCGGTAAACTTTGTATGATTTACACCTTTTAGATTAATAGTTTGTGATAATAAGTGTTAAGTAAAATATATGAGGCGTAGGTATTGGTGCTGAGTAAATAATTGAACAGATTGAACCGAACGAACCAAATATATACATTTCAGTACAAGTTATAAAAGAAGGCGTATTCGTAGTTCTAGATCTAGAATAATAGATTTGTCCCTGCCAAGTTGTGTTTTAAGAAAGAGTTGCTGTTGGTGGACAAACTAAAGTCATACGCAAAAACTAAGTCTCAAATTCTAAACAAACATAAAAAGACAAAAATTTTTGATAAAGTTAAAAACTAACATAAGCATATAATATGTATAAGCAACAAAAGACAATTATGCCGCTAGCTATGAGTTATTGCTAGATGTAATTTCCAAATAAAAAGTGAAGTTTTAAGCTAAATTACTTATGGGGTTCATGTTAGAAGTTGTATCGTCGCGATATTTTACGTCACCGTAAACAACTTTTATCAATATATTCAATATTAACAACTAAATGAATATGACAATAATTGAGTCTGAAACAATTAATGACCGCTGCTTCATTGTATGTGCGTCGAGATGAATTGGATTTAACAAACATAATAATGAAAATTTATGTTAACTAAGAGTATGAGCAAATTTATTTATTTATTTATTTAATTGAAGAACATAAAACAGAATACAATCAATATTACACTAACATAATAGAACATAGAAAATAGGGCTAGATCATATTCCTAGGTATATGTCCCTAGCATACACACAATATAATTATGATTATTTTGGAAAATTTTACACAATTAATATTATCGTTAAGTGAAAAACAGAAAAATGATTACAATAAATTTACTAGTTAATATAGAATTAAACATTGCTGGGTATATCATTCTGTTCGGTAAATTCTAACATAGAACAGACTGACTACCGACTAAACTTTTAGATTCCAATTATTCTAAAGGCGTCAAAATAAAGTCTATGCAAGTGTACATAAATAGAACCGTAAAACAACAAATCAATAAAAAATAAAGCACCGTATAACCTAGGGGCTCGGCCGTTCCTAGATGTAAAACCGAAGGTAAACCTGTACTTTGAACGTACCATGCGTGACCATACAGTAGCACAGTCAGAAGGCTTTATACTAATCACCATTATCGATGGCATTGAAATCGATGTTCTAATAACCACCGGTGACATTGAAACATCTATTTACAACCTTGATCTTGATGTGTCGGCCTACAAATATATGAGACGTTTGGTCAATACGATTGTTTATTTAAGTTTTACATCGCAGCTATGTAAATCAATAACTTGTATCTTGTATTACGCGACAAACAAGTGCTATAAGATTGATAGTTATGTTCTTTTTATGTCCGTTTTATCGTTAAATTGAAGACAGTTTAATGATTTAAATTCGAACATTTATCACTATTCTAGCAATCTTTTCGTTAGGTTAGATTAACATTACAGCTCTTTTTTTAATAAATTGTGTTTCCCAAATTTTAGTGTGAATTTATAATTGAAAGTCTTTCGAGGGTTTTCCCCTCCTAAATGAGGATAAAAACATCGGTTTTATCACTTTAATTACTTAATCCATCCGTTCCATTATTTTGTCATATTACTAAGAAAAGAAAAAGTACAATTTGAAATCATTTTAAAGACCTTGCATTGACTTAAAAATAATCTCGCCTCAATGCATAGAGCTAAGTTGTTTTTCAATGTATCAAATAGTATTACTTCTTTTGCAGACTATTTTTAAGCTTTAAATAAATAAATAAGCCTAGTCTATATCACTGTAGTAAAAAGATAAGAGGATAACTACTAGTAGAACATTAAATACAGACAGAAATAAAGTTATACACTATAGAATTATAATTTGTTATTAAGTAGCGGTAGTGCAGGACAGAAATCGATAGAGAGGATTAACAATTTAAATGTGTACAAGGTTGCTTGCAACCATGGAGAACTATTATAAAATCATATTACATTGCCAAAACCATAATAACTATCATTCGAGAAGAAATTATAAAAAACAGTATCTAGTATATTCGCAAACATTGACCGTATAAACATAATCAGTTTTACAGATAGTCGATAAATCACGAAAGATAAGATTACGAGAGATTGTAGAACAATACAAGCGAGTCGTATCGCCGTATATTATCGACCAAAGTAAGGGTGAATGGAAATAGTTGGCACATGCGCGGTGCAAATGCGACAGGGGTGCGAAAATGTATTTCGAAAACAAATAATCAGAATCAAACGGCACTAAAAAGGAAAATTATGACAAAAATATATGTAAAAACCACTTCAAAATCGAATACGTGTAAATCATACTAAAGTTTGAGTTTAGCACTCTGATATCAAATATTGAAACTCTGAGCTAATTTACGATAGCTAAATATTATCGATATTTAGTAGTAAATTATAAAAGTACCAGTAAATCACTTTAAGCCAAAAATTAGCACTAAATAAAGGTGGTAATTTGAGCGTAGTAAAAGTAGTAACACTAAAACACTTCGCACACGGAGATGTCACGGAACGAACTGTCTGTGACATCACTAAAGGCGCGGCGTGCGCATGCGTACTAGGGAATGCAAGTTTGCGAACCATTAGGGGTAACTTTTTTGATAGCTTAGAATGGAAAGCAGTTTGGGAGTCGTATAAGTTGTAAGTTATCTTGGGAGTGGCTGAGATAGATAATATTCAGTTTAAGCTATTTTACATAGAGGGGAAAGTTTAAAGAATTACACCACGTATGAAAATATGCCGAGATAGTGGTGATAAATACTAAAACAACTATGCAAATTTTTCTGCACGTTCAGATCCATGAGTTTACTGCGAGTATTACTTTAAATGTATGGTGGATTGAAGGAAAATAAAAAAAACTCGATTAAATTCATTCGGGTTCCTTACCAATATTTTAAAACACTTGAAAAATATCTATGTTCCATGGGAGCCCCCCTTAAGTGTTAAATTGATGTACAATTAGAATTCGGAAAATAATGGTCGTTTGCAAAACTCTAACTGGAAGAAGCCACCGAAAGAAGTGAGCTGTCGAAAACACGTCGTACTTAGTTTGAGAATAGCTAATTCATATTAATACTACTAGCTCACCCGGCAAACGTTGTTTTGCTATATAAATTATTTTAAGGATTTTTCTAGTCTATAAAATGAAAATAAAATGTTAGGGGTGGACAACCTTTAGGAGTTATAAACCTATTCTCGTTCTCGGACCTACCGAATGTGTATGCAAAATTTCATTCAAATCGGCCCCCTGATTACGTATCTTTTGCGACTGTCGATTGTGTCGCAAGTTCCACGATTGTCGCTGTCAATGTCATAAATTTGTATGTGATTTGACACTTTTGACAGCGACAATATAGCAATTTGCGACACAATCGCGGTTGCTAAAGATACATAATCAGGGGGGCGGTCCAGCCGTTTCGGAGGAGTCTGGTGACAAACACTGTGACACGTGAATTTTATATATTAGAAGTAAATAAGTAAGATATTAATTTTCAAATCACATACCTTTAGAAGTAATAACATTAACAGTACTTATAAATATTACGCTTATAGAAGAATTGCTATATTTGAAATATTGCTACGGTTTCGTTATTTTAACCTTCAAGTAGTATTTTAATTAGCAACACTAGGCTAATCCATATTTTGTTTATAACACTGAACAAAGTACTGTAAGGTTCTAATTATATTTTGGTCAGCAGATGTTGTTGAAATTGTGTTTTTGTAATATGTGCCATCAATTATTTGAGGGTAAACTTATATGTTAATATTTATTTTTAAGTATTACTGTTTTCTCAAATCATTTATAATTATATTATGATTATTCATAGTTAAAAGACATTAGTTTGATTAATTGAAATGGATTTGTTATCATTGCAAATATTCAGTGTCTATATTATATATAAAGTTATATTCAATGATTATATCTTGGTATTATGTTTTGTAAAATCATTTCTATTTATTTAATGAATTTCCATAACACTATAATGCTTTAAATTTAGTAAATTAGATAAATTAGTTAAAATAAAGTGTTTTTGTGTAGAAGGGGAAAGTTGTTTACACGTGTGTATAAATACCCTGACTACACCAACTGACGTCATTCGGTTTCTGGCTTTTGAAGTGTGAACAACTTGTATTTGAGGTTATCGTGAATAGTTTGTACATAAGAAATATACAGAGTTCACTGGAAGACTAGAAGTTTTATTATAACATCCTGAAGTCTAACATCTCAGAAGTGGAAGAAAATTCTACGTCTACAAGCGTTGTAAAAGGTGATGTAATTCATTTTATTTCTTTTAATTTATTACTGTACTATGGGGTAATTAAAACAACATATATATTCAAGTGTTTCATTGAATGTTAAACCGATAGGTTCAGTTTGTGGCAATAGCTACCCCTTATCGTTCTAATTAGGATTTGAGTCTTTGGCGGAACAGAACTTGTATCCGGTTGGGGCTGCTCTCCAGTGGTATTGGTTCAGATCACCGGAAACACCTATTTATATATATTATTGAAATATTCTAAATTTTAATATTCTCATTTCACTTTATAGTAACCACGTAAAATATATGTATGGATTTTATTAGATAATGTTGAAACCAATGAAATAATAATAACGTGATAAACTTTAATAAAATAGTATTCCTAATTGGTGGATTTTCTACTATAATGAATTAATGATACATATGGTTTATATTTGCATGTTATTAATAATAAACACATATCGACGGGGTCTCTTATTAAATGGAAAAGATAGGAATGTTATTTCCTAGATTGAATATAACTCAATGATCTAAAAATTAGCTAAATTCAGTAGAAGACCTTTCACTTGCTTGACAGGATTTTCTTTTTATGGACACCGTGCAGATTAAAAATAAATATTGTTTAATTATTTGAATGTTTACAATTGGTGTTAAACAAACAATAATATTGGTGATGTATGAGGGTGTCAGTGACCCTCGCACTAGGCTAATACCCTGTATCGTGAGTAGTCTTAATATAGAGTGTAATTCTAACGTATTTACCAAGGTTGAAAGGTGGCTTATTCAAGAATAAATATTAATTACTAGTAGTACTACAATATATACTAATTAGATACTACTATTGATACATATAAATAAAGTAAATGTATATCCATGGTGTTATTGTTAGTACGGGAGTTTATTGAATAATGCACATTATAGTTCCTACATTATTCTGATCCTTGTTTTTTAAGCCAAATTTGTGTTTTCATTTTATTGCTTCTTTCACTGTTCAGAGTTGTAGTTCTGCTTTGTTATTGGGGCAGGTAATAAGGGAAATTTTGACCGAAAGTGGATGGCTCTACTCTAATTTCTCTATGGGTTAACATGATTTCATAGTTCATTGAATTTATGGTTTTATAACTTTACTTTAAGTTTCAGGACAATGGAAGGAGAGAATGAACAGCGACGCTTGGAGACTCCTTCTAGGAGCCGCACTCGGCATAGATCCCGAGTTGCCCATGCATCGCGCAGTAGAAGCCCTGTGCGACGCTCCCGGAGCCGTAGCCAGCGAGTGCTGTCAGTGGTCGAGCAAGAGCTCGACCGCGCCAGGGAACTGGTTCGAGAGAAGGAGTTGGCGGTGTTACGTGAGCGACATGACCGAGTGCGCAGCGCACGACGAACAAATTCTGGAGCGACAGATCACATTGTGAATGTTAAGGATGTGTTTACTTCCTACATGCAACTACCTACACCCATAAAGATCGGTGTTGCTAAAAATGGAGCTTCGGTACTTGCGTTCGGTAAAGGGAGAATAGAGGTGACAACAAATTTAGGAATTTTTGGTTCAATCGATGATGTTTTGTATTCACCAGAGGTAAGGTATAATTTATTATCGGTAAATCGCATACAGCAGACTGGTATGTCGGTTATTTTTGGTAATAATTGCGTTCAAATATTAAGCAAAGAAAATAAATGTTATATGACTGGGAAGAATATAAATAACTTATTTAGTATTACTTTTCCAATTAATAAATCTCAGTGTAATTTAAATATAGCTTCTGAAAATCAACAAGATAGTTTAAAAGAATATAAATTGTGGCATGGTCGACTTGGCCATTTAAATAAACAAAAATTTAATATTTTAAAAAATGTAGTTGATGAACGCGACTGTAAAATTATTGATAATATTGTAATACCTACGGACGAGTTATGTGAGCCTTGCATACTCGGCTCGATTACCTTTTTCTGAAAGTAAAGACAAGACTAATAATAACCGACCATTGTTTATTATCCACTCTGATGTATGCGGCCCCATTAAGCCTACTACTATCGACGATAAAAATTATTTTGTAACTTTTATTGACGATTTTACGCATTATACTGTTACATATTTAATGTATGCTAGGTTAGAGGTACTTAAATGTTTTCAAGATTTTAAAGCTAAGAGTGGGAATCTATTTAACTTCAAAGTAACTAATTTGTATTGTGATAATGGGCGAGAACATCTGTCTAATGAGTTCAAAAATTACTGTGTTTGCAAGGGGATAACTTATCATTTAACTGTACCATACACGCCACAGCAAAATGGTGTCGCAGAGCGCATGAATCGTACGTTAACCGAAATGGCGCGAACATTGGTTACAAGTGCGAAGTTAGATAAGTCATATTGGGGTGAAGCTATATTAACATCTACATATATAACAAATAGACTGCCCACAAAAGCGCTTCCTAATAATAAAACACCATACGAAATGTGGCATAATAAAACACCGAAGATTAATCATTTAAAAATATTCGGTTCTACTGCATATGTTCATGATAAAACAAAGGGGTCGAAGTTTGATGAAAAGTCTTTTATAGCCATACTAGTCGGTTACGACAGAAATGGTTATAAATGAATAAATGTAGAAAATTATCAGTTCCTAATTGCAAGGGATGTTGTATTTGACGAGTTGAATTTCGAATCCTCTAGACCTGTCAACAATTTGGTGCGAGTTGAAATTCCCGCCGAAATTAATAAACCCGATAGTGAATCGGCAAAGTTAAGAGGCAACAAACACGGTAGTCCCCTCATGAGCTCGGAAGCTGGACCTTCATCTAGCAAACTGAGACGTAGTGAAAGAATTCAAAATTTGCCCACAATTGATTATAAACAATTAGATGATCCTGGCTCTTATCTATCACTTACAGCAAATATAATGTTACCTAATAATTATGACGATATTTTTAATAGAGATGATACTAGTAAATGGTTAAAAGCAATAGAAAATGAAATAGAGTCTATTAATAGTAATAATTCATGGAGTCTTGTAGAAAGACCTCACAATGTCAATATTATTAGTTCTAAATGGGTTTTTACAATCAAAAATAATGAGTTGGGTGAGCCTACACGGTATAAAGCGCGACTAGTAGCCCGTGGCTTCACACAACAATACTTACAGGACTGTGACGAAACGTTCGCTCCAGTAGCACGTATTACAACCTTTCGATTCATTTTAGCACTTGCAAATCAGTTTGACTTACATGCCCATCATATGGATGTAAAAACCGCGTTTTTAAATGGAATCCTTAAAGAGGACATCTATATGGAAGTGCCAAAGGGCGTTTCAGCGAGTCCTAATCAAGTTTGTAAATTAAATAAGACATTGTACGGTTTGAAACAATCTTCTCGGTGTTGGTTTGAACGTTTCGATCATACTCTTAAGGCTATCGGTTTTGAGCATTCACAGGTCGGCCCTTGTTTATATATTTTAAATAAAAATAGTATGAATGAAAATGTATACATTGTTCTTTATGTAGATGATCTGTTAATTTGTACAAAAAGTGAACAAAATATGGATTTATATAAAAAAAAACGTTTAATGCAAGAATTCTGTATGACAGATTTAAATGAAGTGAAACTATTTTTGGGCATTAAGATACAACGAACTGAATGTATGTTAACTTTGGATCAATCTTTATACCTAAAAAGTGTTTTGAGCAAGTATTCCATGAGTGATTGTAATCCATCAAAATCACCATTTCCATCAAAGTTAGATCATGTAGTTTTAAGTTCAGGTGCACATTATGATGCACCTTGTAAAAATGTCATAGGGTGTCTTATGTATGCGATGCTATGTACGCGGCCAGACATTTGTGCAGCAATAGATAGATAGATAGATAGATAACTCGTTTATTTATGTTAACATAACACCACATACAATATTAAAAACAATACATAAAGTGAAAAAAAAAAACAATATTTTAAACTTAAAATTAGTGCTATGGTAACACAAACTAGGTCCTAACTCAGTGCTTGATATTGCCAATAGGTATTCTAAGTCGATATCAAAGTAAAAATAATGAGGAGTTATGGAATTGCTTAAAACATCTATTGAGGTACATAAAAGGCACTGTTGATTTAAAGTTGACCTATGTAAAATGTAACTATAAACAGCTGGTTGTTGGTTATGCAGATTCTGATTGGGGAGGCGACATAACTGACAGAAAGAGTACAACTGGACATGTTTTTAAATTGTTCGATAATTGTACAATATCGTGGAATACACGAAAGCAAAACACTGTCGCTGCTTCCTCAACGGAAGCTGAATATATGGCTTTATTTGAAGCAGTTAGAGAAGCGACTTGGATAAAATCTTTGTTAAATAGTATCTTGATTTCAGTAAAATTGCCAATTATTATATTTGAGGATAATAATAGCTGTATTAGTATAGCTAATAATCCGACCAATCACATAAGGTCGAAGCATATCGATGTTAAGTACCACTTTACTCGTGAACAAATTACTAACAAAGTAATAAAGCTAGAATATATTTCCACAGGAAATCAACTGGCCGAAATCTTCACGAAAATGGTACATACTCCAAAGTTTATTGAAATTAATTTAAATTGTGAAATTAGATATGATTTTAAAATAGTAATTAAAGTAAGTAGTTAATCTTAAAATAATAAAAGTGATCTTATTGTCAAATGAAACATTGAATTAATTATAGAATTACTTTCAGTTCTAATTGTGTAAATACTTGAATATTTGAGGGGGACTGTTGGAATATACGTATAACAGTATACATATATTTACAAATATCCAATTCATTCAATCATTCCTTCATTCAAACGATGTTCACTCAAAGCCAATCATCAATCAATGTTCATTCTTGTCTTGTCATTTATTCTAATTATAACTTTTATAACCGAAGGTCGTCTCTTACTTGCCGCTCTAAACCTGCACCCATTTTCATCAGAGGGCATGAAAAATAAGCGCAAAACCACTGTTGCCGTTTCACGAATGCAGCCATGGATACACATAGCTGCTCTTAGTGATGCAAGCGATGGCAATAGCTCTGATGTTTCGGATAATTGATGTCTTTTATATTATGCTAGTAAAATCTTTGTTTCGAAATTAATTTACTATTTAAAAAAAAAAAATGCGCTTTTATTTATTACGTCTATATATGTATTATCACGTGAATTGAATTAGATGTTAGGTTTAAGATTGATGTTGATTTACTATCTGATATTATGTACCTCGAAATGTTCCAGAATGTTGATTTACTATCTGATATTATGTACCTCGAAATGTTCGAGAATTTTGATTTACTATCTGATATTATGTACCTCGAAATGTTCGAGAATGTTGATTTACTACCTGATATTATGTACCTCGAAATGTTCGAGAATGTTGATTTACTATCTGATATTATGTACCTCGAAATGTTCGAGAATTTTGATTTACTATCTGATATTATGTACCTCGAAATGTTCGGGAATGTTGATTTACTACCTGATATTATGTACCTCGAAATGTTCGAGAATTTTGATTTACTATCTGATATTATGTACCTCGAAATGTTCGAGAATGTTGATTTACTATCTGATATTATGTACCTCGAAATGTTCGAGAATGTTGATTTACTATCTGATATTATGTACCTCGAAATGTTCGAGAATGTTGATTTACTACCTGATGTTATGTACCTCGAAATGTTCGAGAATGTTGATTTACTATCTGATATTATGTACCTCGAAATGTTCGAGAATGTTGATTTACTACCTGATATTATGTACCTCGAAATGTTCGAGAATTTTGATTTACTATCTGATATTATGTACCTCGAAATGTTCGAGAATGTTGATTTACTATCTGATATTATGTACCTCGAAATGTTCGAGAATGTTGATTTACTATCTGATATTATGTACCTCGAAATGTTCGAGAATGTTGATTTACTACCTGATGTTATGTACCTCGAAATGTTCGAGAATTTTGATTTACTATCTGATATTATGTACCTCGAAATGTTCGAGAATGTTGATTTACTACCTGATATTATGTACCTCGAAATGTTCGAGAATTTTGATTTACTATCTGATATTATGTACCTCGAAATGTTCGAGAATGTTGATTTACTATCTGATATTATGTACCTCGAAATGTTAGAGATCAGTAATTATAAATAAGTTATGGAGTATGTGTATCGTAAAGCTTGAGAACGTTGTTATCACATTATTATGTATGATTATTTCATATTCAATCATCATTCAATAGGCTCGAGATTAGTAACTGTATATAGGCATGTCAGACCGAATGTAAGGTTATCACTTGATGTCGTGTATGGGGTCATACACGTCGTCAGGATGGACGAATGTAAGGTTCTAATTATATTTTGGTCAGCAGATGTTGTTGAAATTGTGTTTTTGTAATATGTGCCATCAATTATTTGAGGGTAAACTTATATGTTAATATTTATTTTTAAGTATTACTGTTTTCTCAAATCATTTATAATTATATTATGATTATTCATAGTTAAAAGACATTAGTTTGATTAATTGAAATGGATTTGTTATCATTGCAAATATTCAGTGTCTATATTATATATAAAGTTATATTCAATGATTATATCTTGGTATTATGTTTTGTAAAATCATTTCTATTTATTTAATGAATTTCCATAACACTATAATGCTTTAAATTTAGTAAATTAGATAAATTAGTTAAAATAAAGTGTTTTTGTGTAGAAGGGGAAAGTTGTTTACACGTGTGTATAAATACCCTGACTACACCAACCAGGGTTGCCAGACGTACGAGAAATCTCGTACCATTACGAGATTTAGAGGGTCTGTACGAGATTCAAGATTAACAAAAATCTCGTACACTTTTTTACGAGATTTTAACAATGACGACTTCTTTCGCAAACCTATATCAGCCAAAAAGTTCGTTTAGTTAGTAGTAGTAGTAAATTGCAAATTTATTTACTTTTTCTTATCATTAACCATCCAACACAAAACGATCGACTCGGCGCATCACTAAATGCACTACCCCATCACTAAATGAAACTTGACAACTTTGAGTGGGGAATTCCCGTTCGTAATATTCTTTTCTTGTTGTCCTTATTACACTAATGTTTTGCTATATTTGTGTGTCTCTCTTAATAAGAGCTATATTGAACGGGGATTCCCCTGACACTGAAAAGAAATGTACGCCAGAATGACAGCTGAAAAGCTATACTCTAAAAATAAAGATGATTTTACTAACATCCCTGATGTCGAATATAATTAATAAAAAATATTATTTTTAATTGATTTTACTAACATCCCTGATGTCGAATATAATTAATAAAAAATATTATTTTTAATTGTTTTGTTTGAATTTAACAGCCCCAAGTGCAAAGAATATGACTACACAAATTACACAGTACAGTAAATAGCATAAACTCATTAATTTTATTTGAGTTTCTTTAAATTTATGCTTTTACGAGATTATGTGTTGAAATTACGAGATATTTAGTAACCCTGGTACGAGAAAAAAAAAATGCCATCTGGCAACCCTGACACCAACTGACGTCATTCGGTTTCTGGCTTTTGAAGTGTGAACAACTTGTATTTGAGGTTATCGTGAATAGTTTGTACATAAGAAATATACAGAGTTCACTGGAAGACTAGAAGTTTTATTATAACATCCTGAAGTCTAACAGTACTGAAGTGTACAAGAAATGATTTTTTATTATTAACTGTATGGACGTTAGCAGACTACAGTCCAGATATCTCAACACAAGACTAAAACGTTCAAGCCTTATATCCCCGAAAGCGTGGCAGAGGTACTAAGATTTCGGAATATCACGTGACATTGTTGTCATCTGCACTGGTAGCATGAGGCTTGTGAGAGCGCGTTTGACAAATTAGAAGTGAGAAACTGACAGATTGCTCATACAAAATCTGTCAGTATCTCACTTCTCACATGACATACTCGCTCTCACACGCCTCATGCTACGGGGGCTGGTTGCAGAATACCCACGGTTTACTTGGATAGTTTACTAACTTGATAGGCCTATCGCCGTTTTGTAGGAAAACACTATTACATGACTCAGTACAATTTGATATCTGAGTTTCCTCACGATGTCTTTCCTCACCGTGCACAAATATTTTAAATTAACCGCACATAATATTGACCCGACTTGGAATTTAATACTACGCCTTTGTGTATGATAGATGGTTGTTCTCTTCACTGAGCCATCACGGACTACAGAAATATACTTTCATTTACATTTTCACCCCTATAATGTTTTGTTATATCAATATGCTACGCACGAAACCATCATCTTTAAACCGATTACGAAGAAAATAAAATTATTGCCATGCCAGTTTACTTTAATTGTTAAAATTAAAATCAAGTACAAAGAAGAAGAAAAATTGTTTATTTGGCAAACAATAAAAAAAACAGATAAAGTAAATTTACAACAAAAAAATAGATGAAAAAATGCACCAAACAATCAATCAAAATAATCAAATCAAAGAAATATATTACAACTATCAATACGACTATAAGTAGTGATCGATAGTCTCTCTAGACACCCCATTGAGAATAAAGGGCATGAGAATAAATACCCAGTGTATATTTCACCACCAAAAACACCTATTATTACCATCTTTTCCCCAATCAAATTCCAAAAGTGGCTGAGGAATTTCTCATTCCAAAGCTCTGGCTACCCCGTTAAGGGATTTATAGCCGTGAGTATATGTATGTATATGTATCTATATATTTTATTTCCTCACCTTGGACAATATCGGTGTGCATCTTGGTGACCTGCTCGTACAGCGCTGCACTGCTCCAGGTCAAAGCCAACAACCACAGCAGTATAGTGCCTCTTAGTGCCCATTGTAATGCAGTCTGCACTTCCGAGCGGAAAGATACTTCTGGAATTTTCGGTGCACCACCACGATGCCTGTCCCTTCTGTAGGCAAATGATGGAATATCTTGCTTTAATCTAACACACATAACATAAAACATAACATATACTCACGGCTATAAATCCCTAGAAGGGGTAGCCAGAGCTAAGGAATTAGAAATTCCTCAGCCACTTTTGGAAATGTGAGTGGGGAATAGATGGTAAAAGTAAAGGTTGTTGGTGATGGGTTTCCAACCGCATCGCCCAAAAATCCCTTAAAAGCCCCAATAACGTTGGTCGCCTCTTACGTATACCCATCGGTAGATGTGGGGTACTGCTATTAATTTCTATTATTCTAATTAGTAATCTAACACTTGTTTCTAAAAACTAAAACGTGGCACATTGGTTCTAGGTTGGGATTCTCAGACTATAGACTGTCAATTTAACATTGTGAGATTTACTTAAGGAAGGATTTCCAATTCTAGTCATGTGAAACCGGAAAACACAATTTCAACCTTTGTTTTACATACATATTAGATGGGCGGTAAACGTCACGGGTTTCCGCACTGAGCCCGGCATGGCAGGCCATTGAGCGTTGACCAAGTACATAAATATACTCACGACTATAAATATCAAAAAGGGGTAGCCAGAGCCTCGAAAGTAACTATTCCTCAGCCACCTTTAAATGTCACTTTGATGATGGCTCTCCAGCCACATTGCCTAACGACTTAAAAAGCCTCCTACCCTTGTCGTCTCTTACGCCACCCACAGAAGAAATTGGATAATTCTATTCAAAACCAACATTAAAGAATTGTCTTACTTGAGACCTTAAAGAATATATAATATATATATATTACTATAATACATACATACATACATATACTCACGGCTATAAATCCCAGGAAGGGGTAGCCAGAGCTAAAGAATTAGAAATTCCTCAGCCACGTTTGGAAATTTTAGTGGGGAAAAGATGGTAAAATAAAGATTTTCGGTGATGGGTCTCCAACCACATCGCCCAAAAATCCCTTAAAAGCTCCAAATCCGTTAGTCGCCTCTTAAGTACACCCACCGGAAGAAATGGGGTAGTGTTATTCTATGCCGACACTACACAGCAATTTATATATTAATAAAAAATATATATATTATATTAATCTTTTTGGTTTATTATAATATTTGTGGTGCTTCATTTTACAATCTTCTCCACTCAACTTTCAAACAGGCTGAAAGTATTTCTAATTCTGAAGCTCTAGCTACCCTTTTTGGGATTTATAGACGTAAGTATATGTATGTCCCTTATTTTCCTTCCATTATTATTATTTATATAATTCAATTTTCCCTTACAAACCAATAATTTTTATGGTTCAAGAATTAAAAAGGATTATATAATCAAACATCAAGGTAGATTGGTTAACGTAACAGTGAGAACTTTCATAGTTCTGAGTAGTGAGGAAAGTATCTCAGGATTTTAAGGGCTTTAATAAAAGTTAGTTTAGACAACAGGCGTGGCCGATTGGATAGGTGACTAGCTTCTCGATCCAGAGGTTGCAGGTTTTATCCCTGCTGAGAGCAACATTTATGAGATGAGCATAAATGATTGTTTCTTAGGCTTGGATGTAGTTCATATGTGTATTATTAACCCTTAACCATTGACGTACGTACCTCATACGTCTCCTAAATGATTTTTTGTTCATATTTCTAATTTAATACTCATAAGTTTGTTGATGAATAAATATTTTGCTGTTAATATTATGACTGTTTATTTAGTATCCTAACTTTATATATAACATACATAAATAAATAAAAACCAAAAATAACCCAAATCACACTTAATGGATGCACCAGAGCAACTACAACAAAAACAAGACGTATATCATACGTATGTCAGTAATAGTGTAACAAAATGACACGTCAGTAGTTAAGGGTTAAAGCCAGCGCCATATAAGTGATGTCTGTTACTTGTTTGATATTGTTGGAGGAGTAGTGGATTGTCCCAAATTGCTTAGAAAAATTTACTTACATACCAACCAAAGAGCCTTAAGGAAACAACCCATCTTATGTGTCCTAAAAGCTAATACCAATTATAGGCGTAACTCATTTCTATTATGTGCATGTACTAAATGTAATGAATTCATATTCATAGTAGATTAAGATATTTTCCATACAAGCACTATGACAGTAAGAAAGTTAGTAACTAATTAACATAAAAATAAATTTAAAAATAACAATAACATTTTGGCCATTAATATCATTTCTGCAATTTTCTAAATCAAAAAATAAATATTAAAGATGAACTGTTACTGAAATCATAACTCATTCATTAGAATGTAATGTAATTTTTACCAAGTTCTTTTAGTTCTGGAAGTATTCTGTAATCCTTCTATTGGTGAAGATTTGTAAAAGGGATTGTGTAATGTGTAATCATACTTATTTATATTGTTTGTATTTGTTAAAATTCAGAAGAAAATAAAAGAAATTAAGTATTAAATATATTGTTGAGTTGGTATCCGATAATACAAGTCTTACTTAGTTTGGGGCTAAATTGATTTGTCTATTATATGTCCGTATATATGTAATAGTAGTAGTAGTCTTATTTTTGACACATCACAAGAAAATAAAATATAATAATCATTTATTTCAAAGTAAAAAGATAATCTTTGTTTTTTGAACGTCAAATTTCAACTTAATACTAAGTTAACTTTGGATTCGGAAGGTGTTTTGATGGATGTTCGGATGGCATAAATATTTCATAGAAAATCTTTTATTATCAGCCACAGAACCCACAAAGATGTCAATATCTTCTGCAATCTTGTGAAAAGCAACTGGAGACCTATATTGTCCTATTTTGAATATATTTTTTTAAAAGAGAGCTATAGTTATACGCACAACATCGCAAATCTAAATAATTATGAAGTTGGTAAATTATTTTGGTATCTGTAAACTTTGGGGTTGAGAGGTTCCAGTTTAATACATAAATCCACTTGTTCTATAGTTCAGTAGAAATTCGTTAATTAAAGTTTTGTATATTTTCTGCTGGATTCGGAAATGTTGATAAGAAATATAATCAAAGAAACAAAAGCAACAAAGGTTCAAGGTACCTTGCTATTTTCTTTTTACGTGGAATTATTTCTAATTGTAGATCCTCGGACTCCTCGTCGCTTGACATATCCAGAAGACGGAAGTTTTCTTTGTTATTCTTAGAAGGTTTCGACATAGCGATCCTAACATTTCACACCACTGAAAACCCGATTTGTTTTTATCACGACATCAAGGTTAGGTTATGATATGAAGATTAAAATTTTAAAACAAAAATTTAATTCGTGATTACTTAATCAAATATAAGCATTGTTAAATTATTATATCTGTACAAATAATGTTAGCAAAAGTTTTCACACAAAAATAAAATTAAATTATAGTTACACTCAAAAAGCAAACCTACTCGGTGTTACCAACTTTTCTGAATCTAAATGCCTTTATTTATTAACGTGTATTTTTAGTAACAGTCAATCTGCACCCGTTGTATAGAAGTAAAGCGCTCGCCTTCATAAACTGAGGTCTCGGGCTCGATCCCCAGAAAGTAAAATTCCTATTGATATTGCATTCATGAATCGCCTGATTGTTCGCAAATTAAGCATGCTCCGGAAGGCATGATAAGATAAGCCATCAGTCCGGCTCTTCTGCCAAACCACATTCTTTCATATCATAAGGGTAGGCTCCCGCCCCTTCGCTCGATAGGGATATATAATAAGCGTTATGAGGTATATTCAATCTCTGCATTCTACTGTATGTGTGTGTTTACTGTGGATTAGGTTTTCAAAATCATTCATTTATCTAATATTCTCGAATATGAATTAAATTATTGTGTCATACGGTCTGAAATGAATGAATTATGTTTATTATGGTTACCAATTATGTCAAAAAAAAAATAAGGAACATAAAATACCATTGCTTATAGGTCATATTAAATTAAATTAATCGTTACCATGGTAAATTTACTGAAAAACATACATACATTCATATATTCACGGCTATAAATCCCTAAAAGGGGTAGCCAGAGCTGAGAAATTAGAAATTCCTCAGCCACTTTTGGAAGTTGAGTGGGGAAAAGATGGTAGAATAAAGGTTGTTAGTGATGGGTCTCCAACCACATCGCCCAAAAATCCCTTGAAAAGCCCCAATTCCGTTAGTCACCTCTTACGTACACCCACTGGCAGAAACGGGGTAGTGCTATTCTAAGCCGACACTACACAGCGGTTGCTGAAAAAATCTTCTTAAATATAAAAACCTTAAAAATCCCCTTAAGTATTTTCCTTTAGATCTAGGCGAAATCCATTATGTTTGTAACCCTGGCTCCACGGAAGGTTTTATCGTTTTTGTCAGTTGTCACAATAACTTTGCCACTTTGCCAGTGCCGAGTGAGAAATGTAGAATTGACAAAATGTAAATTTATTTAATACGGCTGAGATTTAATAAGTCGATTATAAATCTTGATCAAATGAAATAATAAATAGTGATTCATTGTCTCTACCTATCCGGGATCGATTGACGAGTTCATTATACATATACAAGCACAATAACTTTTACATTTATACGCCAACATTTCAGGTTTATATACATACATACATACTTATACTCATGGCTATAAATCCCTTGATGGGGTAGCCAGAGCTAGGGAATAAGAAAATCCTCAGCGACTTTCGGAAGTTGATTGGGGAAAAGATGGTGAAACAAAGGTTTTTGGTGATGGGTCTCCAACCGCATCGCCCATAGAAGGAGTCTAGGGATTTCTAGACGTGAGTATATGTATGTATGTATGTAAGTTGGATAATACAAATACTTAGGACTTGGATACTATTTCGAAATTTCGATCGAGAATTACTTGATGATTTTCAATTCGATTGATTCTTTCGGTTATAATGACAATACTGTCATTATTGTCACTGTCTCTCACATGACAAGGGCGAAACAAGTGTCAAAAAAATATTCAACTTCAATCGAATTGTGAGTAAGTCAGTCAAAAACCCGAAAAGTAATTCTGAATTAATGATATCCATATCTTTACAGTTTTTAAATGATCGAAATTCACTCTTTCTGACTGAATAATAATGAAAGAAAAATGGAACTACATTCTGTATTTGATTTGGTTTTCATATTTAGTTATATCTGCCATCATTCTGTTCGGTGACGGATTTTTATTGTCACGGAAATCGTTGAGCGATTCTACAGAGTGCTTGCCGCTGATAGATTTTGGATGCAATGGAAGAGAAAAATCAAATGAATCAGTATTCTGCGACCTAGATGACAAAATTAGGTCTATAGCTTCAAATCCTGGAGTTCCCTTGGCTTGTGTACCAGAAAAAAATAGAGTTTTATTCCTTTTAGTTGATGCACTGAGATATGACTTTACTTTGTATGATCCCAGTATAGAAAAGCCGCTACCTTTTCAAAATCGATTACCAGTGCTCTCTGAAAAACTTAAGAATGAACCAAAGTCATCTAGACTGTACAGGTTTGTTGCGGATCCTCCTACAACCACATTTCAAAGATTAAAAGCACTTAGTACTGGATCTTTACCGACCTTCATTGATATATCTTCCAATTTTGCTGCCGAAGAATTGCAAGAGGATTCTGTTATCAATCAAGTAAGAAAAGGCATTCCTTAACTTTTCCCTATTATTAAATTCTAAGTCAAATTAAATAGTCTTATCTATGGTTTTAAACTTTTATTTAATTTGTTAAGTACTTTTATGACAGATTGCATACAATGGTAGGATAAGAATTGTGTGTTCATGGAAGGTCACAACTGTAGAATTTAAATATATTACAATGTGTAGGATCTTGTGAGAAGAAAATAACCCTTCACTATTCTAACTTAACTTTCATTATAAGTAAATAGTTTTAATCTAAGTAGGAAACATACAATTATATCTTTTTATTAAATGCAAAATTAAATAACTGTATTACTGTACGAAAATGTATTATTTACATTATACACTTTTGTTAAGAACAAATATTATACTTCATACTAGATTAAATCCTGATGAAAGAACCAAAAAATCAGAACAAAAGATAAGACTACATATTGGTCTTTTCTCTCAATGTGATAAATTCCAGACCACCTTTACTTGGTATGGTCAATAAAATTCAGGGCAGTTAGGTAGATGTCCAATAACATGGTTTCAAACAATACATACATACATAAACTCACAATATTAGCACCCATATATTTTTGAAATCAATACAAACAAATTTGTAGTTTATAAAATAAAATATCATATAAATAATAAATGTATTTATTAAATTTATAGCAATTTTACTTTAGAGAGAGAGTAAAAATAAATGTTTATATTATAAGAGGCCTTCTTTGGTCTTCACTTTTGCATCTGTCATAACATTAATATTTTTAAAATAAAATTTGAACAAAGCATGAACATAGTCACTTCTTATATCGCACGCTTAATACAACAGTGACCTATATCAACATTTTAATGAATTGAGTTACAATACTTCACAGACCTTAAAAAGCATGCTCTACAACATAGACACAAGAAAACACCCGTATTCATAACACAAAAAGGTTCAATTTCACTTAGGTCTTTATCGTCTCGTATTCATATGTTGTTAAGCATGATTTTAAGGTCTGTTTAGTATTGTAACTCAACACATCAACATTTTGACATAGGTCACTGTAGTATTAAGCGTGCGATATAGAAAATTAAAAGAGGAATTTAGACAAAAAAATATGAGTGAAAGTGAACAATCCTTTAGTTTGAATATTTTGTTCATGAAAACCTCATATGGGGATTATTATAATCAATTAACCTGCTGTTGTTGAGAAATTTTTCTTTCCTTAATTCATAAGTCATGTGAATTGTTGCCATAAATAATAATAATGTTTTTGAATTGTTGATTGAATTTTATATACTCATCTTTCCATTTCACTTTCCTTAAATTATGTCATTGAATACTGTATATGTGTGCTAAATAAAAAAAATCTTTTCTTATTTTTGTTTTTTCATCTGTAATTCAGAGAAAAATATTTTAATATTAACAAACTTTAATGTTTCAGCTGTATAGAAATGGAAAGAAAATAGTGTTACTTGGAGATGACACATGGGCTCGTTTGCTACCCGGGAAGTTTCTGAGATCTCATGCTATGTATTCTTTTCATACTTGGGATCTGGACACTGTTGATAATGGTAAGCTTTTTTTATATTACACTGTGAACCATATAAACTTTCACGATTGTCTAATAGTTTGAAAGCCTGCCATTTAAGAAAAGGTGATGGTTTTTATACCTAAGTTATGTGCATAAGTAGAAGAAGAAGAAGAAGAAGAAAAAAGCTTTATTCAGTGCACAGTAGATAGGAAGACATTGATAATTTATTGTGGCCTCCACATTAATAAATAAACACTTATTGCTCAACATTGGCCTCCCTCAAAGATCTACATGTAAAAAGACTAAAAGCTTATTATATAGTAATCATTGGAGATACAACAAAATAATATGCTAAGGAATTTCTTATTTAGAAGCTCTGGGTACCCTTTTTGAGATTTGTACCCGTGAGTATATGTCCAGACAACAAAAAATTACAATGTCACCATTTCTCCTACTTCCATTTATAACCAAAGAATTATTTAATTATGCATCTCCAGCTACCCCTTTGTCTGGGCTTAGAAAAACAGCCATGCTTGCATATATACTTGTACATGTGTATAAATTATTGTAACAAACACTCAAAGAGTATTTATATTTTCGACACAATAAATTGCAGAGGTGGACTCCAAAATATATGACGAACTCAAAAAAGACGATTGGGACCTCATGATAGCCCATTATCTTGGAGTAGACCATGCTGGGCACAGATATGGGCCAAGCCACCCAGAAATGACAAGGAAACTAACAGAAACTAATACAAGGATAGAACGGATACTAGAAATGTTACCAGATGATGTTTTGCTGTTTATAATTGGAGATCATGGCATGACTGAACAAGGTAATACATTTATTTAAGGTTAAATGTATGCTGCTTTCATTTCCGTTTGCTTAAAATAATTCAGTAAAGTTTGGTGTAAAATAAAGTTAAGGATCATAAATGTATAACCTAAAATATTGCGCATTCTTCAGTGGCTGAAAAATGTAGTTGTTAATATAAAATTTTGTAATTCTGTTTTAGAGCCCCCTGAAGCAATAGATGGTAGGTATAAATTTATATTAAATTCGCATTTTGTTTTTTATGTTCCTCTATATTGCATCATAAATCCTACAACAAATAACTTACTTTACCATTTACATTATTAAATCAACAATACTAGCGCACTTGCCCTTGTATAACTATAAATATTGTGGTTTTAAACTGTTTTCCTTCAACACTTCCAAAGTATTGTTTGCTTTCATCTCATTCTAATCCACGAGCTCACGATAATTTAATTACGAGTGAGCTAGGACCCTAGGATATTTAAAATAACTTTGCTATTTTGTGTTTAGTGAAGTGTTTATTTTATTAGTTAAAGCTCTGTATCAATTGCTTTTCTTCAGGCGATCATGGCGGAGAGAGTAAAGCAGAAATAACAGCAGCTTTCTTCGCGTATCGAGGCGCCGGGTTAGCCCAAGACCCTGAAGGAAATTTCAGAGAAGTGAGACAAACCGATTTTGCCTCGACCTTATGTGCTGCCATAGGAAGACCGCCGCCAGCGCCATCTCTAGGAACTATTTTGCTCTCTACGTTGCCAGATATGCCAATGTCTCATACCCTGCTGCATATTAGTAACAATCTTAAACAGGTTTGTAGAAACTCCATTATTATACATCAAGCGAATGTTGGACACATATAGGCTATTTAAATAGCCTATATGTAACCTATAGCCTATTTAAATGGGTCAGTATGGGAAACTCTAAAACTAAACATAAGAAGATGTATTCTTAGAAAATATGTTATCGATTTTAGTAACAAATAATTGTCATCCGGTTCGTGAAAATTGGACTCATTAACGCAAATCACGCACTCTAATCAAATAGTCACAGTCAATATACAAGATTTAATTTCACCGAATCAGAATAGGCATTGCTTTTAATGTTGTTCCTATTTTTTAGGCTTAGAATAACACATAACTAACATACCACTTTGCACATATTTCGAATGTTTGTAGAGTTACACTTTATTATTTTTTTGCAGGTTACAAATTATTTGATCCGCTATGGCGAAGAATCTCAGCAGGTTTCTGTAGAGACAATCGCTCAGTTGATCAATTCCACTAGAGATCAAATTGAGAAAGCATCAACTATTAAAACTCCGGAAGATTTGCAAAACTACGTCAAGGAAGTTAGGTAGGTTAACTATGAATATGATTTCATTTAAACATATTTAGAATCATGGTTAAAACTTTGTTTTTCATTATTTCAGGGCCGTGATAGACGAAACCCGCAATGTCTTTAGAATAGTTTGGGTTGAATTCGATTCTCTTTCAATGATGAGAGCATTACTGCTTCTACTTTTGGTCATTTTCTCAAACTGGCTCATAACTGAAGGCATCCCCGTTGATAGAATACCGAACATTTATGCTAGTTCTTTTATCAACACTGGTATTATGGCTATCACTGTATGTGTAGCATTGTGTTACACCGCGTTTTATTTCGAATTACTTGAAGATATAAAACATGCAATTATTGTATCCACTGGCTTAGTTTCTGGAGCTATCACTAGCTCCCTCATAATTATGCATTGGGACGGTATATCTCAAAGGTGGTACGAAGGAAGATCCCCATTTTATGAGAGATTCTCTCGAGGTGCTTTGATGGCGTCCGCCTTCGCTTTGCTCTCAAATAGTTTTATAATCGAAGAAGGAGCCAGCCTCTCTTTCCTAGCTTTATCAATACTGGGGTTGATGGCTTGGAAAATTGCGACTATCAAAGCGTTGGTAGCTTGGGGTATCTGTGGGGTAGTTTTGAGTGCAACGAGAAATTATAGAGGATGTAGGGAAGAGCAGGGTGATTGTTGGATTTCTGAGGGTAGAACTCAAACTGGACAAGCTTCTAGAGTTGCACTTGTGGTTGCTTTAGGGTCTGTGGCAGCTGTAGTGGCAGTAACTCGAAGACATATTGGATGGAGAGGATATGGGGTGGTTTTAGCTGGGGTCCTAGTTTGTTCCCATTGGGCTGTCGGTTGGGGAACTTTGGGTTCTCTGAGTAGATCGAAGATGTTGGCCCGCGTAGCTTGGCTGGTTATAGGAACAATGTTGGCGTTACTATGGAAGAGAGATCATGGACCAGTCATGTCTATAATCGTGTGTGAGTTGCTGCTGTATTTGGCGAATACTTTGGTTCTGGGAGCTGCATATGCGCCATCAGCTGGACTGGGCTTATTGGCGGGATATTTGGCACTAAATGTAGTGTCGTCACTGAGAAAAGACAAATCTGCGAAATTTTGTAAGTATTTTATTATTACGCTACTTTTAATAATTGCGTCTTGAATTGCGTGTATGACTGATGAATAATATCAGTCATGTTCAATTACATTGATTGGGATTTATTATATGGAATTTACTAGAATACCGGTCGGAGAATCATTAATAAACAAAATAAAATAAATTACACGGCTCGGATTAAAATAAATTATTCGTAACTTTTTAAAAAAAGCAATTATTAAAAGTAAATCAATTTTTTAAAATTATTGTTCCCACTAAATCTTCTCCTTCATATTTTCTAGCCGTGGACATTCGTTGTAGTGCAAGCCTAGCCTGTCTCTGGGCTCTGCTAGCTTCCTACATGTTCTACGCGACCGGCCACCACGCCACGCTAGGCCATGTGAGATGGGGGCCGGCCTTCCACGCTGGGGATCCCACCTATGTCAACCACTTTGGGCAGATTATTTCCGCGTTTTTGGTGCTTCTTGAACTTTTTGGTAAGTTGACTTTGTTATTTATACACGTATGTTTGATATTGGCCTGTGAACGGTAATAAGGTATGAAGGATTAATAAAGTTATAATAGTAGAGCAATAAAGGAAGGTCAATATGAAAATATTATAAAAAGATGGGTTTATAATGTGAAGTAACACATTTTCTACGCCACCGGTCACCACGCCACGCTAGGCCATGTGAAATGGGGATCGGCCTTCCACGCTGGGGATCCCACCTATATCAACCACTTTGGACAGATTATTTCTGCGTTTTTGGTGCTACTTGAACTTTTTGTGTGGAGACTGTCCCAAACTCTTTTGATCGAGAGGTCAGAAGCAGCAGAAACAACGATTTAATACATGGCGATGGCGGAATCTCTCTTTTATATTACTTATAATCATTCCCATTAGGGTAGGTAGTGACTATCGATACGTGATAGCTCAATGGGTAGAACGCCGGTTAACGTGCAAGTGACTAGTGTTCAAATCCCGGGTCGGGCCTACACCAATTTGTCTTTTTTAAAGACATATGTGTGGTTAATTTATCATGGTTGTTAACGGTGAGGGAAAACATCGTGAGGAAACCCACATGGCTGAGTTATACTTAGTCATGTGACAGTGTATTCGTACAAAACGGCGATAGGCCGGCCCCCTATAACGTGAGTACATTGTCCAAGCAAAACGTGGGTACTCTGAACACCAGGTGACAAAGTCACGTGATGTTCAGAAGTATTAGTACCTCTGCCAACCCCTTCGGGGATATTCGGCGTAGACGTTTATGTTATGTTTATGTACTTTACAACATCCTGGCAAATATACCTTGCTTCTTTCTTATCTATAATCCTAACGTAGCACTACTAACTAATCGTATTTAAAGTCTAGTGTTAACTAAATTATCTGGTTACTTACAGGTATGCCCCTAATGTTTGGCATCGCGTGCCCACTTTTGGCCCTTTGGGGCTCCACAGGAGCTTCTGGAGTAGGGCCTCGTACTCAGCTGGCCGCAGTCTTCACCATTTGCCTCAAATTCGGACTTTGCTTTGCTATCAGGGTAAGTAAATCTCATCATCAACAACATTTGCCAACAGAGGTCCAATGCTGAAGATAGGTGTCCCCCGAATATCTCCACAACTTACGGTATTTTTAACTTCCATTTGTGCATACATACATACATACATATGCTCACGGCTATAAATCCCTAGAAGGGGTAGCCAGAGCTAAGGAATTGGAAATTCCTCAGCCACGTTTGGAAATTTTAGTGGGGAAAAGATGGTAAAATAAAGGTTTTCGGGGATGGGTCTCCAACCACATCGCCCAAAAATCCCTTAAAAGCTCCAAATCCGTTAGTCGCCTCTTACGTACACCCACCGGAAGAAATGGGGTAGTGTTATTCTATGCCGACACTACACAGCAATATTCCATTTGTGCTTGGGTTTGTATCGTTATTGTTACTATCTTTAGTTATTTATTGTACTTTTGTATATGTATATCTGTAAAATACCCCATTTGTTAGAATCGAAATCTATGGTTTGGTAGCGTTAAAGTCTTATTAAAACATAATAACTTGCTGTAATATTTACCACCATACATATACTCACTCCATTAGTTCTCATTGGGGTAGGCAGTGTCTATCAATCGCCCGTTTATACGATCCTAGCAAAGCACTCTAGCTTCGTTTACATCAATCAAAATGTTTATCCATGCTCTTCTATATATGAAAATTTCCACCATATTTATATAAGTTTTCGTTTACCTTTCTTACAGGTATTTGCATGTGCAATAGCAGCAACAATCCACTGCCGCCATCTGATGATTTGGGGTGTTTTTACACCCAAACTTATTTTCGAATGTGGCACTTGTACAGCGGCCTTATTAGGCACTGTCATTGGCTCAATTATGTCCACGTGGCATTTGCCATCCTCGCAAAGAACAAGTTGACGGAGCCGAAAGCCTAGTTAAATAACAAACTAATTTTGACTCGTTGATATTTTGAAGATTTATTCACTTTTACTCTTTTCATAATTACTTTTCGCGGCACAAAATGGCTACCAATACTAAATGTTGTATATCTCACAAAGGTAACTTTTAAGGGTGTGATTCTACAATGCGAGATGTGCGAGGTCAATGTCTTTAGTGTGAACCAATAGCTTCGTTTACGTGTTGTGTGGACGAAATACATTATACTCAAAAATGTGTTAAGTTAATGTTACTTGTTATTTCATTTAATGTACAAAGCCTTTAATGAAATAACACATAACTAACATATACTTTGTGATTTTTATAAAGAGGTATTATTATTATAAGTAAATAGTCAGAACTGTTAAATGAAGCGATTCTGTTGGTTCATTAAAATATTAATGTCTTCTCGCGCATCTCTGGTGGATTCCCAACATTTTATGATGGCAGCCATTTTGTCCCGTTAAAACTTGGTATGGTTGTAAGAGTGCCTCTGTTATTAAATATCTTAATTGATTTATTTCATTTTTTGTTGCAATTTATTTTGTATCATATAATCCATTGGTTTCTATATTTCATTAAAATCATTACTTTATTTAGCGAAAAAACATTCTGTAATTGGAAATTATTATCGACGTTTTAATATGATTAAAGCCGTACCATCGTACATTGTTATAGAACAATATTTAATTACCATGTTGTATTTTGGACTACAAAATAACTAGGGCTCTACTTTCTTAAATGTCAAAGATAATCTTATAGATGATTCAAATTTTATTAATCTTCGTTTTCGACTCCTAAAATAAAACCTTGTAGGTCGCAAATGTCATACGAATAATATCAATTATCTTTTTTACTTTTACACTTGGGATGAAACTATCTTTGTCGTCTAAGGAAATAGACACCCTACTTGATGGAGGTTAAATTATAACCATAGATCGGATAATCGGATGCATATTTACCTAAAGTTGACCGGCGGCTTAGTATGGACAGCACTTCTTTATCGTAAAGATTTCGGGATTGATGCATTTAATGTTCGGAATATAGAATTAAATGTACTTTCTTTACGTTTGTAGTGTTTTCTATTACAATATATTATTTGTATGTACTTGTATGGAAAAAAACCCAATGTTTCGGGATGAATACCGTTAGCGTTTTGGTTATAAATATAATTGAATGCACACTCAAATAAAGGTTTTTAAATGAGGAGCCGTAATTATTTGCGTTGAGAACAATATTTGAATAACATTGTAAAGCTTGTTGTGCACTTAGCTGCACATTTACTAACGTTAAGATTTTAACTATTATGGAATATATCGAAAAATAATTGAATTTACAATTCTCGTTATGTTCAAAAAAGCGTTATAAATGTGAATGTGCGAGTGAGACGGATAGGTAACTTTGGCTGCTTGTGTGAGTGAGATGGGATTCTCAAAACCGGCTTGTGTGCAGGTAGGTGCAAGAAACCCCGGTAATGCATGTCTTTTGTTATCTTATCTATCTATTGTTCGAAGCTTAGTAGCTAGTTATTTTATATATAAAAAAAATATATTATTATTTGATAGGTAGGTAACCAACTAACTCGTAAATTCGTAATTTGTTTTATATCCGATTAGTTCAAAATCCCTGATTTTTTTCGAATCCCGACATTGAAAAAGACAATTCCGAAAAAAGAAGCCGTCTCCATATTTTCTTAGCAAAAAAATAAGTTAAGGTAAATATGCATCCGATTATCCGATCTATGATTGATTATATATAACACAGTATTTATTGAAAACTGTGAGCTAGTTTTCAACGTTACAATTTTATTTATATGCATTTAATAAGTTATTTTAAAAGTTGTAAAATAAGAACATGTTTACTCCGTGTTAACTAGTTTAGTTTGGATCTTTTGACGTTATATTTTTGCATTTATATGTCTGTTTTACAATTATGATGAAACCAAATAGTTAACTGTTTTTGATAGGTATTCTATATTTTAAATTTATATTGTTACGATATAAATTGAAAGTTTAATGCGTGCTATTTTAAACTATTGTTCTTATGAAGTTATTTAAATTTCTGACCAACTATCTAATTAAAAGATAAAAGCGGTGTTAGATATGTAATTTGAAATATGCTGAGGGAGTGCAGCAATATCGCAATCCTATTTAAACAGCAAATAAGCGGATATGTTTGGAATAAGGCAAACGACTAATTTTATAGCCAAATTGAGTAAACTTTATAAATAAATTATAGAAGTTAACTCCTGAATATGTTACTACTATGACTTAGTCAAGGTAGATAGTATTATAACTATAGAGGATTTTGTGTGGTAGTAATAAAATGTACAGAATAAATAACCAATTTCTTATGCCTTTTTAGAGCCTTAACAAGCTCTTGCAGGCATACAAGATACTTCACTTACTTGCATAATTTCAGAATATATGTGTTCATACGATAAAACTATAATTGTATAATGCTGCCATGAGATTCAAATAAAAGTTCATAGATTTAATAATATTGAATTGAAATGTTGTGATAGTTTAAAAATTGACTTAAATAAATGAAATCAGGGTTTACTGCTCAGCTCTGCTAGCTCCCAGTGAACTAGAAAATATTGTAAAGATTGGTTACTACTTTTGTTTACATTAGCTATATGAAGTAATCTTTGAATCTAATAAAAAAACGCAAGTATGTGGTACTTTCGGGTAAAAAAATTGACGCTTATTCCCTTTTTCGGCTCTGTATATCTATACTTATAATAAATTTGGTCCCAGTTGAGCTTTTATATAAAAAACTTATAAATAATTCTTACTGTTTCCTATTGTTAGCATTTGTAGTTTTTAGATAAATAGCTGCCATGTTTATAGCGTTATAAGACGTTTACCATAAATTGCGTTGTTATTTAAGTGTGTATAATGATGCGAAATTGAGTAGAGTAGTATAAATCGGTTAATAAGTTAACCTTAAAAATAGTATGGCCTTCCGAGTTTTAACGTAGTTTAATTACCATTTAGATATTACATAAAACTGTTAAGGGTCACATTTTGGAGATGGACGAGACGTGTGACATAAATTTCTAATGTGTGAAGCATGAAGTAGTCATATTTTTTACAAAAATATAACTGCTTTTACCAGTGGAACTACTTAGTAGTAAAAATGTTATCGAACAAATATTATTGTCCTTACTATTTACCATCGGTTCGTTGATTATTATCAGAATATACTATGAAGTGGTGCTCTAAGGTGAGAGTCAAAGATACCCTAACTGATGTATCAAAAGATGTCAAAGTTGACTTATAAATGCCACATGTCCAAGTAACTTCACTTAGCAACGCAGGTGGTTAACCTAGTTTAAAATAATTTGCAAATAATAATAAGAACCCTGTATTATGCACTAGTCGGATATAAATAATTTATGTGAATTAAATTTTATATTGTTTGAAATAAAAAACATGTTTCGTAGCATATCAGTATTTTATTTATTTAACATGAAGTTTAAATTATCTCTACACAATACCTCTCCAAATGAGTAAGTATAATTTTAACGGATTGCTTTATATAGATATCTAAATATTAACAATTTAAAATAGTATACAACATAAATAATATTGAAAGTTTTGGAATTACATTTTTTTTTTACTTTTACCATCACCCTCATTTTAAGCACTATCTCAAAAATCTACTAATAATTGGTGTGAGTCGCATCTACTGACGGTACATTATTTAGTTGCAACGGATAGCGATTTATAGATTTACCTAATACCTTTTCAGTTACATTCCAAAAACTAATAAGTTGCAACCGATACAGATACCAAACGCATTTACAAAAATCTATATTTTTAAATTTTGTCTTTTCTGACTGGTTGTATTAGTTTGTTGATTTAAGGTATTGTGAAGTGATTAGTTTGGGTAAAACTTGAGCATAAAAACTGGGCGGGTCTGCAAATAGGTGCACAGAATGTGCCATATGTCCCTGATAAGGGATAAAAGAACATCATCAAAACCCTCGTTGACGATTCTTATACTGTATTTATATTATGAAGTCATTGTAATATGCATGCTCACTCTCTATCAGCATAAGATAAAAGGCACTATATCTATTTTTGTGCAGTCACTTCTGGTCCTGGCAGCGATTGCATCTCTTAATATTATTAGGAATGTAACTGATACCAGTATCAGTAAATTATTGATCGGTATCCGTTACAACTATATTCGTTACCGGTACAAGAACGTGACGTGACGGCCCAATAACGGTTATGTTGATGGCGATGGTGTGTGAGGGTGTATCAAATATTCAGAAAAGGAATTGACGGCAGCTGCCCCACGGACTTCTTTATCCAACAAAGGTAATTTAGTTACATGGAAATCTTCGTACAAATCAGCAATTTGATCTAAATATTTCTCCTGAACTTTGTGTCTTGCTGCACAGAGCTCACACGGAGCAGAAGCTTTCATCAATAACTGATTAACAATGATATTGTGCGTGTCAATACCACAACGTGTTAGTTCTTGTACTAAACGCTCAGTCTCATAAAGTGATAGAAATTCGGCGATACAAACACAAACAAAAGTCGTTTGGTTTGGATCTTTGAACTGTGTGTTAACTTGTCTGATGATTGAGAGCATTTCGTCCATTTTGTTACTGAACATGTCAGAGTTGAATTCAGCTAGGCCGAACAATGCTGCCACTTGGTTTATGAAAGGTGCTACCTGTGGACAAAACAAAGTTACAATACACTAAATATAATATTTCAAATAAAAGTTGAATACAAATAACAATGAAGTGATGCAATCTTGGATTTTGAATAAACTGCAATTCAATTTTCGGTTAGTAAAAAAAAAATACCTTTGACTTCAAACGCATTAGTTTCCCCAAACCGCGCTCAACGACTTGCGGGAACGAGAGTAGTCGCAGTGTGTGTCCAGTAGGTGCCGTGTCAAATACTACAGCACTAAAATTCATGCCTTTCACCAATTTCATTACCTGAAAAGGAAATTTAACAAAATAATAATTGGTTTTCAAATACATTTTCAGATTCAATAACACGACACTAATGACGACAGCCGTGGCCGAGTGGATAGGTGCCTAGCTTCTCGGTCCGGAGGTTGCGGGTTCAATCCCTGCTGAGAGCAACATTTATGTGATGTGCATAAATGTTTGTTTCTTAGTCTTGGATGTTATTTATATGTGTATTATATAATATTAAATATATCGTTGAGTTAGTAACCCATAATACAAGTCTTACTTAGTTTGGGGCTAACTTGATCTGTGTATAATATGTAAATAAAAAAAACTTATAGCAGTTGCTAAGTGATAACTTTTTTTCTGGATTAAGTTGTGATAAAACTTGGAGAAAATGAATACAACTCAACTTTATCTATACTAAAGGTAATATTATAAAGAGGAAAGATTTGTTTGTCTGTAAGGAATAGGTTTCAAAACCACGTAACCATTGAAAAATACCCGAAAGGGATAGCCAGAGCTTCAGTATTAGGACTACCTCTGCATGTAAGTTCAAAGTTATTGATGATGGGTGTCAAACCAAAATAATTCCTTAAATAGCCCCAATACCTTCCAACCAAAGTCGCCTCTTACTACACCTGCAGGAAGAATTATGCCAGTATAAGGCTTACACTAACAGCCTTATAAATAATAATCTTTCCAAATTCATAATAATAAATCTATGCTCACAATAAATTTTGAACCAATCACCTCTAGATATCACGCTAGACTCCTGACCACTGGACAACAGCAGTCATATGACTAGGGGTCAAAATATGTGACTCAGAAAGTGAGTGTTAGTTTCATGAACATCAGATTAAATTTTATATACTTGAGAACAAATAGTGTTAAGTGCAGTAATCTAGTGTTGAAGCTTTAATAAAATAAATATGTTCAATTTTGATTATACGTAAGGTTTTCTAAAAATTATCCCAAACTACCAGGTAAATGATTTGCTATCAGCTGGCCACACTGGTGACCGGTTAGTAAGTAAGGCAGGGCATTTGAAACAAGGGCTGGAGGTCGAGCGTGGGAAGCATACAGATGTTTTTAGATTCAAGATGGCATTTCAAGAAAGAATATTGTATTTGCCAGTGAATATCTGAGTTTTGTTATAACCTGATGTTTAGTTCTGAAGTTTCAGAATAAGTCTTGTGTAAATCTAGTGAAATATTAATATGTTTAGTCTGAAAGTATGCTACAATAAGTTTGGGAAATGTAATTGTTGTTTGGCCATTATGGCTATAATAAGTTTTAAAAATAGATACATATTTTGGCTATAGAATATGGCTACAATAAATTTTGGCCAATATACATTTTGATTGTTGAGTGTTTCTGTTGAGATAACCCAAAATCTACTTTAAAGTATAAATATATAATAAATTCCTCAGCCACTTTTGGAAAGTTGAGTGGGGAAAAGATGGTAAAATAAAGGTTTTTGGTGATGGGCCTCCAACCGCATTGCCCAAAAAATTCTTAAAAGCCCCAATACCATTAGTTGCCTCTTACATACACCCACCGGAAGAAATGCGATAGTGCTATTCTAAGCCGACACTACACAGCAACATTCCAAAAGTGGCTGAGGAATTTGTAATTCTTAGCTCTGGCTACCCCTTTCTAGGGATTTATAGCCTTGAGTATACATACATACATATACTCACAGCTATAATTCCCTAGAAGGGGTAGCCAGAGTTAAGGAACTATTAATTCCTCAGCCACTTTTGGAAAGTTGAGTGGGGAAAAGATGGTAAAATAAAGGTTTTTAGTGATGGGTCTCCAACCGCATTGCCCAAAAATTCATAAAAGCCCCAATACCGTTAGTCGCCTCATACATACACCCATCGGAAGAAATGGGATAGTGCTATTCTAAGCTGACACTACCCAGCAACCCCTTTCTAGGGATTTATAGCCTTGAGTATATGCATGTAAATAATAAATGGTATGCTATCTCTAATTAAATGAGATGGATAGGCAGTTGTAACCATTCCTTGTTATTTTATCCTCTCTTACATCCCATTTGAAATGGAATGTTCATCTCATTTGACAATCATTAGAAATATTGATTTAACCAATGACATCAGTGATCAAATCTAATGAAGTATTATTATTTCCTACAAAGATACAGTGATCTTGACCTATACTCTTCTGTGAATAGGCGATTTTACTTGGATATTTTATTTATTGTGCAGTTCTTGCAATATCATGTTACCTGTCTCACTAATCACACTATGCAGTAGTAAAATTTAATTATGTTTTACCTCTGCATAACTCATAGCTTCGTCGATACCAGGGAAAGCTCCAACTATTTCCTGCATCACACCTTTCCCCAACTTCATTGCTTCAGTTTCCCCTTCAAAGTATTCCTCAGGGAGCTCATTCAATCCCACATTAGGATCAATTTCCATTGCAAAGAGATTGTCGAATCCCTTAACTTTAGTTGGAACCTGCAAAAGCAGTAAGTTTTCAACATATTGTTTTCAAAACCTGGTGAATATTTATTTTTATCTGTTGAAATAATTTGATCAGTAATTTTGTTTGTAAGTTATATATCAGCTAGAAAATATGATGGTTATTGTCGAATAATACCTTCGAGAACTTTTGATCAAATGCATCGGATATATTATGCGCAGGATCTGTTGAAATAATCAAGACTGATTCACGAACTTTCGATAATTGAACTGCAAGGCTGCAACTGTTAATATCATAAAATTATTTAATATCGTTCCACATAAAATTAACAATCCGACTATATAAAATAAAAGTACCTGCAAGTGGTTTTACCAACACCGCCCTTACCACCCACGAAAATCCATCGTAATGACTTTTGCTCGATAACATTTTTTAGAGATGGATCAAGAGGTTCTAGATTGTCGGTCATTTTTATTAAAAATACACGAAAAAATGCCGAATAACAAAAATTTACGTGGTGTGGGCAAATGTTTCCAAATTTCACCACTAATTACATCAATCACGTCACTCGTTGTCACAATTCAATAAATATTATATCAATCCAATCTATCAAATATGGATGAATGTGATGCTATTGGTATGGTCGAAACTACTGTGAGAAAAAGGATTTAGAGGAAACATAAGGAAACAGAATCCACATTGTTACTTTTTTATATAATTTAAGGTTGAGCCGTCATTTCGTATAATGATCTCCCATCGATATCAATGCTATTTGTGTAGATTTGAACATTTCTTGTTTGGTTACATTTTTATTTATTATCGTTTTCATTCACGCACGCCACGCTCCTTTTCTTTAGAGGGTTGGTGTCAAGGTTTATACACCACTAAAACTCTCGGTCCAAAATTAACGGGTTTAATGTCGTATAATACATTAAAACTTCAAAAGTAATTACGCTATACTTACAATCCAAGCTATACATCATACAATAGAAAATAATACATTTCAAACAGGTTTTTTATTTCAAAGTTACTAAACCAAATGTGTAATGAATGTCATGTGATAAAGATAAAGTTCAAGCTTACTTGGACGTGATATTGTGTGGTGTATGGGTGAAGTTGGAAAGTGCAAATCCGCCTTTATACATAAACTATTTATCAATCAATCAATCGCAATAGCATCTGCCATTGACATCTGTTTTTCTGACATCTGTCTCGCACGCAAATCTTGCAAAACGCAAATTTCGCAAATCGCAAACCAACCAAAACAAATGTTTTCTATCAAAATGTTACTTTGCGATAACTTTACTTTTATTGTTTATAGTGAAAACGCTATCTAATTTACATGAAAATAATAACGAACCTTATGCTTGTGTTCTACCAAACTTAGATTTATATAAAACCATATGAAATATAATTTAATAAAATGCGGTGGAATACTTTCAGGTGCAAGAAAACTTTTAAAATAATTTTAATTGCTGTTTGCCTGGTTTTGGTTTGGTTTCTTGAGGCATTGCCGAGATGGTCGATTTATCCAAGTACTCGACTATTGTGGTTAAATTATACAGCACCTGTGACTCGTCCAAGTCGCCACCTTTCTAAGACCATTACAGTGGTATTTCGGCAGTTTGAAGAATTTGAAAACGATGTTGCAGATAGTGTTCAATCTTTTGTCTCAGCATTTCCCAATATGCCTATATTGGTGTTGTGTCAAAGACCGCCCTATCCACCATTTCCGTTTTCTTTGAACAGTGAAACTTTGCGAAATGTGAAAGTGATTAGTCTCCAGTTTGGTTTACTTGCAGAGCCTGATGATATTAATCCTATGTCGCATATAAGTACTGAGTTTACACTGGTTACCCCAGATTCAACTAGAGTGTCTCGCAGAGTGTTGCAGCAGGCATTGGAGGCAGCTATTGCTACTTCAAACTCCATAGCTATATCCATAGGCAATGGCCAATTGTCATGTCATTCAATACATTGGAATTACTCTGATTGGACTCTTGGATACAAAACAAGTACTACAGAGTTGTGTGATGGTGTTTATGGACATCATGCATTACTTGTTAGGACATCCATATTGAAGTCTTTGTCACAACCATTTCTACTTCCTTTTCCTGAGTCATTATACCTTCAAACTTCTTCTAGACATAACAAGGTGAGTTTTCAATGCATCCTTAACTTGAGCATAAGAAATAGCTGAGGTTTCAAAACAAACATAGGGGGTGAATTATTTATCTAATACCACTTTATTGCCCCTTTCATACAGACTGGCATTGGTTCAAATCCCTGGTCAGGCCTTCACCAATTTGTCTTTTGGAATTCTAAAGTCATATGCCTGGTTAATTTATCATGGTTGTTAGTGGCAAGAGAACACATAAGGAAACCCAGATGTATTTGAAAAAACCGTAATATGCTTCCCCCAATCAGTAACACTGCAGCAAACAAGCAAACTTGGGTACTCTGAACAAACTGGTGACAAGGTCAAATGATGTTGAGAAGTATTAGTACCTCCGCCAACCACTTCGGAAATATTTGGCGTGAACCTTTGAGTTTTGAGTTAGTATAGGCTAGCGCCTATGTAGATATTTGGATGAATTATACTGCCCTTATTGCATATTTAAAATAATATGTTTTCTTTTCCAGATTCAAATACTGGACAGTAGACTACCAGCTGGCCGTAGTGTGTTAAAAACTCCAATGGCAAAACAAAGATCTCTGAAAACTCAAAGAGAACATAGATACACTATGTACAAACAACTGGGAGTTAAAGTTGTTGTTAAGGAAAATGGAAAACAACTTTCATTTGGTTGTAAAAGGGAATCACAGGTAAGATATTCAGCTTCATGAAGATCAAAATGTTCTATAAAATTAATTATTCATATTAAAAAAAGTCCTAAATTCATTATTAAATTAATTTTTTTTGCCTCTTATTTGCCTTGCACTATTTTTGAACTGGATTTGAATATGTTGTTTTGTTTTTATTTCTAGTTATACTTTGTTTTTAATTTGTTTTATTTTATACTTGTTTTAAAAATTTGTTTTCTTTTATAAGAGGCTTCGAATAAATAACTTCTTTCTTTCTTTCTATAACTATTTATTTAACCTTTTGTTTGTAGCTTTTAAATCGGAAAATTTAACTAGAATATTACAAAACTGCTGTCTCAATATCAAAATGTTAAAACACACATAATCTATTTTCAATAATATTCAGTTTTAGAAGTTGTAGATTTTGATCATTTAACATAAAGAAAGAAACGGTGGCAGATAAGGACATTGATAATGCAGTTAGTTAAAGACATGCACCATTGCTTAATAATTGGCTTGGCTTTAAATGACCTCGCTTTTATAACATTCCCTTTTTACACTTTAAACCAATTAAGGAGATCAAACTAAACAACTTCTCCTATGGAATGCTTATCTAAAATATTGTAATTTTCAAAATAATTAATAAATAAAAAGTGTCGTACCTAGATCAAACTGAGAAAGTATAGTGAGGTTCTTAGCCTAAGCTAAAATAAAAAAAAACACATATGGTCAAATCACAAGATGTTTTTTTTTTATTTCAGCTGAGTCTGAGAACCTCACTATACTTTCTCAGTTTGACCTAGGTACGACACTTTTTATTTATTATTTATTTTGAAAATTACAATATTTTAGATAAGCATTCCATAGGCAAAGTTGTTTAGTTTGATGTCTTTTATCAATTTAAAATATAAAAAGGGTATGTTATAAAGACAAGGTCTAGGCCAATTGTGAACCCTGGTTCTGACAGTATCAAACAAATCAAGTTTTGCCAAAGACATCATACTGCTATTTGGCAACAATGATACCCCTCAATTACTGTTTGCAAAACGTTATAAGCATCCCAAAGAAAATGAAAGTCATTGGTAAGAAAAAAAAAGCAGTTGAATTGAGTTTTGAGAATCTAAAAACCGAAGAGAGTTCTGCGTGTAGTATACTTAATTCACCTGAGTTAATTCACCTAGGTGAATTACATATACTATTCATAAATTTTATTCACCTAGGTGCATTAAGTATACAATATTATATATTATAATAGACGAGACATATCGTGGAATCATATACCGTATTTGGACTTGCAAAATTTTCGCGTGGTTAAAATCATCAAGAGGTAAAAACACTTAGATTATTTATGCAAAATGTTGCTAATTTTAATCAAAATTCTTATTACTAGGCAAGTACTAGGAGTTCATAGGATCATAAGAAATATCCCTAACGCAGGCTCACGTTGTAAGGTATGTGATGTGATTGTGATTCATAATGTTAACAAAATTTCATAGAAGAAGCGAAGTGAGTAATTTACATACATTGGGGTAGGCAGAGACTATTGGTCGCCACTTTGTACGATCCTGGCAAATATCTCTAGCTTCGTTTATATTCATCAATCTTTTCATACATTCTGATATTCTTCATACTTCGGACGCCGGCCTTTTTGAGCACACTCTCTATTTGGTCCAGGTGTGTCCTCCGTGATCGTCCTCTACTCACATTACCTTCCACATTGGCTCAAAGTGAGTTATTTGTTAAATAAAAAAACCATACCGTAACACAATCGTTTTCTAGAATTGAAAAATTATATTATAAATGAAATTATTTAACGAACCATCTCTAAAAAATGACCCACTGTTATTTGGCCATCTAAAAGGCGTAACTGATATTCGCAAATTATCTTGTCATTAATTTTCACACTTCAAATTCAACATAACATAAACATAAACGTTCACGCCGGATATCCCCGAAGGCGTTGGCAGAGGTACTAATACTTCTAAACATCACGTGACTTTGTCACCTGGTGTTCAGAGTACCCACGTTTTGCATGGACAGTGTACTCACGTGATAGGGGGCAGGCCTATCGCCGTTTTGTACGAATACACTGTCACATGACTAAGTACAACTCAGCCATGTGGGTTTCCTCACGATGTTTTCCCTCACCGTTAACAACCATGATAAATTAACCACACACATGTCTTTAGAAAAGACAAATTGGTGTAGGCCCGACCCAGGATTTGAACACTAGTTGTTTGCACGATAACCGAGTGTTCAACCCACTGGGCTATCACGGTTGCAATTCAAGTGCCAAGAAATTTATTTATAAAAGTTTAAATATCATTGGGTGAATAAAGTTTACTATAAGTGCATTTAAAGCACCTAGGTGAATTAGGTGAATAAAGTTTATTTCTTGTATACTTAATGCACCTAGGTGAATAAAATTTATGAATAGTATATGTAATTCACCTAGGTGAATTAACTCAGGTGAATTAAGTATACTACACGGAGTTCTGCAAGCTAACTGTACTACTTACTACTTACCACTGACTACATTGCGGTGATTTAATAAAACTATATATATTTTGGGGAACAGAATATTGTTGTTCTACCTAAAAGATTAGTTGTCAAGAGCAGAACAGTATTTGGAAATGGGAATAATATATATGAAGTTACTTCAAAACTTTTTGAGTGATTGTTAGGCGGTGTCACCAACTATTCTTAAATTTACGTACTTTCCCCACTCAACTTCCTAACATGTCTAACGAATTTCAATATATTTTTTACGTGAGGATGTAAGACCATAATATCAAAAGGCTGACGACTAATTCATTAATTTTTCACAGCGATGCTTCCCCACAGTACAAGGCGTACCTTCATATGTGTTGTCGGGTCGCTTCACCCCACCTTGTTGTCGACGTCATCTTCAAATGACAATCACTCGGGTGTTGCGCGCTCTCACTTCAGTTAGCGCAAGATTCTGGCTTGAAACCACTTCTCTACTTGGCGCTGTGGTCAGGTGAGAAAGTATAACTTGTTGCTTTTAAGTCTTGAATAATAGTTATGTTAAATATAACGATGTGTGAGTGTTATGTACTTACTTTCAGGCTAACTTGACCTGTAGAATATGGCCTTCAACTATAGAACTTCACTGAAATTCATTAATGCTTACTTACACTCACATAGGCAGTCATTATAGGCAGAGACTATCGATCATCACTTTGTTCGATTCTGACAAATCTCTCTTCATTTTCATTCATTAGTGTTTTATATGTACATATTTTCATAGAACTTTCTATTCTGAAAGCTGATTGCACGTAAAACGCTGTTAGGTTTTTGAAACCGCGGTGTTATTTGGTGATATTATTTTGTATTTAATAAAACCGATCGCATTGCTGTCGTAAGTTCGCTGATAGTCTATTTTTATTACGACCTGAGGTTTACAGTATATTATTAACTTTCAGTGGTGATCTTCTTCCGTGGGCTGAATACGCTGAAATAGGAATCCACGCTGCCGATATAACGAGGGTCACTTGGCTGTTTCGCGAGGGCGTTGACCCTGAAGGCTTTGTATGGGAAAGGGCGACCAAAGGCCGGTATTACCGTGTCGCTTATTCGCCTACAAATAGAGTTTATGCTCTCTTGCTTCCATTTGTCGTTAAGAATGGGACTATGTGGCCCGACGATTGGGTTTTGGCGCATCAGAAGCCATTTTCTGACAGGCATTTGCATCCACTAGCTCAGGTTGGTTTTCTATCTACCTAAAGAGAATGATACAAATTGCCATTGAATATTTATGTTTTAAGCTTATAATCATTTTCTGCTTTATCTCCAATAAATTAATTTACCGATCTCACCTTCCAAAGGTTGTCTGGAAGAGATCGCTTTTAGCGATAAGACCGCCAATTGTACCTCACTGTACTGTATGATAATTTCTTTTGTAAATTTGTGTTTGATGTGCAATAATTAATATATTTTTTTCCTTTATTTATTCTTTATTAATTAGTAATAATCCCCACATGAGGTTTTCATGAACAAAAAGATTTAAATTATGTGATAGTTAGGCGTTTTCAACATTTGCATTCTATCTGAAAAGATAGACAAGTGGCCTTCCGAATTAGTAAAAAATTCGGAGGTAGGAAACGCAAACACTACTAAAACGTGTAAAAGAAATAAAGGATAGAAGAATTTCGCGCTGGCAGCCATTGACACGGTAGCTCAATTGGCAAGAGCGACGGGGGCGTATACCCGAGGTCGCGGGTTCGAATCCCGCCTGTGTCGAATTTTTTTTTCCTTTATTTATTCTTTATTAATTAGTAATAATCCCCACATGAGGTTTTCATGAACAAAAAGATTTAAATTAAAGAGTTATTCTATTACACAGCCAACAAAATTATAGGAATGAAGCTTGCTTGTTCTTGAAACCGAGCGCAAATTAAACTTTACATTGAAATAAAATGAGACATTTATTAAATTAAACTTAGTTTTGGGATATAAATCTAAAACATCCAAACATTTACTCACGGCTATAAACCCCAAAAAAGGGTAGCCAGATCTTGAAAATTTAAAACTCCGGGGTCATTTTTAAAGTGATAAAAAGATAGTAAAATAAGAGATGATTGGTGTTGGGTCTCCATCTATTTCACCCAGTAATCTCTTTATAAGCCCAAAAACACTAACTCCCCTGTTACGAATACCCACCGTAACAAATGGGGTAGTGTTATTCCAAGCCGAAAATACACAGCTTCAAATTATTGGAAAAAGTATTTAAAATTATTCATTGATACTAATGGCCAAGTGAAGCCTATGTTTGTGATACATACAAAGTATAAAAGAACTGTCGTGATATTGTGCTGTTTGTGGCATTTTTATCTTTAATTATTTACATAGGTACATCTTTTGGTTCTCCAAAGATCTTCAAATGCAGTATCAAATTTAAATATTATTTATTGAAATATGGGCTGATTAACTTACCATTAGACCAAGATTTATATTTTTATTTAATTTATCTTATTATATTTCAGATCTCCTTTGCAGGTATTGAAGCGCCTGCCCCAAACGACGCTCGAGCATTTCTCGATCATAAATTAGGTCACAATTCTGTTGAAAGGTGCCAAAAAATTGGACCGAAGCTGTTGTATCCTTAATTTAGAATAATTTACTTAATAACTACACAACCTAAAAACTTAATGCCATTTACATGCTAGTATATAAAAACCAAAGACATACATAGAAATAAATAACAAATGCAATTTATTTTTCTTAAAAAAGTAAACACTAGAATCAAATTAAATTAAGCTTGAAGGGTTGTTAAGGTTGTACAAAGTGACGGTCGTTAACCTCTGCCCACTCAATTTGGAACTAATAACGTAAGGAAATGTTTAAATTTGATTGGTTACCACTTAAGTGTTGAACTTACATACATACATATACTCACGGCTATAAATCTGTGTAGTGTCGGCTTAGAATAGCACTACCCCATTTCTTCCGGTGGGTGTACGTAAGAGGCGACTAACGGCATTGGGGCTCTTAAGGGATTTTTTGGGCGATGAGGTTGGAGACCCATCACCAATAACTTTTATTTTAGCATCTTTTCCCCATATAACTTTCCAAAAGTGGCTGAGGAATTTCTAATTCCTTAGCTCTGGCTACCCCATCTAGGGATTTAAAGCCGTGAGTATATACATATGTATGTATGTATAAATCTGTCTAATCTAATTTAAGTTAATGTTACCTTAAGCGCAACACACTGAGCCGGGCCGCAGCCATATGTCGGCAACTTTTTGTCGGCGGTCTAGTTTTCATACATAGGTTAGTAATAATTCTTTCAACCCAGGCCGCAGAGTTGTGTCGCCGGGCAATGTCGGCGGCCCGGCGGGCTCAGTGTGTTTTGCGCTTTAAACTCAATGTTACCTTTCCTTATAATACTTACTCTCTTTTCTATGTTTTAGTCTTTAATTCCAAAAAGGAGTAACATTAATTTTGAAGTTAAGTTTTCCCCAGCCGAACGGTTTTCAACCGAATCGCCTAACAATCGTAATCTACAACAACCTAAGTTTCCTCTAAACAGGTGTATTGATCAATTGATGTATTTTTTTTTCTATTTTAATAGTTTACTTACAATTTGGAATACATAGGTTAGTTCTTAATAGATATAATTGCTAGTCAAATTAGCGCACAAATTATTCGGCTGTACAAATTTATAATGTTAGCCTTTTGAAATATAGTTAAGATTGATAGAAGGGCTAGAAAAGTAGTAAAATATTTAAGGCTAGTCCTTATACTGTAACTAATGTAAACCACCAAGTAATGATCACATAATATGAATAAGTATTTTAGGTAGTAATGGATGAATATGAATTTGAGAATAATAATACGCATGGAAAAAGTATATTAAAATGTTTGTCTGCTCTATTCGTGCATAAGAAGTGCATTTATTAAATACTCGTGTTAATTGCACAAGAACTGAAGTAATTGGCAGAATCTGCTTATTGTCGGGTATGTAATTCTATTAGGTTTTGATATAATTTTGTATGAGAGTTATTGATATGGTAGTCTAGTCAATGCTTCACCACTACTGATTCTGATTCAACATTTAAAAACTTATAAATATATAAATAGTGTTCGGTAGAAAAGTAATTAGAATTTGCATTATCATTAAAAAAAAAATACCGATATTAAGGACAATTGCTTTGAGTTCGCACATTGGAGTCTTGACTCTACTGATGGTTTACTTTTTTAAGCTTCTTAGTTTCACCTGTAACTTTTCGCTTCTGATATAGGACAAAAGTGGTGACAGGAAGAAGTGGCCTATCCAGTGGGAGGATAGGGCACGGTGGAAAGCGGTATTTTTATGTACTGAGACGATTCAATCGAAACTTTACTTCTAATATGATATAGCAAAATAACCTTTCTTCTTTTTAAACCTCTTCCTTCTGCCCGCTCAGGCTCCCAAAAATAAATTCTGGAACTGCCCTTGATAGGGAGAGCCAGGATTGATAGGAATTGAATACTCAATGCAAGCGCTCATTGAGTTATTACTCAATAGGCCCTTAGTGCCACGTTCATAAGAAGATCAGTACTATTAAAGGCTTTATGATGATTTAAATATAGATTAGTGAATAATCATTTTGCTTCCATACACAAATAGGTTTCAACTATAACCATAATTTTTGGATCACAAATGAGACCTTACGATTAGGTTTCAAGCCTTATTGTTAAGCGATAATAAATTTTATTAAATTGTTATTAACATTGGTGATTTTATGGCAAAATTATTGTAATTAACCTTAGGCATGTATTTGTTCTTTCGCTTTGTATAATAAAATTGACACATTGAAATTTGATCTCCTAATAATATTCGCTGTGATAGTAAATCTAGTCAATAGTTAATTTTTAATATTATTATTAATAAATTAAATATCTTAAGAAACCAAGTTTTGTTTAATTTTTATTCCATGTTTTTATTAAATTTTTGAAATCAAGAGTATTATTTTGTTTATTTTGCACCCGTTACAGAAAAAGTCTATTCATATACATCCTTTTATTATGAGGTGTGTGCGAGCGAGTACCTCACGCCTTTTTGGAGAAAATTTGTAATTATTTATGAGTTTGTCACTTGGAACAAAATTGTCAAACAACGTAAATAAGTGACCTTCCATGAAATGCAGTAAGTTGAAAGAAGCTCAGTGTAAGAGTTTTCTAAATATCTTCACAATATATGAGCAATAAAAAGAGCCGTGACAATCACATTGGCAGGAAAAAGGGTTCACATCTCTCCCTTTAACTTAACAAGAGTAAGGACAATAAGAGAAACAACCAATTTGTTTCAACACAATAACATAATTTATTCAATAAAAACTAAGACTATAAACCAATTCTAAAAGTAAATCTATTCTAATCATCTTCAAACTTCTCGTCGACAGTGCCGGGGGTAAACGGAGGGTCCCTTACCAACGTAAGTAACTTGTCCAATTTCATTATCTTGAAAAAATAACACGTAATAAATTATTATATTAATTAGAATTTCTTCTGGACATCACATGACAGCATACCAAATTTTTTTTAACACTACTATAGAAAAACCAAGAATCTATAAATAATTTTGGAGGCAATTGAGGAGACACAGAAATAAAAAGTAATTATTTTTAAACTTTTTCGCGGTTCGCGTCTGTTTTTAACAATTTGAAAATCACAAAGAATAGAACACAAAGTTTGGTTCCAAACACCAGCCCCATCACCTAAATCTGTGGTCTATCACCCACCCCATTACAAATAAGGCGTAAAGGTCTGCTAACTTAACTTCCTCATATAATGGCATTAAATAAAACTTAACATTAAAAAAATAATTTAATAAGTTCATTCAGTTGTTCTACTCTTATCATCTATTTATATAAGTATCAATCAATTCTACTCATCTGTAAGTCCCAACAAACCAAATAATACACAAAGATATTAAATAGTCTTGTCTCAGTAGTAGTACAGTTATAAATTTAAGATAATATCGACATAAAATAAAACATCAATATCACTTACCTGCAGAGTTCTTTGATCAATGGCCTCTTTAGCCTTCTTAGGTGGTTTACACATAACTCGGCAATTGGGCGATAATTTCAATACATGACAAGTTCCTCTGCAAAATTAAACGTAAAAAGGCTTAGAATATTAAATTAAGTCACAAAAAGAAAAAAATCAGCGATGCCCCCAGAGAGATTTGAACTCTCGACCCCTGGTTTACAAGACCAGTGCTCTAACCCCTGAGCTATGGAGGCGATAGATGGCGCGGCGAAATAACGGTTTGTGTGCTATAAGCGAGATTTAGCAATGAGTTCACCGCTTTGATTCGTGTTTAGTATGGTTTTCGTTTAGATTTTTTAAATTTATGTTTATTCACGTTAGTTTTTACCAAGGAAAACATTTTTATACAAAACTGCATTTTGTGATAATCTAAAATACTCTGATTCGTCTTTTAAATAAATTACTAGGAACAATAATTCAGTGGAGCCCTTGGTGAATATATATATTTTGTAATTTGTTGAATATAAACACCATAGGGATGAAATACCTTTTAATTAAACAAATCTTTCAAAACGTTTCGAAATAAATTGACAGACACAATGTAACACAGAATATTTATTCGTTCTCGTCCTACATTAAAATTATCAGTGTTTTCATGCTTGACAAGGCTTGCGGACATGTTGATCGCCTTATCGTTGCTAAATATGATATTTTTTGGGCACAGTTTAACCAAACTTGTGCCAAAATATTTGACATTCTGATAAAATTATGTCAGATATACCTATTAGGTTATTTAATAGCTTTACAATGAACTCTACATTTTGCATTAAGGCCACTGTAATAAAATAAAAATATGTTCTATTATAAAACAGGTATGGCTACAAATCTTGTGTGGCACCCAATTTATTGAATGTTATTTTAATATAAATATTCGCATTTTACGTACATTTTAAACTGCTTAGTTAAAATACACTGTCACATGAATAATCAAAATAATCAGTTATGGCTATGTGTGTTCCCTCGCGATGTTTTCCCGCAATGACGACAGCCACCTTAATAAATGAACCAAATTTTTTAATTTAGTGTAGACAAGGTGTAAGTCAATTTCAGAACTCAAAACCATGTCATTCAGCTTTTCTGAGGGTGAGTTCTTCCCTCTTATTAAATATCAATAAGATAACTCCAATATTATATTTTTAAAAGTATAGTAAAAAAACAGTAATGTAAAAATAATATGATTTTAATTTTAATGAACACTGCCTGATTTTATCATATTTCTGTCTTTAGATGTGTAAGATTTGATTATTTAAATAATTTCGTTAATTTTATTTTTTTGTGATGGACTCGCCTGTCTATGGAATGTTTCTAATGTTTTTACTTTCCAAAATAAATGATTATTTATTTAAAAAAAAAGGACTTACTTGGTATCCCCACAAAGTATGACAGGTAGTACGGGGTTGAATTCGATCCTGGTCAGTTTCTTAGCTTTCTTGGACACAACTGCTTGCTCGCAGATTGGCCGGTATTTGTTCACGTTCAAATCGAATACGTACACCTGAATATTTTATTTCAATGTTATTTAGTGTTTTTTTATAAGGTCGTATGTTAAACAAAATCAAATGTAGACTAGTATGCTGTCTCCAACTCACATTTAGTGCGTTTCTGTAGTCGTTACTTCACTAGTGGACTAAGAGAAAGAACCATGACAACTATCTTTGATTTTTTAATTTTATGTTTATGTTCGAGTGCGGAAAATAAATAATTCTAGCTAGGATAACATAGGCCAGAGGTCTTCATAAATGATTCTATCTAGGATGACACAGGCGAGTGATCTCCGTAAAAATTGGCCATACACGCCTCTTATCCATCGCGACCTTCATTAATTTATGGAACCGTCTCGTGATAGACCTACAACACTGCGTCGTCCGGCATAAGGGTGATTGCCATCTCAAAACTCCATTGAACATTGGATATATAGAATGTGCCACTTAACTCCTTGATCTCTCAGGTCAAACACTCAAACGTTCACACCGAATAACCCCGAAGGGGTTGTCAGAGGTAGTAATACTTCTGAACATCACGTGACATTGTCACCTGGCGTTCAGAGTCTCCAAGTTTTGCTTGGACAGTGTACTCACGCGATAAGGAGTAGGCCCATCGCCGTTTTGTACGAATACGCTCACATGGCTAAGTACAATTTAGCCATGTGGGTTTCCTCGCGATGTTTTCCCTAATCGTTAACAACCATGATATATTAACCACACATATGTCTTAAGAAAAGACAAATTGGTGTAGGCTCGACCCAAGATTAGAACACTAGTAGTCTTCACGGTAAGCAGTGTACTACCCACTGAGCTATCACCTCAAACTCTACGCAAGTTAAATAGCGTGCAAAAGAGATCAATCAAAAGATGACGCGAGAATTGTTAAGAGGGTTGGGGCACATAGAGAGGATGGATGATACAGAATTGGCATTTAGATATTTAAAAAGCGCATGTGGATGGTAATGTTAGTAGAGGACGACTTCGGAGGACACACTTGGACCAAATAGAGAGTTGAAAAGGCTGGTGTTCGTTGTATGAAAAATAAAAGAGCATATATGACAAGATTGATGAATGTAAATGAAGCTAGAGAGGTTTGGCAGGATTGTACAAAGTGGCGATTGATAGTGTTTGCCTTCCCCAAAGGGAATTGATGGCGTGAGTATATGGGTGTGTGGGAACAGAAAAGATATACTGGCCAATATACCCTGCTGTGTACCAACTTAGAATTTTTATTAATGTTTAGCTAGAGAAACATTTCGATACCGCGATGTACGATTTTTTATGACGCTGCTAGTGTGCGAGGAAGTTAGTTGTCGCCACAGGTATATGATTCGAGGAAAATAATGTGGCACCACAATAATTAGCCGTATATTACGAGTACAATTGCTTTAGGTTGTAATCTAGGCGTCAACAAGGGTTATTTTGTTTTGCTATAGCAATATAAACTACCTATGCAAATTATCCCGAAAAGGTTGTCGGAAATAAAGGTGAAAAATAAGTGAAGTCACAAAAATAGATAAATTATGGTATAAAAGACCTCTTGCTGTGTAGTGTCGGCTTAGAATAACACTACCCCATTTCTGCCGGTGGGTGTACGTAAGAGGCGACTAACGGTATTGGGGCTTTTAAGGGATTTTTGGGCGATGCGGTTGGAGACCCATCACCAACAACCTTTATTTTGCCAGCTTTTCCCCACTCAACTTTCCAAAAGTGGCTAAGGAACTTCTAGTTCCTTAG